>CM026569.1:21871003-22371284 GCA_015143295.1 Tetracentron sinense | reverse complement strand
TGCTTCACCAATCCGTTCATGCCAATCCTTTTTTCGACTTGGAAACAACCTTCTCAAGGAGCTTGCAAAGAGTTTTATGAAGCTGCTGCGGGTCCTTTTGTTTGGCGCATTGTACATTGGAGAGCTCTTTGCTTGATTTTTGAACTTCGCACAAATTGATCCACAGAGCATTCTTGAATGGTTTCCCTTATCCCGTACTATATACGGGGGACCCCATAGTGGAAAGACAATATTAATTTTTTGATGAAGTCTACAACGTTCTCTTTCTTTGACTTCTTTGAGAGGATTGCTTCTGCCCATTTGGAGAAATAGTCTGTCGCAGCAAGAATGTAGAGGTGTTGTTTAGAAGACTTTGGGAGTGGCCCGACAACATCAAGTCCCCAATTGTCAAAGGGCCAAGATGCTACTGTTGGGTGAAGCGGCTCGGGTGGTTGGCGAATGAAGTCTCCATGGATTTGACATGCATGACATCTTTTGGCAAACTCGAGCGAGTCTTTTCACCATGGTTGACCAATAGTATCCCATTCTCTTTAGTCGATCATGCAACTTTGGCCCTGATTGATGAGTACCACAGATACCTGAATAAGCTTCTTCAAGGGCCTCTCTAGCTTCATCATTTCCAAGACATCTCATCAAGATGTCATTGAAGGAGCGACGATACAGCTCATTGTTGAAGTATAGGAATCGGGGCGCACGACGACGAATTTCAGTCTTGTGCTTGAGATCATTCGGCAATTTTCCATGTTGAAGATATTCACGAGAGGTTGTCTCCAGTCTTCAACCTCAATCTCGAATACTTCGATGAAATTTGTTGCTTGTTGAGCGATGTCATGGTGGATCAAGTGAGGGATGACCCATCTCCGACAGACAGGAACCGTCGTCACTTCTTCTTCAAGTACAGCTAAAGTTGCTGCAAGGTTGGCCAAAGCATCAGCTTGTTTATTCTCGTTTCTTGAAACATGCAACATAGTGATATCTTCGAACTGACTTATGAGCTCGGCAGCATAGAGATAGTAGGGGATTAGATTGGGCTTGAGGATGTCGTACTCTGTCAAGAGCTGGTTAATGACAAGCTTTGAGTCTCCATACACATTGAGCTGGTACAACTGCATGTCTCGGGCTAGTTCCAATCCAATTATGAGAGATTGATATTCAGCCACATTGTTTGAACATAACTCTGCCAATGTGAAGGCGAATGGAAGGACTTCATCTTGTGGAGTTACAAAGACGACTCCTGCTCCTGCTGCATTCTTTCTTGCAGCACCATCAAAAAACATCTTCCATGATGGTATTACATCAGTGTAGAAGATCTCTTCATCGGGCAAGTCTTGAGATAATTCCCAATCAGCTGGGATTGGATGATCTGCGAGGAAGTCAGCTACCGCTTGTCCTTTTACTGCCTTCTGAGGGATGTAAACGATCTCAAATTCTGACAGGAGAAGTGCCCATTTGGCGAGCCTTCCCGATAGAACCGGTCTCGTCATTATGTATTTGAGTGGATCGGCGTGAGAGATAAGTCGGACTGTGTGTGACAGCATATAGTGCCTCAACTTCTTGTAGCGAAGATAAGAGCAAGACATATCTTCTCAATGGGTGAATAGTTCAATTCTGCCCCCACCAGAGTTCGGCTCAGGTAGTAGAGCGCATTTTCTTTGCCATCATGATTTTCTTGTGCCAATAATGCCCCCAATGACTGCTCTTGAGCACTGATGTAAAGAATCAGTGGTTTATTGGGGATAGGCGCTGCTAAAACCGGTGCTTTGAGGAGATACTCTTTGATGCTTTCGAAAGCTTTCTTACAAGCATCATCCCATTTGAACAATGCATCTTTCTTCATCAACTTGTTAAAGGGGTGACACCGCCCTGCTAGGTTTGAGATGAACCTCCGGATGTAAGCGAGACGACCTTGGAGGCCTTTAAGCTCGTGGATATTCTTAGGTTCTGGCATATTGTGGATAGCATCGATTTTAGCTTGGTCAATCTCAAAACCGCGATGTCGGACAACAAACCCGAGGAATTTGCCTGAAGTGACCCCAAATGCACACTTTAAAGGGTTCATCTTTAATTGGTACCTTCGAAGCCTGATGAAAATGTCACGAAGGTCTTGAAGATGATCCGCTCTCCTTTTTGATTTTACTACCAAGTCATCGACGTAGCATTCAACCTTTGTGTGCAAGACATCATCAAAAATCTTTTGCATAGCACGTTGATAAGTGGCACCAGCATTTTTAGTCCAAACGGCATCACTTTATAGCAGTAAATTCCCTTTGGTGTACGAAAGGCTGTGAGTTCTTCATCCTTTGGATCCATTCGAATTTGGTTATAACCAGATGAACCATCCATAAAGGATAAGACTTCGTGTCCTGTTGTAGCATCGACCATGAGCTCCGTAATTGGCAATGGAAAGTCATCTTTTGGACATGCATTATTCAGGTCGCGAAAATCTACGCATACTCGGATTTGTCCATTCTTCTTCTTGACTGGGACAATATTTGCAATCCAACTTGGATACTTCACTTCTCGGATGAAATCAGCTTCGATCAGCTTGTTGACTTCAGCTTCGATCTGTGGAACCAGTTCAGGCCGATAGCGACGCTGCGCTTGCTTGATGGGGCGAACGCCATGTTTGATAGCTAGGTGATGGATTGCTACTTTAGGATCAAGGCCGGGCATGTCCTTGTAACTCCATGCAAAAACGTCTTTGTATTCTTGCAGTAGCTTGAAGTAATCAGCTTCTTCCTCAGGACTTAAGAGTGCATTGACAAAGATAGGGTGCAGTTCTTCTTCTGTACCAAGGTTTAATTGTTTGAGCTCGTCGACGGTAGCTTGCCCTCCTTCTTCGAAGACTGGAGGAGCACTTTCTAGTTCATCGTTTGAAGATGATGATTCTTCTTCGACAGGCTCTTGGATGGTAATGTGATTGACGGTGACAACATCTTCGGTCTCACTCATCTCAATTTGATTTGTTCGAGATTGTTTTCCTTGGTTAATGGAGATGATAATGCGTCGCTTTACTGTCAAAGCATCTGTTGTTGAGACTTCCAAAATTGCTTGTCGTTTCATTTGCGATGGAATTACACTTTGTGGGTCACCAACATCTTTACGACTGGCATGCATTTTCTCATGTCTACGTCGTCTTTTGGACTTGTTCAGAGGAGCAGGTTCGTCTTCTTTCCTTGTGCTCCCAAGCGGGTGAGTGCAGACTCACGCCCTTGGAGATCTTGAAAGTTTAAGGTTGTATCACTTTGTGCTGCTCCTAAACGTTCAAAGACCGAAGTACCTTGTATTGGTGGGGCAAGTCGATCAAAGACAGATGTATGAGCTGAGGGGACTTTGTTTTCACAATCGTCGGCTACTTGCACTGTAATGTGTTGAGTAGAGACTTTCTCCTTTACTGAAATTTTGATTGGTGTTTGAGGTGTAGAGCCAACTCCTTGACGGTTGATAATGAACTTTTCTCCTTTTCGAACGAGTTGGGTCTGCGCCTTTGTGAGACCATAGATTTGGTCAAGAGGTTGAAGCTCGCCTAAACGTATGGGCTCACCTTTCCATATCCAGCTGCTTCGAAGAGCTTTTCTGTCTTAGCTCCGTACCAACCCTCTGAATTTTCTTGGGTTGAGATGCCTTCCTCTTCTTCAAACTTTATTGTAGATGCGACAAATCCTACAATTGGTGGCCTTATAATTGTGGATTTGACGAGCGGTGCTACTGGAAGAACTAACTCATCTTGCAAAGTGTTTAGGTTGGCTTTCGAAAATGTAGAGTTGGTCTCTTTAGTCATTGCCACAAAAGGAAGTTGTCCCGGCTTTCGACGTGATTGCGGAATGTATTGAAGCACTGAGATTGGATTGGAGATGTTGGTAGAGTTCTTCGTTGATTTGTTCGTTTCCTCTCCTTTTGATACTTTTTGAGCTTTCTCATCCTTTTGGGACTTGGGGGATGAAAGAATTTTAGCTTCTTTTTCTTTGTTGATGTCGAGTCTGCTAGAAGATGGTACCGAAGTTGGAAGTGCTTCCGAGAGGACTTCAGTCTCCGTGTAGAACTTAGCATCAGCAAAGTGTGTTTCAGTCTTCTCAAAAGGTCGACTCTCAGCAACAATCTTTTTCTGCACACCATCCTTATAATACTTGAAGCATTGATGCCATGTAGATGGAACCACACCCGTCTCGTGTAACCAGGGACGTCCAAGCAACAAGTGGTATGATGTCTTGCAATCAATGACATGGAAGAGTACTTCGGACTCCAAATCTTCGATTGTGAGCTTTAAGCAGACCATTCCGATGGCTCTCTGCCCCCCTTGGTTAAAGCCTTGGATCACCAGCCTACTTCGACTCAATTGATCTGGAGAGATGCCGACTTTTCTCATCGTGCAGATGGGCATAATATTGACAGCGGACCCACAGTCAAGAAGAATGCGTTGAACTTTGTGTTCTTTAATGGATCCTGTGACATATAACGGCCTGTTATGAGGATGAGAACCAAGTTGTAGGTCTTCATCGTCGAAGGTGATGGTGGCCATGCAAGAGGCACATGTCTCCGACTTCCTTTGAATCCAGTCTTTTTCCTTGTACTTTTCGGGATTAGTCAAGGTTTGAGCAAGGCTGAGCCGAGTCTTTTCCGGTAGTTGTAGGGCCTCAAAAAGACTCAAGTGTATTGATGTCTCTTCAATGTCGGATGCATCATCTTCTCCTTTGGGATGCTCCTCTTCATGAATTGAAGGGGATGATTGGTTGGCAAGTACATCGTTCACTTCTTTTTCCGATGTGTCTGATTCGACTTGGTAACATGCGACAGAGTAGGCTGGCTCTCGTTCCTGTTTTTGGAGAAACCACATTGGTATGAAGTCGCCAAATGTGATTGCCAAAGGAGGAAACTGCTGAAAAATCTCTTCAGGATCAGCAGGAGGCACTTTGAATGCTTTTTTCTTCACTACCTTCTTCTTCTTCTTTGACTTGATGCTTGGACGAGTCTTTCTTTTGGTCCGTTTTGCTCTTGGATGAAAAGGAGGAGGTTGATGTTGCACACGTCATCGTCGTCGTGTAACCAATGTCCAACCGTCATCATCGATGAGAGAAGATTTTTCTGTTGACTCTCGTTCAATTTTTGTAGGGAGACATCGTTGTTGCTGTAGTTGCAACAATGGAATTTGCCCTTGACTGGATGCTACCACTGATATTGAATGGGGGATGTTAGAGCCAAGAGCTCCGGCTGTGACTTGTTTCAAATTTTGTGGCGGCCATGGTGCTTTTATTGCTTGAGGAGACAACATTGTTACAGATGATGAAGGTGGAATCAAACTGGGGTTGAAAGACCCAAAGGCAACACTCGTCATATTCGAGGCTGCCACATCATTGACGGAGTCAAGTTCAATCTTTCCTTATCGAGCTAGGTCCATAATCTTCTCTTTGAGGACGAAACATTTTCCAACCGGATGGCTAATCAGTTGGTGGTATCGACAGTATTTTGGGTCATCAACGCGACCCGCTTCCTCTGGACGTTTAGAGGTTGGCAATTCAATCAACTTTAGACTTAGCAATTGATCGAGCATGCCAGATACCTCAGAGTCTGGAAAAGGATATTCTTTTGCCTCGAGCTCCTTGAGCGTCATCCTGCCTTGCCCTCTTTCTTGAGATGTGCCTGCCTTCGGCGGTTCCTGCTTCTTTTGGCTCGAGATCTTTACCGGCTTGGTGGTAGTAGTGGTGATCATAACCTCCTTAGTTTTGGAGGGTTTGGATGTGTTCCACTGCTTCTTCTCCGACTTGAAAGAATCGATCGGTCGTGGATCTCCATGTGCGGCTATACTGAGCTCCATGTCATGAGCCCGTGTAGCTAATTCTTCAAAAGAACGAGGCTTAATCCCTTTGAGGATGTAAAGAAGCCCCCAGTGCATCCCTTGGATGCACATCTCAATAGCAGATGGTTCAGAAAGACGATCCTTGCAGTTAAGAGCAAGATTCCTCCACTTGTCGATGTAGTCAATAACAGGTTCATCTTTCACTTGTCGTACAGCGGCAAGCTCCACCATGCTCACTGTCCTTCTGGTGCTGTAGAAGCGGTTGAGAAACTCGCGCTCCAGTTGATCCCAACTGTCAATGGAACCAGACTCTAGATCGGTATACCAGTCGAACGCATTCCCTTTGAGGGAGCGAACGAACTGTTTCACCATGAAATCTCCATACGTGCCGGCATTATTGCAAGTCTCGATAAAGTGAGCAACGTGTTGTTTTGGATTGCCTTTTCCATCGAACTGTTGAAACTTTGGCGGTTGGTATCCTGCCGAGAAGCGCATTTGCTCAATGCGTTGAGAGTATGGCTTGGCATAGACCAAGGAAGATTGTGACACACTCCCGTATTGAGCACAAATGGTATCAGTAATCATTGCTTGTAGCTGTTGGATGGAGAGTGAAGCAATTGATGCTTGGTGACTGTCCCGAATGAGATCTCGCGAGCCGGATGCATTCTGGTTTTGTTCCTCTGCATCACGATTTCCTTGGAGAGTGAACCCCTTGTTTTGTTCTTCCGCTTCACAAGGGCCTCGGAGATTGAAACCCGGGGGATTTGTTGGTCCTTGATTGGATTCATCTGCTTGGTTATTCTGCTCCAAGCGGCTTACCAGGTCTACAATCTGGGAATCTTTATCCTCAACTGCCTTTGTTAAATTTGCAATTGCGTTAGACATTTGTGCGATCTGCTCTTCAATCGTCGCTGCTTCCATCATCATTACAGACCTAATGGAGGTATGTGTCTCAGAATTTGAATGATTCTGATTCTGCACTTCTTTGGAGGCTCAACCTTGAGAAGGAGAGGTCACGGAAGATGTTGACCCTGCGCTAGACTGTGCATCGGAAGGATGACTGGAGGACATACCCTCAGGCATCCTGGCCCGCGCAGTCTTAGCCATTTGCATCGGTTTGGAGACGCGTTGCTTGCGATGTTGAGAGAGGGCCCCAACCAAGTGAGAGGCGCCAGACTGCGTCATATGACGTGTTGCTCGCCGATCATCGCTGGTAGCCGGTGTAGATTCAGGTGCAGAAGAGGTTGTGTTCCTCTTTCCATGGATGGCGGTGGCTACAACAACAGTTCTTTTGGGGACCATTGATGCTGCTCAATTGTTTGCTGACTGAAAGATGAGAGGTAGAGAGAGTCCCACCGGGCGTGCCAAAAATTTGTCGACACAAAATTTCGTGGACGAAATAATGATGAACAAAATATTTTATTTATTTTCAGTTTGGTACAACTCTCAAGAAATCCTCTGATTAACAATCAGAAATTTCTAAAGTAGAAGATAAGGGCCGAGGCGTGATCTCGATCTTCTTTGAAAGTGTTGATGTAGCTTTTCTTTTCTTCCGGGCTTCACGCTTAATCGGCTAGAAAGTGATTTTGGAGGAGAACTGGCTTCTTTGCAGCTTTGTCTTCTCCGGAATAATTTGATTTCTTTTCTTTGAAGGCTAGAGAATGCTTCTCAGTTCTCTTCTTTAGCTTCTTCTGAATTTCTCTCTCTGAATTTCTGAATCTCTAAATCTCTAGCTTTGGCTCTTATTTATAGACTTTTAGAGATAAGGATCTCAAGAATCCTACTCCATCTAGTGGTTTAAAGGATTTAAGAGATCTTAATAAGGCTTATCCATTTAGAGATAAGGATTTCAAGAGTCCCACTTTATTTAGTAGTTTAAGGGATTTAAAAGATCTTGATAAGACTTATCCATTTAGAGATAAGGATTTCAAGAGTCCCACTCTATTTAGTAGTTTAAGGGATTTAAGAGATCTTGATAAGGCTTATCCATTTAGAGATAAGGATTTCAAGAGTCCCACTCTATTTAGTAGTTTAAGGGATTTAAGAGATCTTGATAAGACTTATCCATTTAGAGATAAGGATTTCAAGAGTCCCACTCTATTTAGTAGTTTAAGGGATTTAAGAGATCTTGATAAGGCTTATCCATTTAGAGATAAGGATTTCAAGAGTCCCACTCTATTTAGTAGTTTAAGGGATTTAAGAGATCTTGATAAGGCTTATCCATTTAGAGATAAGGATTTCAAGAGTCCCGCTCTATTTAGTAGTTTAAGGGACTTAGGAGGCTTTCATGGGCTCCACCCATCTTCTTGGGTATTGAGTCCACAATCAGGTTTTTTGTATTGACGGATCGACCCACTTATCGAGTGTATGACCCATTTAGATTTGGACTTGAGTTTTGAGTTTATAGGCTTTCTACTTCGTGCCCAAACCCGAGCCGTAAGAGGCTCATGCCTTGTCATTAGGCCTAATTTAAATGTATAGGGCTTTTTAATGATTTTAGGCTTTTTATATAATTTTATCAGAGTGTAAGGACCTTTGCGTAAAATTAATAAATTTTAGGGTTCTACAATGACGTTTTCTGAGTTTTGGCTCTTTTGGTGAGGCAAATTTGGTGAGGTTGCTAGGAATGCTCTAAGAGTTAAATAATCTAACCTTCAACTTTTAGAAAAATATCTTAAAAAATTTATTCACATGGGTTAATTTTTTTAAAATATTTTTTTTCTAAAAACTAAGGTTATTTATTTATTGAGAATAGTTTTGAGCCGGAGCTCTGCATCATGCGGAGCTCCTCTTTTTACACCACGGGTGGCAAATGTATAATTATTGATGGAGGTTGGGGTACTTTTGCAACACACCATAATTACACATTTGCCACCCCGTAGTGTAAATAGGGGAGCTCCGCACAACATGGTGATGCAGAGCTCCTCTTGATATTTAAACTGTTATTTATTTTAGGTATAAGTCAATCTTAAGCACAATTAATGAATGCCAAAGAGGACATGTTCAAACATGGAAGATGTACACCACTCAACGGAATGAGTAATGTCCCCTAGTTAAATACCTTCCCACATGTCATGTAAAGAGAGGGCACCATCTCGGGCATCTGCCCCTGAGAAGAGGCCTCGGATTGTCTCTAGCGAAGCCAGAGTGCCTCTCAAGGGCATCCATACATTGTGTGCCATGTGGCATTAAAAAGGGGAGAAGTCATTTCAATTTCTCCCTTGATTTTTGAGGCCTTGGATTGTCTCTGCGGAAGCCAGAATGCCCTTCAAAGGCATCCATACATTGTGTGCCATGTGGCATTAAAAAGGGAGAAGTCATTTCAATATCTCCCTTGATTTTTGACTTCTCCCAACTTGATATCTCTATCCCTTCTTTCTCACAACTTATCGCCATGTGTCGAAATGTGTGAAGTCAGAAACCAAGGGGACAATGATGGCTTCAGATTCTCTCTTGCACATGCAGAAAAGTGCTCAATGACCTCCAAAATTAAGCGACATGTGGTTGGAAAAGTCATTTCATGTGGCCCGTGATTTTGACTTCTCCAACCATTATTTGACACATGGTGATAAAATGGTGAGACAAAGGAAGAGAGATATCAAGTAAGGAGAAGTCAAAATGAGAAGAGAAATGAAATGACTTCTCTCAACCAGATGTCACTTAAACATTTGGAGGCTTTTGAGCACTTTTCTAGCATGTGCTAGAGAGAATCTGAAGCCAACAATGATTTGACTTCTCCCACCACATGGCACACAATATATGGATGCCCTTGAAGGGCATTCTGGCGCCAGAGACAACGAGAGCCCAAAGAAGAAATTAGAAAATTTAATAACAAAGAAAAGAAGAAATGATGGTACTTGGTAGGACTGATTTTCCCACCTTTTTCTTCTGGATATATTTTTTTAAAAATACTCAATAGTCAATACCCTGTTTTCTAGAAGCAGTTCAACTTCCTTTCACTCTTTCTAACGAAAAATAGTAATGTTACAATCTCTCTCTCCTCGAAGCTTAGTCCTTTATATACCTATTCATATCTCCTCGATCTAAAAAGATACAACGACCATTCCCACACTTCTAATCCTATTCTTCGATTTGCTTTCCCTTTTCACTTGGATTCTGCGACGATTGCGAAGGGATCAAAGCCAGAATCAATGGAAGAGGCCAACTATCTACAGGATTTTGAAGAAGCAGAGGATGCACTTTCTCTCTGCGATCTTCCCCTTTATAGTGACGGAACAGAATGGGAAGATTTCTCTAGGGAATGTCCACGATCATCATCATCATCAGATCAGGAGTTCTTCGAGTTCTCTAGTAATCTAAGTGGAGAGATGTGCATAGCAAATGATATCATCTTCTGCGGAAAGCTCATTCCTTTCAAAGAATCTCTCTCCAATGAAACTCATAAGCCAGCAATGAACGAATATCAAATCACGAAAACTAAGAAAAAGAGCTTTTTTAGTCGGAAATTCGGGTCGTTGAGAGAATCACGAAGCTCTCGGTCCACGAGGAAAGCTAGTTCTTCGGACAAACAATTACAGAAAATTTCCAGTTCGAGAACTTCTGGAAAGATCGATTTTTCAGTTCGGAAAGAATCGGTTTTGGCGTCTTCCAAGAAGCCTCGATGGTATCTGTTTGTGTTTGGAATGGTGAAATTTCCGCCTGAGATGGAAATGAAAGATATCAGAAACAGGCAGATTCGCCGGAAGCTCGACGGCCGGGAATCTGGTGCCGTACATGAAAGCGGAGGGAAGGGCTCCTTTTTGGGATTGCTTAGGTCGTTGGGTTGCAAGAGTCATGCTGCCACTCATGCCAACGCGATGGTAAAGGCGCCCTTTGGTTGCATTCCACACGTGATATGGGTTCGTGGCTTCGTGCCTCTCGTCCTCACACGGGTTTCTAGATTAGTGATGACTGAAGATCTACTTGAGTTTAGCCCTTCGTAACCCAAAACACTTAACTTGTTACTCACTCCCGCTCTCAACCTTGTTCTCACCTCGAGAGTGCAGAGCCCCGGAATTTTTATATATGCCTTGAAATGCGTGTCAAGACGTGATGTCTTGTAACCTCCAATTTTCATAAAATGAGAAATTGAAACATTTGAGAATTTTGCATGAATAGTATAAAATGATTAAATAAAATATTTAATAATATAATATAGCCTTAAAAGGGTCCTAGTCATGTCTAGAAAGTGTTATAATAGAAATGGGATAAGTCAAAGTAATGAATTAAGTAGAAAATGGACTTAGTGTAGAAATTTGCAGAGCACCGATCGCTCGGTCCATTGTAGTGATCGATCGGTCCACAACCGATCGATCGGTATCGGTTGACTGGTTAACTAATTTGTATGTGGAAATTTTTCAAAGAGGGTGTTTTTGACCGAGAGCTCAATCAGGAACACCGGTCGCTCGGTAGGCGACCGATCGCTCGGTCATGACCACCGATCGATCGGTCTATCGCGTTTTGCAGAAATTTCATTAAGGGTTTTTTCGTCATTTAAGCATTTCACCCTTACCTATAAGGGCTTGCCCGAGCCACAAGAGTTTCATAAACTCTAAGGCATCAATTTGAAAGAAAGGAAGAGAGGAGGAAGAGGGGTTTTCACCTAGGGTTTCATCTTGAGAGAAATCAAGAGTTCAAGGACCCTAAATCTCACCTCAAGGCTTGGATACTTCAAATCCAAGGCAAAGCAAGTGAGAAACATGTCCTCCAAGCTCGACAACAACCTCACACACGTACCAAGGGGATTCCCTCATATTTTCAAAGTCGGTACCATATGCTACCCTCCTAGTTCATATTCTCTCTTTTGTTCCCTTCTTACTTGTTTTCTTTAAGTATGAACGAAATTGAAGATGAATTGTGATGTGGAAATGAATGTTGGGCGATGGATGCCGTGTGGATGTGTTATGATGAATGAAATGGGAAGGGCATTGTATCAATAATGAATATACATGTATGTTGTAACCATAAACCTATCTAGAAAAGCATGGTATAGGTTTTAACCAATAATGTACACACCACATGTTTGATGAAATGCCAAAGTAAAGAAAATGAATTATAAACTAAGAAAGGCATGATTTAAAGTATATGGAAATTGCTAGGGTTTATGATAGTGTGATTAATTGCTTTCCTTAACGGCATGAATAATTACTTGTTGAAATTAATGTTATTCTATATGTTGTTGAAATCTCAATTGTTATATTTAATTCCAAGTGAAAGTATGTACACGATTCCACGAGCACGACATGCATGACTTGATTTACCGGTGTTTTCAAGAATAAGCGTTTTAGAGGTAGGAAATATCTTATAATATGTTTTGTCTTGCTTTTGACAAGAATAATTATATTTCATTTAAGGTGGGGTCTCCCCTCCCTCACAAGTTGTATTTCATCTAACGAGGGTTCTCCCCTCCCTCGCAAGTGCATATCATTGAAAGAGGGGTCTCCCCTCCCTCACAAGTGTATCTCATTTAATGTGGGGTCTCCCCTCCCTCTTAAGCGTATCTCACAAGTTGCATGAGCATGTTTAAAATTCTAAGTAAGCACACATGACATGACACGCATGACAGACAAGCAAGACAGACATGATAAGTTTTCACGTATGAAATGAGTATTTCAAGTTAAGTCAAATACAAGATGATTTCAAGAGTCTTTCTGACTTTGATATGATACAAGTATGAACTATAAGCTATTTACTTTTCCTGTTAATTATATAAACTGTTTCCTGCTTTACCCTGTTATTATTATGCTATGACTAGTGGTTAGTATTTGGTATATGTTGAGTATTCCATGTTCAACCGTACGTTTATGTCGACAGGTGTTAGTGGAGCTCCTGCTCCATTCGACGTCTGTGCTCCCGGTCCATGGGAGGAAGAGGAGTACATTGAGAAGGTACCTGTTGTGAAGCCTCATGTGGAGGACTATTATTAGGTGGTAGATTCTGAGTGATTGTGGGTGAGCATGAGAGAGTTAATACCCATGTATTTTGGCGGGCATGTCCACACTTTCTTTTTGTTGATTTCACTTTGTACAAAACTTGGATCACATGTATATATACTTAGAGGTTGGTTAGACTTTCGCTGTGCTATGTCATTTATGCTTCTGCTTTTTGTCCTCTATTGTATATGCTCCGAGTGTTTTGCAGGATGGTTTGTCAAGCAAGTCACGTAAGTCATGATAAGTAGTCTAAGATTCACTTTAACTCCTAGGATAGGTTTTGGGTTGTGACAGAAATGGTATCAGAGCTTAGGCTTTAGATCTTTAGGGTTACTTAGAATCTAATATCACGGCTTGACAAGACCATATGTCAAGAAGCAAGTTAGGAAGGAAGTAAGTTGGAAGCGAGTCATATTCCAAGTGTAAGATTAAACTTAAGTTTTAGTCTAAATGGTTGTTTCAACCAAATACGGGTCTTAGAAACACTAGAGCAATAAGTCTATTATGTATACACTGATGGTTATGATGCGATGTATAATAGTATTATATCAATGATACCACTTGAATTGATGTAAAATGGAACTGTGATAAATTGTGGTTCCAAGTTAGACTTATGTGGTGCTATTGTTTTCAGGACGTTAGTCATGAGGCAGGGCACACGGGGTTACGGACCACACACTAGAGCTTCCTCCTCTTTTCAGGATGAGGATGAGCAGTCGAACCTCTCTCAGGTCTTAGGCTCTATTGCGGAAACACTAGTCATATTGGCGGCTAGGCAGACTATACCATCATCGGCGACACCTACTCCACCTCCTGCAGCTCCAGTACATCGAATAGCTAGGGTTGAGGCATTTCGGAGACCGAGGCCTCCATCATTCCATGGGAGTGTGGACCCTCTTGCCGCAGAGGCTTGGATCCTCCAGTTGGAGAAGATATTTGCAGTCCTCTTGCGGACAGAGGAAGATAGAGTGGCATGGGCTGTTTTTATGCTAGAGGGCGAGGCCCACCATTGGTGGTTGTCCGCCTTGAGGACTCGTGATTTGACTATGCAAGGTTAACCCTGGATTTGGGGCGAGTTCAAGGATACCTTCTATAAGAAGTACTTCCCGGTTGGAGCTCGGGAAAAGAAAGAAAGAGAGTTCATCAACCTCGAACAGGGTTTGATGTCTGTGGCCACTTATGAAGCCAAGTTCTCGGAACTCTCACTACAAAATTTAAGGTTTTTAGCGGCGTAAAAATATCGCCGGAAAAGGTATAAAAAACGCCGTTATTGTTATTACCGGCGTACACGTGTAAACGCCGGTAATACCTATGTCGGTAATCTATATACCGGCGGTTTTTTCCAAACCCCGCTAAATATATAATCAATAACGGCGTCGTTTATAATGCCGTTAATACAGGCTCTCAATAACGGCGTTTTTATAATGCCGTTAATACAGGATCTCAATAACGGCGTTTTTATAATGCCGTTATTGACAGCCTGTATTAACGGCATTATAAAAACGCCGTTATTGAGATCCTGTATTAACGGCATTATAAAAACGCCGTTAGTGATAGCCTGTAGGCCGTTAATAATTACTCTATAACGGCGTGGTATACAATGCCGTTAATAACTTTTATTCATTTCCGGCGTTATAAAAACGCCGCTAATAGTGCCAATTTAAAAAAAAAACTATTTATATGGAATTTGTGGTTTTTTTTTTTTTACCTGTATTATTTTGTACCTGTGAGCAGCAGAAATATTTATCGAGAGAAAAGAAATTCTAACATCCAATCTACATAAGACAAAAAGAAATTCATCCAAATAGTTTGTAGTATGTAGACATCATAAAAATATACATGTCCATATAAAAGTATCGGAAATAAAAAATATAAATCCTAAGTCTCTCCTCCCTCTGGCTGGCTCCCTCCGGCTGGTCTAAAACCAGAGTGGTGTGTGCTGGCTCCCTCCTATAAGGACAATAAAATAAAATTGATGATTAGAATATATCGAACAGAAAAAAAAAATTAAGGATTTCATAAAATTAATATGCAAAGAAACAAGGTCATGTCATATATTTCATACATATAGAGTTCAAACACATAGAAGTGTAGCATTTCAACATACATCCAAATTTATTTCAAATTTCTGATACTAATAAGGTTTAATTATTAAAACACATAAAAGTTTAGAGTTTTTAATTCCTAACGAGGCCGAATTCATAGCTCTAACATACTTTGGCCTAAACCTATAAACCCCCACCTAATCCAAACCGAGGGTCGAATGTCAATGTCATGTCTTCTAACGCATGTATTTCGACCCAATCAAAGTGTGGGAATTCGTTTCGCTAGATTCCGAGGTCGTTTGCCTGATTTGGGCAGCAAGAGTCCCAAAATCCATACTTTGAAACTTAGGTTTTGCTTAAACCTACAAACCCCCACCAAATCCAAACCGAGGGTCGGATTTCAATGTCGTTTCTTCTTACGCATGTATTTCGACCCAACCGAAGTGTAGGAATTTGATTCGTTAGAGTCCGAGGTCGTTTGCCCGATCTGAGCAGCGAGATGCCCGAAATCCATACTTTGAAACTTATGTTTGGCCTAAACCTACAAACCCCCAGCAAATCCAAATCGGGGGTCGGATTTCGATGCCGTTTCTTCTAACGCGTGTATTTCGACCCAACCGAAGTGTGAGAATTTGATTCACTAGATTCTAAGGCCATTTGCCCGATTTGGGCAGCTAGAGGCCCGAAATCCATTAACTTGAAGCAAACGAACTGGAGGGAGCAAATCGAAGACGCTTGTGGGTCGGCGTTTCTGTATTTGAGGACTGGGACTTGTAGCGTTCTTAAGGTGGGTCGGGTTTCTCAGAGCCGTGATGAGATTGTTGCGAATGTTGTTGCTGCGATTGATGGGGTGGTGGAGAATGTTCCTAAAAAGTGGAGGAATGTTCGTTCCTTTCACTTGAAGTTGTTGGAATCTCTGTCGTTGCCGGTTTATCAGTCTGGGTCTGAAATGGAGTTGAAGATTGAAGGGGTTAAGAACAAAGAAGATGGTATCAGAGAGGAACGTGGTACAGGGGTGGAATCTGGGGACAATGCTAGAGTGGGAGAGAAGGTGAAAAATGTGGGGAAGAAGGGAAGGATTCATGGAGTTTGATACTAATCTTGATGTGTTATTAGAGGATGATGAATTAGGTAGCGATGGGGTTTCGGATGACTGTTAGTGGAGTGAATATGATGAACTGGGTGCTGCTAAATTGGCGGGTAAAAGAAGGAAAAAGGTTCTTAATGTGTTAAATGGCATTTTCACCATCTATAAACAACCCCCAAAAAGTGGCGGTGGCGGCATGAACTCTGTGACATCCAAACTGGCCCTAGTGAACTCTGTGACATCCAAACTGGCCCTAGTAAATATGTTGGCAAGTTGATCTTTGATTGGAAAGGATCACTATAAAACAAGGCAAAAGCCATAGCATATTTTATATCAAGGAAACAACCATAAAAGAGAATCAAAACACTATCTTTAAACACTGAAGAAACTACCCTAAGCACTGCAATATATCATGCAACTAATACCATAAGGTAAAATTCAGTTCTTATATATTGATATTGCCAAGCAAGAAAGAGCAAAACTATTCAAGCTTGCTCAGATCTCACAGTGACAAGGATGAATACCCAGATATTGATGTTCAGATCTTACAGTAATACTATTAGAAATGGAAAGAAAGATGAAACAGCAAGGTACTTGAGTGACCTTCATAGCCAAAAAATGAGACAAGTAGATTAATAATTAAGTAACTTCTTTTATTTGTGAAAAGATTAGAGCAACCTTTATAAGGCAAACAGAGTATGATATGCACAAACAACATTCAGTTCCCCTTATTTTGGTCTCTTCATCTTCAAGCTGAACTGTAGTGGAGAAATAAAACAGAACATACTCTATAACAACAGGCTTAAGGTTCCAGGCCCAGCCCGGTTAGAAGTATAAGTATACCTAAGATTTTAAACCTAGCCCAGCCCAATTATGTAATCGGGCTGGAACGGATCAGGCCATAAGTCAGCCCGGTTCTTTCACACCCCTAAGCAGATATGTTGATAAAGGCATTAAGGAATAGAATTTAAAATGCCCCGAGTCATTGAAAACAAATTATATCAAGAAATGTCCATTCACTTGAGGGAAAGAGTTCAAGGGAATGCTACTTCCAGTCTCAGAGTTCCAAACTTTTCAGTAATAATGCGAGAAAAAGTTCTTGTTTTAACCGGGTGTAAAAGTGGAGAGTTACATTAACTACATTCGGTGGGGGTACGAAATTACTTTCATACCCTTACTCATTATTGTTTAATGTAATCATAACATAAGACGTTTTTATGAATAATAATAAAAAAATCAACCAACTTTTTGACCCTCTCATTCTCTTTATAATAGTAGAGATGTTAAAAATAGATCTATTCCCCACTGTATGCCTAAAGCATTTCCGAACATTGCCTTCATTTTCCAAGCAGCTGCTGATTCTTGTTGACTGACACTATCCAGCTCGGATAGTTTTCTTGTTGCCCCATTAATGTTTCCCAGGCTAATCATTTGGTTACACTAAAGCTGGGTTAGTATAAATTGAAGGCTGAAATCTGCCAGCAGTTCAATGGGTTTTCTTGATCAGCTCATAACTACATAGGAACAGGCATACTATTTTAGTCATCACCATCTCACTACTGAGATGTTCTACATTCTCAACAGACTGGGTGTTTTTTCCCCATATTGGGGATTGTGAACTTAAATTGGGAATTTTTATGACAAAGTCATTCCATTCTTTATTTATTTGGTGTGGGTCAGGTATAAAGATTTCTACATACTAATCATTTTTTCAGTTGTTGAACTGTTATTTGTTGCTTTTATAATGTGACAAATGCTTATTATATGTACATTAGTTACATTACTTAAATGCTAAGATGAGATTTAACATATATATAAGTAAATATTGTCGGGAAAGACAGCATGGAATAACGATGTGGGAATATCTAAATGCCTAAATTACCTCATTCGGTGTTCCATTTCAAGGACTTTTAATTCAAGAATGCATAATCCCCAAAAGTCACCAGCTCAAGTACTTTGATCCATTTCAAGGAAATTTCGGCAGCATTTCCCTATGGTTCTCCAAGTACACGACTTAGACTAGGGGCAAGCAAGCCACGTCGTCTAAATATGTGCTCAGAGAACAAGAGAAACGGCTAACTCCAATTTCCTCAATCTAGAAAAATCATGAGCAATTGACTGTACTGGAGATTATGCATTCTCAAACTGTCCAACCGGACAATTCAAGAATCATATACAGACAAATACACTTAATCACAAACAAGACCGAAAAGTTGTTAAACTGCATTCAGTCCTACTAGAGAACTAAATGTCATATTTACAACTGATCCGTCCAAATAGGTGATAACAAAAATGCATTTGTCACACAATGATTCTTGAACGGGAGATCTATGGTTCAATGCATGCATGTGTATGAACTTAAGCCAATACAAAAATCCAACCATCATAAATACAAAGTTTAAACACCCCTAACAAGTTTAAACAGTTAACATAGATACTCTTTGATGTGGCCAGTATTATGAACACAACTACCAGAACTTACATGCCCAAATCTCGGAATATCAAGGATAGAGAACTAAACAACATATTTACAACTGATCCGTCCAAATAGGTGATAACAAAAATGCACTTATCAGACAATGGTTCTTGAACAGGAGATCTATGGTTCAATGCATGCATGTGTATAAACTTAAACCAATACAGAAATCCAACCATCATAAACACAAAGTTTAAACACCTCTAACCAGTTTAAACAGTTAACATATATCGATACTCTTTGATGTGCTCACTATTATGAACACAACTACTAGAACTTACATGTCTGAATCTCGAGTTCCAAGGATAGAGAACAAAGCGAAGCGAGTCTTTTATTTGGGCTTAAAGTTTATGAGCATTCCTTATCTGTGGCCGAAATATCCTTGCATCCGAGACATATGAAGCAAATGACTACTACATTACTTCCCTGATGTGTTTTATCTGTCTTCTCATACAGATGAACTTGTATTTCATTATATCGTGCTATAGGAGAAATGTCTATAGATTCGTAATACTATCAGGATCTGGGAAGTGTATGTTTATGGGGTTGCTAATCAATCTCCTCTCAGATATTTCCAGTTTTTTTTGTGGTTGCTAATCTTCGATTCTTGTCACATCTAATGATCATGGACGATTGCTTCTTCAGATTGTTTTCGTGAATCGGAGCAGATCAATGTCGGAAATGTGTGGATCGTTGGTTCAGGTCGGAAGAAGAAGAACAAGAGGCTTTTGTTGAAAGGTTCAACTCTTGCCCTAAGTTTCTCTAGTATTTTTTTTTTTTAAATTTTAATCATAATCTCTTTTTTAATCGGTAATGAGATAATGATTTGGGATTGGAGTTTTGATTAATTAGTAAGACGAGGGTATTTGGATGGAGATCACTGACTGAGGTCTTTCTCCCATTTGCTTGAATTGCAGACTTGAATCGAAGAATGAATATTTCGAGACTGCAGAATTCCATCTAGTTTCAGCTTACGATGGCAACTTTGGAGTTGGACTTGATCGTTTTCGTTGGTATTGGAGAGGAAGAACAATCTGATTTGAGCGTCGAGTGTTCGCGAGAGTTGTGGAGGGAAATAACTTCTCTCAAAATTTTAGGTGAAAAATTTTCCTTACAGGGAAAAGTTTTCCTTACAAGCAATAGAAAACATTTACAAGAAAGAAAAGTTTTCCGGGCAAAAAATGTGTTTTCCAAGATGCCAAATACCAGAAAATATTTTTTCCTTCATCTGTTTTCCATGCAAACAAACAGAGCCATAAGATAATAACACAAGATCATGGGCATAAAATATGGGACCTAGTCCGGATATGCTAAGAATAGTTTCTAAAACTGGATTAGGCAGTAGTAGCCCTCTAAGGCAATAGGCCCCATGGACAGCTAAGGAATAAGGCCAAATTTATCTCAAGGATATATTTATATTAATGATTGGGTTGTATATCAATAAATTTGAGATATTGTACTAATAACAACATTTATAGCCTCAATTCACCATATATGCATCTTAAACGTATAAAAGGTCTCACATTCTTCTTTTAATCAACACAATTCATCCATGGCGACTACAAAGTTTATCACAGCACGCTTGGCTCTTTTCTTATTTGTCATATTTACGCTCTTCGCTCTCTATGAATGTCGGTCCACGCATTTTTATTCTATAGTAAGCCTAGCATCAGTCTTCCCTTAATGCACTTTCATCCTTTCGGGGAAAAATATAAAATTTTTGAATCAGGTCCTTATAGGTCCTACCACAAAATTCTTGTCATTTTACCCCGAAAAGAGAAAGTGCAATAGGGGAGAGTGGGGCTAGCAAAATCCAAATGGTTTGGACTTATTTTGGACTTCTTCTGACCATTGTTTTGTCAAAACAGGCAGCAATAGCAGCGGCGGAGATCCAAGTATGGAGGAGGATGTCCAAATTTCAGAGACGCAGTCTGATCATGAGATAAGCGACATCAAGTTAAATACTCCACAATGACATCAATTGATCATACAGTAAGAAGAATCTCCGCCCTTCCATTATTGGGATTGGCCATGGCTATGTTGAGACAGGACAAATCAAATCAGTGTAGTTTCTAATACAGAAGTATTGAGGTACATCTTATGATGTATATCTTATTCTCTTTCTCTGAATTAAATTTAATTCCTACTCTAATGTGCCTACTTCTGTTGCAGATAAGTCCAACCAAAAAAATAATATTGTGCAAGGCTTCTTTAATTTTGTGTAAGGTTACCAATGAAAGATGGGATCTGACCGCTAAAAGAGTTGTATGAAAAATCGAGAGCAGTGACTTGGGTAAGGTTACCAATGGAAGATGGAATTGACCCTGAGAAGTTGCAGCTTCTGAGTCTTAAACCATTCAAGAGCTTAAGTTTGCTGATTGAAGCTGGTAATTCCCCGGAGAAGTTCGTGCTCGAGAGATCCAGGAACCTAAGAGAACTGCCAGAATGAAACTCGGGCAAAACAAGAGTGAGATTCGGATTGTAACTCACACTAAGGCTCTGTAGATTTGGAAGCAAAAAAATACTTACAGGGAATGTTCCATACAGTTGACAGGAACTAAGATATAAAGAATTCAAAAGCTTAAATTTACTGATTGAATCCAATAATTCCCTGGAGAAGTTCGTGCTCGAGAGATCCAGGAACCTAAGAGAACTGCCAGAGTGAAAATCGGGAAAAGAAAGAGTGAGATTCGGATTGTAACCCACACGAAGACTCTGTAGATTTAGAAGCAAAAAAATACTTTTGGGGAACATTCCATACAGTCGACAGAAACTGAGATCGAGATATGTCAAAGAAGAAAAATCAGCTAAGAAATCTGGAACTACAGAGGAGATGTTCACGCGGTTGAGATCAAGTTCTCTTAAATTGGTTAGCCTTTGAACGAGCATTCCCAAGCTGATTTTTCCAGGTTTGAACGAAATGACATTCCTTGAGAGATTGAGGGAAACCAGCTTGGTCAAACCAGAGATATCCAGTGGAATTTGGCCAGAGAACACAGAATAAGAGCGGTTGAGATGGGTCAAATTGGTGAGGAGGTGAAACCCATATGGGAAAAGAACAGTAATTATGAGTCTCACAAACCCTAAATTAATGAATGAACAAAATAGCATGCTTATACTAGGATAGAATCCAACTCCAACCATAAATAGTTACCAAGACTGCTAAAATCCTCCAAAATGAAAATGGGTTTAGCGAATAAAGTACATGGAAAAAAAAAAAAATCACCTCGTAATTACAATAAACATGGGGAAAATTGCAGTGGATATAGATCGAAACCGGTGGTCATGATTCCAACTATAGCATCGATTCAAATTGAGCAAAAAAGATAAAACTTAGAAAACCCTAACTGTACATGTAAAAGTAAAACCCATCAGATAACAAATGGAGAAAAGAAGAACGAATTGGAAATGTATGAGACTGTAAGAACTTACTTTGAAGCTTTACCGGAGCACGAGCACAAGCAACACCGGAGAAGATGACCGGAGCAACGCAAGAGAAGGTGCCCAGGGCAGAGAGCACGAGCAGGGAGCACGAGCAAGGAGGAGAGGAAAGAGGAGGGAAAGAAAAAAAGGTCGGGCCCTAAATCCCCAAATATAGATTCTTTACCGGCGTTTTAAAAAAACGCCGGTATAGACCATAAAAAATCGCCACCATTCCTTCGGCGGGAAATATTTTCGCGGAACCGCCCATTTCTATAACGGCGTTATTGTAAAAATCGCCGTTAATAATTGATTTATACTGGCGTTTTTACTTATAACGCCGCTATAAATGACTCTTTAGTGGTGTCTTACAATGAACGCCGTTAATAGTTATATTTACCGGCGTTTATCTCTAAACGCCGTTATTTGTTCGCCACTATACACTTATAATTTTGTAGTGTCTCGAGATTTGCGACCCATATGATCGCCACCGAGGCGATAAAGGCGAGAAGGTTTGAGCAAGGGCTCAAAGATGTCATTATGGAGAAAGTCTCGGCTTTCAGGCATGCTACCTACCCTGAGGTAGTGGACAAGGCCTTGTTGATTGAGACCAATTTTGAGGCTGTATCTAAGAAGAGAGAGTTGGCGAGAGGCTAATCTAGCAGTTCAACACCTCTAGAGAGGCAGGCCTGGAATGGCCCTTATCAGTACACTTGGCCAACTCCACCTCAGTATGCGTGACAAGCACCACCACAAAGGCCATCTTATGCGCCCCCAGTTCCACGGTCGTACATGCCACAAGTACCACAACCTCAGGCACTTCCGACTCCACGGCCTATTGCACCTCAGGCAGCGAGGCATACTCTACTTCTAGCCCCTCTGACCTACACATATGAGGTCTGCACATCTTGCGGCCGAAGGCACCCGGTAGGAGATTGCCGGAAGGCATCGGGTGGATGTTTCCATTATGGTCGCCAGGGCCACTTGATCATAGATTGCCTTAGTTGGCATTTTCCAAGCCAATCGCAGGGGATTAGGCCCCCAGCAGGATCATACTAGGCGTCCTCCCAGCCTGCACGATTTGCACCTCCGCCTTGCCAGGCTAACCAAAGGTGAGTATTTGCCTTGACCGAGGGTGATGCACTTGCATCTGATGATGTAGTGCAAGGTACGCTTTTAAAGTTATTTAATTGTCCACGGTTGTCATGTTATGCCTTATTCCTTGTGTACGTATATGGCGTATTATATATCTATATACCTATACTTATGATGTTGATGCATGGATTGACTTAGCTAGTTAAAATTTCAGGAATCCTATTAGTCAATGAGTGTTTGGCTAGAGTGTTGATCGACACTGGGTCTACTCATTCATTTGCCTCGCCGAGTTTTTCCCAAGGCTTTTCTATGGAGCCTAGTCAACTAGAACCAGAGTTATTCATTTTGACTCATCTCGGCAAGACAGTGGTAGCCAATAGCATTTTCAGAAGCAGTGCAGTTCAAGTTAGAAGCCACGAATTGGCATCTGATCTTATCGTTCTTGGATTTTAGGACTTCGATGTCATCTTGGGGATGGATTGGTTAGTAGCGCATCATGGGCATGTAGCTTGCTTCGAGAAAAGGGTACTCTTCAAACCGGTGGAAGGGAAACCATTTCATTTTCAGGGGTTGAGGAGTAAAGATATCGCCCGCTTTGCGGGCGTTGAGCCTAGCGAACCCCGAGGCTAAGGACTCTTCAACTATTCCGGTCGTGAGTGAATTCCTGGATGTGTTTCCAGAGGAGTTGTCAGGGTTGCCTCCAGACAGAGAGATTGAGTTTCTGATCGAGCTTGCACCAGGCATAGCTCCCATCTTCCGGGCTCCGTATAGGATGGCCCCGATTGAATTCAAGAAGTTGAAGACTCAATTGGAGGAGATGCAAGGCCTTGGTTTCATTCGGCCAAGTATCTCACCGTGGGGTACCCCGGTGTTATTTGTCAAGAAGAAGGATGGCTCGATGCGGATGTGCGTCGATCACTGGCAGTTGAACAAGGTCACGATTAAGATTAGATACTCATTGCCTAGGATTGATAACCTGTTTGATTAGTTAAAAGGAGTAAAATTTTTCTCTAAGATTGATCTTCGGTCGGGTTATCACCAGTTGAAGATCAAGGCTAAAGATGTTCCTAAAACTGCTTTCTGGACTTGGCACGGACACTACGAGTTCTTAGTGATGCCTTTTGGTCTCACGGACGCGCTAGCAGCATTCATGGATTTGATGATCCGGGTGTTCCGACCATACCTGGATTGATGCGTGATAGTGTTTGTCGATGACATCCTGATATATTCCCAAACACGGGAAGATCACACGTGCGACCTTCACCTTGCTTTGGAAATGCTGAGAGAGCACAAGCTGTATGCCAAACTTAGCAAGTGTGAGTTTTGGTTGGAAGAAGTGGCATTCCTAAGCCACGTTATTTCTGCGGAAGGCATCTCAGTAGATCCGAAGAAGATAGAGACAGTAATGAGTTGGGCGAGACCCAAGAATGTCATAGAGATCCACAGTTTCCTTGGGTTGGCAAGTTATTACTGGAGATTCATTGAGGGTTTCTCCAACCTTGCAGCACCACTCACTAATCTAACCAGGAAGAGTGCCAAATTTATATGGAGCGATAAGTGCGAGATCAGTTTCACGGAATTGAAGAAGCGGCTTATTACGGCCCCCGTCCTTACTGTGCCATCTGGACGTGGTGAAAAAAATTCATAAAACAAAAGAAGAAACAGGTCTAACCTTCGCCGGGCTTTCGTCCCATGCCTCACACGTTGGGCTTAGGTGTGTTCTCATGCAGCACAAGAAGGTCATTGCCTATGCATCAAGGCAATTGAAGGAGTATGAAAAGAATTATCCCATGCAAGATTTCGAGCTTGCTGCTGTAGTGTTCGCACTCAAGATTTGACGACATTACCTTTACGGGGAAGAGTTCTATGTGTTCACGGACCACAAGAGCCTCAAGTATCTCTTTTCTCAAAAGGAGCTGAATTTACGACAACGGCGTTGGATGAAATTTTTGAAAGATTACGAATGCACCATCCAATACCACCTGGGCAAAGCAAATGTAGTAGCTGACACTTTGAGTAGAAGACCTCCAGGATTGTTGGCCCACATGTTGGTGCCAGAATGGAAGCTATTGGAAGATTTGGAAAATCTGGACATTAGTGTGAATGATTTTGTCTGCAGTCCTGTTTTAGCAAACATCACGGTTCAGCCGTACATCATAGATCTGATCCAAGAGTTGCAGGCCTCGGATGTTGACTTGTTAGCTGTTTGGGATAAGGAAGTTGCCAAGGGTAGTGAAGAATTTTCTCTCACTAGCCGAGGTGCTATCACATTTAGGGGAAGATTGTGTGTTCCGGTCGAAACGGATCTTCGGAGAGAGATTATGGATGAAACCCACCATTCGAAGTATACAGTGCATCCTGGGGATACAAAAATGTACCGGAACCTCAAGGGACACTTTTGGTGGTGGAACATGAAGAGGGATGTTTCAGAGTGTGTATCCCGGTGCTTGGTGTGCTAACAGGTGCTCTGCCTTCACCTATTAGCACATCTCCATGGACTTCATTGTTGGTTTGCTAAAGACGGCAAAGAACTCAGACGATATGGGTTGTAGTAGACCGTTTGACGAAGCTTGCGCATTTCTTACCTTAATGAACCACGTTCAAATCAAGCCAGTTGGCGGCACTGTATATCAAGGAAGTGGTTCAGTTACACCGGTCACTCGGTAGGCGACCGATCGCTCGGTCATGACCACCGATTGCTCGGTCTATCGCGTTTTGCAGAAATTTCATTAAGGGTTTTTTCATCATTTGGGCATTTCACCCTTGCCTATAAGGGTTTGCCTGAGCCACAAGGGTTTCATAAACCCTAAGGCATCAATTTGAGAGAAATGAAGAGAGGAGGAAGAGGGGTTTTCATCTAGGGTTTCATCTTGAGAGAAATCAAGAGTTCAAGGACCCTAGACCTCACCTCAAGGCTTGGACTCTTCAAATCCAAGGCAAAGCAAGTGAGGAACACGTCCTCCAAGCTCGACAGCAACCTCACGCACGTACCAAGGGGATTCCCTCATCTTTTCAAGGTCGGTACCATATGCTATCCTCCTAGTTCATATTCTCTCTTTTCATCCCTTCTTTCTTGTTTTCCTTAAGTATGAACGAAATAGAAGATGGATTGTGGTGTGGAAATGGATGTTGGATGATGGATGCCGTGTGGATGTGTTATGATGAATGAAATTGGAAGAATATTGTATCAATAATGAATACACATGTATGTTGTAACCATAAACCCATCTACAAAAGCATGGTATAGGCTTTAACCAATAATGTACACACCACATATTTGATGAAATGCCAAAGTGAAGAAAATGAATTATAAACTAAGAAAGACATGATTTAGAGTATATGGAAATTGCTAGGGTTTACAATAGTGTGATTAATTGCTTTCCTTAATAGCATGAATAATTACTTGTTGAAATTAATGTTATTCTATATGTTGCTGAAATCCCAATTGTCATATTCAATTCCAAGTGAAAGTAAGTACACAATTCCAAAAGCACAGCATGCATGACATGGTTTACCGGTGTTTTCAAGAATAAGGGTTTTAAAGGTAGGACATATCTTACGATATGTTTTGCCTCGCTTTTGACAAGAATAAGTGTATTTCATTTAAGGAGGGGTCCCCCCTCCCTCACAAGTTGTATTTCATTTAACGAGGGGTCTCCCCTCCCTCACAAATGTATATCATTGAAAGAGGGGTCTCCCCTCCCTCACAAGTGCATATCATTGAAAGAGGGGCCTCCCCTCCCTCACAAGTGTATCTCATTTAATGAGGGGTCTCCCCTCCCTCTCAAGCGTATCTCACAAGTATCATGAGCATGTTTAAAATTCAAAGCAAGCACACATGACATGACACGCATGATAGACAAGCAAGACAGACATGACAAGTTTTCACGCATGAAATGAGTATTTCAAGTGAAGTCAAGTACAAGATGATTTCAAGAGTTTTTCCGATTTCGATATGATACAAGCATGAACTATAAACTGTTTACTTTTCCTGTTAATTATATGAACTGCTTCCTGCTTTACCCTGTTATTATTATGTTATGACTGTTGGTTAGTATTTGGTACACGCTAAGTATTCCATGCTCAGCCGTACGTTTATGTCGACAGGTGTTAGTGGAGCGCCCGCTCCTTTCGACATCTATGCTCCTTGTGCATGGGAGGAAGAGGAGTACATTGAGAAGGTCTCTGCTGTGGAGCCTCATGTGGAGGACTATTATTAGGTGGTAGATTCTGAGTGATTGTGGGTGAGCATGAGAGAGTTAATACCCATGTATTTAGGCGAGCATGTCCGCACTTTCTTTTTGTTGATTTCACTTTGTACAAAACTTGGATCACATGTATATATACTTAGAGGTTGGTTAGACTTCCGCTGTGCTATGTCATTTATGCTTCCGCTTTTTATCCTCTATTGTATTTGCTCCGAGTGTTTTGCAGGATGGTTTGTCAAGCAAGTCACGTAAATCATGATAAGTCGTTCAAGATTCACTCTAACTCCTAGGGTGGGTTTTGGGTCACGACAGAGAGCTCGATTTCAACTTTTGTAAATCTCGTTCTCACCTAGAGAGTGTTGTTTTTGTGTAAAGTTTTATTTTTTTCCTAACTTTTTATTTTAAGTGTGGTATATTATCTTACTAGTGAACAACCCGTGCGATGCTCAAGATAAGATCAAACTCGAGATAATGAATATCATGATGTATGAGAAATATATAAAGAGAAAAATAAGGAAGATTATTTATTCTATGATTATTATTGTGTAATTAAAAATTAAGTAAGTACTTGTGTAACTGGTATTGAAAGGAATCAAAGAGGCTATTATATTCACGTACTCCATGCTAAACTCGCAATATAATTAATCCATAAAGAAATGCTTTGATAAATCCCTACTCCCCTTTTTTTTTCCATTGCACTCAAATACATTCATACGCTCAAATGTCCATCTACATGAGATGCCATATGGAACCAAATATTTAATTAAGTGGATGTTCTATTAATTAATTTAGAAATGAATGATTAATTGAGAGAATGTGTCATGTCATCAGACACGTGGCGTTCACCTGAATAAATAATGAATAAACTTTATGTGAAGTGATATTTAAATAATATGTTTAATCCAGATAGAGATGTGAGAGCACTATTGTTTAGAGAAGAGATAGAACTTGTGAAGAGTGATGCCCATCGGAACCTTGGCGTTTTGTGAGTATGATTACTGGAAAGATGGAAAGGATTATATGCATCATTGCGAGATAGAAGAGAGATAGATGATAGATGAGGTTTAGGCCTACATTAGCGAGGGTGAAGAGTCGTAGAATAAGGTAGAGATAAATGCCTTCGTTGGGAGACGAAAAGTCTCCTTGGAAGACTCTTTTATTTGTTGGAAAATGTCCATTTGAAAGTAGTAATTAATTAGACGTATGGAGAGACGTTATTGTGTGTTATGGAGTAATGAAATGAGGTGGCAAGGTTAGATGAAGGGTTAGAGTAATGAAGTCAGGTGGTAGGGTTAGGGGACTTTAATATGAAATGAGTGGGGTTTATAACCCAAATTTAATGGAATGGTGACATGTAGGGAGATAATAGGTGACACGTGTCACCAATCATCAGCCTGATGATGTGGCATCCTTAACTGAAGAGAAGAATAGAGAGAAGCCTTGGGAGAATGCCATGTTAGCAAGAAAAAGTTTGGCTTATAGTAGTAGATAGATTCTTCTTTGTAGGGTAGAAGATTTATGTAAGATTTGTTAATTATTGGTTCTTTTCTATATTTATTTTTTCCTTTTTTTCTAAACATCATTTAGTTATGTTAATTTAGTCGGTTCATAAGTACTCTCAAATATTCTCTGGTATGAGTTGCAAGAGTTCCAATGCCTAAGCTAACATCTAATTGTACTAACACTACAACAAATCTACCGACTAGCAACGGAATACTAGACACGAAAATATTTCCATCTCTAATATGTGACTTATAAACATGAAATAAATTTCGTCGCTAGTATTCCGTCTCTAATATAAATTCCATCATTTCTGTATATTTGGTTAATAAAATATATATTAGTGATGAAATATTTTCCGTCTCTAATGTCAATAGGAATAGAAGTGTTGTTAGTCATGGAAAAATTCCGTCCCCAAGTTAAATGAACATTAGAAACGAAAATATTTCCGTTTCTGAAACTTATAGAGTATTAGACATGGAAATATTTCCGTGTCTAGTAATGTTATATTAGTTTACTTAATCCCTAACCCGCAAAAATTGTATTTCCCCCAGCTTTTTTCCTCTGCTCTCTCTCTCTCTCTCTCTCTCTCCCCCCTTCCATTTCCACTCGGGAGCATATCTCCATGGAAAGACATGGAAATATCTCTGTGTCTAGTAATGTTATATTAGTTTACTTAATCCCTAACCCGCAAAAATTGTATTTCCCCCCAGTTTTTTTCCTCTGCTCTCTCTCTCTCTCCTTCTCTCGTCTCTGACCTCCCCACCGGAGCCGACCAGCTCTGACAGCTTCGACCACCTTCTTAGGTTGGTACCCTCTCATGTCTCTCTCTCTCCTAGCTACTGTGTCTCTCTCGCTCCCTCTCTCTCTCTGTGCTCTAATCGCTCTCTCTCCTACTCTATCTCTCTTTATCGAGTTCTCTCTCTCTCCCTCTCTCTCTTTCTCTCTCTCTCTCCACTATGTCTCTCTTGCTCACACTCTCTCTCCATCTGTCTCTCTCTTTACTCTATTCTCTCTCTCTCTCTCTCCACTGTGCCTCTCTCGCTCCCTCTGCTCTTTACTTTATTCTCTCTATAACTGTGGATTTTGTGCAGGATCGATCAGCGCCACCAAGTCTACACCATCATCGATTGTGAACTCTGTGCAGGTGCTGTTGCACAAACCTTTGTCAACTAGGTATATTTTTGTAATTTAAACTCATGACTTTAAATGATTAGTATGATCATATAAATGTTGGAATAATTAATGCTAAACCAATGAAAGCTACTGAACCTTGCTGCCTGTGCTGTTTTTAATATTTTATTCATTTTTGTTTGATTGTTTTTGAGGAAGCTCTCTGGTCTATATGAGTTTAAATGATAAAAAGTGTGTTTTTACTTCTTTGATAGGTTTTTTGTTAAGAAAATTATATCCAGAGTTGATGCAATTTTAAGGGTTTTATGATAGTTTATTATTAAGCTAGCTCATGTATTAGTGATGGGATCCAGAAAGTCTTTGATCAACAAATATTTTTTTTCTTTTGGATTCTAGGGTATTAATTTTATTTTATTAAAACCTAATGTATATCAGTGATTATCACTTTAGGGTTTCGATTGGGCATCTGTTGATGATTCGATTTCTATTTTCCTTAGATCCGTGATTGAATTTATGTTTTTATTGAATTGTTTGAATCTGGTTATGATTGAAAACATGTTCTAACAAAATTTTTTCTACATTGACTATCATATTTAGAAACAATCAATATTATGCATGTTTATGTTTAATGTGTGTTTTCTAGGGATTGTTCTTAGTATTAATTATTGCTTGTTATTGTTGAATTGAAAAGAAAGACACAAATTAAATCAAATTTTGTTGACTGGTCTAAATGGCCCAAAAACGGAATGTATTTGTTTCCCTTAATCATTTATGTTATTATTTTATATCTTTTTTTTTTGTTGTTGATTGTAGGGTATTAATTTTATTTTATTAAAATCTAATGTATATCAGTGTTTACCACTTTAGTAAATATAGCGGGATAAAAATAGAATGATTTGAGGATATAATGTATCAACGCAATTTAAGTCTAAGGTTTGATACATATTCACGGTAGCTGCTTGATTTTTAATGTCTAGTATTCTAAATTTTTGTAATGACAACTATATGACTAATAATGTTGTTTGCTCCACTATTCAGTGGTGGTATTTATGTATAGTCTATACTATCTGACAACTTAAATGGGTCTTTATTGGGTTGTAAGACTCATATTGATTCCTGCATCCCTTAAGGTCATTGTGAATGTGCATGCACTGAAACGTAGATCTCCTGTTCATGAATCATTGTCTGATAAGTGCCTTTCTTATTATCACTATGGATGGATTAGTTATAGATGATGATTGTAGAACCCTAAAAATTATTAACACTACAAAAATGCAGACCTTTAACGGCAAAGTTTTAATGGCATTTATTAAAAAACGCCTTGATGGGGATTCAACCACAGCATTTCTATAGAAACGCCGTAGATTACATGGCAGTAGAACTCTATCACAGCGTTTCCTAAAAAATACCGTAGTTGGAGGGTTCAATCACGACAATTTTTTTTAAAAAGTGCCGCGGAAGACTTGGCGGGAAGTCGAAATGCGGATCGCGCCAAGCGTCACTTAAGGGCCTTTCATGGCATTTTTTAGAAACGCTGGAAAAGGCACTTAATTTTAGCTATCTAGCGCCCGACCCTTTCTCACTTCTCTTTCCCTCCACATTTTCTCTCCCTTTCCCTCTCCTCCTCCTGCTTTGTGCTCCGGCTCCGGCTCCTAGGTCCCAGCTCCGGCCACCTTCTTCGGCTCCTTTGCTCCGCCTCTGGCTCTTGCTCCAGATTCGGCTCCTGCTCCAGATCCGGCTCGTCGTGTGCTCTCTGGTAAGTTTCTCTCTCTCTCTCTCATCTTCTCCGACTCGGATTCTTCATCAGAAATGTCTCTCCAATCATTCTCTCTCTAATCTAAAGATGCATCTCTAAACCCTCTATTCTTTATCAATCCTCAGCCTCTTCCTCTCCTCGCATCTCTAAACCCTCTCTTCCTTATCAATCCTCGACGCAGCACAACCCATTTCTTCAATACAAAAAATTTATGCTCTCTAAATTAACTTATAAACTAAACAGAGAGAGACATCCCTCGACGCAGCACAACACAACGCTGTACTAAATTGATTTTTATCGATGGAGTCGGTTTTGGATGTGACTTTGGTTTTTTTTTTTTTTTTTGGGTTTTTTCGATTCCTGAAGATTTTCTGCTTGTAATGTGGATTTGTTCGAGGATTTGTGAGGATTTTGTTTATTGTTTGGTCTGATCGAGGTTTTGTAATCTTTGCTGTTCGTTTAGGTTTTTTTTTTTTTTGGAAAGAGTATGTTGATTGATTTCTTCACTTAAAAGTGTATTTTACTGCTGATTTATAGTTTTTCAGGTTGGATTCTGTTCTGCATGTTACATTTTTCAATTTTCGAGATTTTATATCCAGATGCTTAGAACATTCTCATTGGAATCGAATGTTTCGATTCTTCTTCTTCTTCTTCTTCAACATGATTCATCTTGTTTTGTGTTTGCAGGATCTTGCACTTTTGATATTCGTGGATTTCTAGCAATTGAAGGGGTTGACATAGGCATTTCCTATTAATCAAAGACTCAAAATCATTTGATTCAATTGATATAGTTCTGTTTCTCTGCTTAAATTGGTTAGTTCTTACCTGAGCTTTGAATACAAGGGATACTGATAATGGCGTTGCATGAGATATTGGTTGCGTATTTGCCTTGAAATCCATCAGATTGTAGTTTGCATATTGTTCATATGTATCTTGCATTTTGTGTGATTTCTGAAATGCTTTAAATATACATGGAGTAATATGTGTTAGATTTAGATATGTGTGTAGCTTTTAATGTATATTTAGTTTACCTTGTATTTAGCTTTTGATGTACATTTAGTTTTTTTTTCTGATGCATATGAACAGATTTAGATATCCAAAAAAGAAAAACTAAATATACATGGAGTAATCTGATGCATATCAACAATTTTTTTTCACCCAAATTATGTTTAATGCACTTATCAAATTTTTGGTTCTTTGGACTCTGGAGACCTAGAAACCGACATTTTTTATTTTGTACTTTAGATTGTAGTGTACAGTGTATCATGTTAACCCCAGCCCCATCTGGATTGCTTTAACCTTCTATTTTCATTAATTTTTGCTTTTCTATATATTGAATGGGATATATGATGTTGTTAACACATGAAATATGGTTTGAAGATATTTATGTACTCAATATTCATAATTCAGTACAGTGTTGATTGGTTCTTATGCCTGACATATTAGCGTTCTGTATTTGAGCCGAGCTGAGCCGAACTTTGCCAAGTTTGAGCTTAGTTTGAACATGCTCGAGCTCAAATATTTAGGTTTGAGCTTGGCTTTGATCGAGCTTGAGTTCTGTTCGAGCTCGAACTTTATTCAAGTTGTGCTAAGCTCGGGTTGGCTCAAGCTTGGTTGAAGATTTTTTTTGAAAATTTGTTCTGAGTTAGTATTGATTCATTATTAGTTTAGGTTAGACCATAATCTATTTAGCTTTAGGTTAGTTTATAATTTGATTACAGCTATCTAGTTTAAAGATCTAACTTAGTCTTTAGGTTAGATTTAGATTAGGCTAATGTTTGGTGTTTAGTTGGGTTGAAATATTTTATTTGGAATAATGTTAGATTATATTTTAGTTCATTTAAACCTTCACTACAAAAATATAAGCCTTTAGCGGCAATTTTTTAACGGCTTTGGATAATAAATGCCTCTAAAGGCATTAAAACACGGCGTTTAATAATAAATGCCACAACAAAATCATTGTCCTAGTTTCCACTCAAGGAGGTCATCTGTCCACTGTGTATAATTTCAAAACATGTCCCATCTGTATTGGAGGAACACTTAGAGGGTATGAATAATGTCTTAAATCTAACATGAGATATTTTAAAAAACAAGTTCTACATACCCTTAAAATAACAAGAGCACATTAACTGAATGGCAGTGATGTTGCTGCAATATTGAACATTTTCCTGTAAATGGTGTTTTATTATCACTGACCTCACACATAGCCGACCCTTAAACTAGTGTTTTTTAACCAAAGAAATATAGCAAACTAGTGCTCCTCACTCTCACATAACTGACCCTTAAACTCCCACGAACTCCAGTTGATGTTTTTTAACCCTTTATTTATTTATTTTTCTAAAATAGGTGAACCCTAAGGGTGGATGAATCTTAACCACGGTTAAATGGGGTTAGCAAGAGGAAATCAAATTTCTGCTTTGAATTTTCTCCTTGTCTTAAATCTAACATGAGAAAATTCAAAGCTCCATTTCATGTCACACACGGACCCAATAAAGCTTGGACACCCTAAAAAATGTCAAAGCTCGATAAAGGATCAGCTCGATACCCACCCCTACTTAGGGTGGAACCAAAATCTTCTTACCGCGAGGATTTGACCAAAAGACCAACATGTAAACCTAGCATTTTTCCAGAATGAATATAGCTACGGAGCCCCCACAAGTGATCATTTTCCAAATCCGGTTATCACCATAGAGGATTTGACTCTAAAAATAAAAAAGGAAAATCCTTAGCATTAGACTATATAGTATCTAATGTGCAGAGTCTTGGTCCATGCCCATTTTTATCACACATCAATTTTAGTTAATATTCACTCATTCATTGGGTTAAGCAATCTAACCGTACTGTTAAATATATATGTTAGCTTTAAATTTCTTAAGCTTATCTATAGTCAAAGGAGTGGTAAAAGGGACATGTGGCCATAGCATTAGACTGTATAGTCTAATACATGGTGCTAATCACTGCTCAAAAATAAAAAATAAATAAAAGGCGTGCTACCTCCAAGTCAACTTGAGGCTTGTATTCGAGCTGAGCTGAAGCTCGAGCTTGGCTTAATTGTTTGAAGCCAGGCTTGAATCAAGCTCGATCCAAGCTCAAAAAGCTTGGCTAGATTCTAGAATACAATAGCTTGGGTCGAGATCCAATTGATTCAACTCGGTTTATGCTCAATTTGATTATTAAAAACCTATTTTAAGTGTGATAGTGTGATGTGTGTTATGTTCCCATAGTATAACTTCTTTTCATTTATTCCTAGTTGATCTTAGACTTCTTGCAGTAGCAATTGATTGTAGTTAATTAAAGATCAATGTGATAACTTGAATATGCCTTATTTTTCTTGAATAAAGGGATACTGTATTTGCCACCATGGATGTGCATTCTTTATAAAGATGCTAACTGTTTTAATTGCTTAGGGTTGTTTATTTACTTTGTTATGTTTGTGTTGGCTTATTCATATGTATATGTTGGAGTGTGATAATGTATTAATTACGTTATCATTTGACAGAAGGGATATCTATATGTTAGTTTAGATGGTTATATCTTGTTGTTGACTTATGATCTTTGTGTATGTTTATGTTGGAGCATTATAATTTAAGATTACCTATTTAATGCATTATCAATTACTAAATAGGAATTCATGTGGGTACTAAATAGTTGCAAGTATTAGTCATCGTATGACTTCTACCTCATGGTCTATGTTAAATGTTTAAACTGCTAATTAAAGATGTGTATTTACTAAGTATTGACTGTGTTGGCTTAAGTTCATACTCATGCATGCATTGAACCTTAGATCTCCCATTCAAGAATTATTGTGAGACAAATGCATTTCTTGTATCACCTATTTGGACGGATTAGTTGTAAACTATGGTGTTTAGTTCTCTTGTGGGCCTAAATACAGGTTAACAACTTTTCGGTCTTGTTTGTGATAAAATGTATTTGTCTGAATATGATTCTTGAATTGTCTGGTTGGATAGTTTGAGAATGCATAATCTCCAGTATAGTCAGTTGCTCATGGTTGGTCCAAATTGAGGAAAATTTTGTCAATCATTTCTCTTGTTCTCTTGGTAGATATTTAGACAATGTGGCATGCATGCTTGCCCCTAGTCTAAGTCGTGTACTTGGAGAACCATAGAGAAATGCTACCGAAATTTCCTTAAAATGGAACAAAGCACTTGAGCTATTGATTTCTGGGGATTATGCATTCTTGAATGAGATAGGAACACCCCACCCGTTAGAAGAGGAGTTGATGACGATAGGAAGCATACATGCATATATATGATTGTGTAGATGGTTAAGTCAGTTGACACATGTTTTATTAAAACTTACTGATGTGATAAACTTTTGTTATTTCTCAGAATAGCAAACGAATACAGACTTATAAATCCAATCTTATATTTCATGGATAAGAGTTGGATTGGAATGTCAAGGTACTTTTATCTATAAGTTTTTAGGAAGCACCGAATTAATGATATATTGTTAGTATCTAAGCAATTGTTAATGCAATTTTTATATTACATAGGATGTCAAAAGAATATATAGAAGGGGTAAAGCAGTTTATACAGTTTGCATTAGCTCATGGAGCGATTAATAACAATGGCGGTATAAAGTGTCCGTGTCCCAAATGCAACAATGTGGTTTATCAAGATAGACTTACAGCATTCGACCATATGATATGTAATGGATTCGACTTGAATTATAAAATCTGGTTTTATCACGGGGAAGACATTGCAACACACACCCATTGTTTAAGTTTCTCAAAATCCTTATACGCAAGACAGACATAATGAGATGGAAGATATGGTACACGATGTGTTCGGGGTCCCAAACCAAGATGAGGCTACCAGTAGTCTGGATCCCAATCCTGAGTCTGATGTATTTTTCCAATTGATAAGGGATGTGGGACAACCTTTGTATCCAACATGTATGAATCACACCAAGTTGTCTTTCATCGTAAGATTATATCACATTAAGTGTCTTAGTGGATGGATCAATAAGTCATTTACCATGTTGCTTGAGTTGTTGAGGGCGGTACTCCCTGAGGGTTCAACACTACCAGATACTTACGTTCAAACAAAAAAGGTGATGTCAGATTTGGGGCTTAACTATGATAAAATTGATGCATGTCCTAATGATTGCATGCTTTACTGGAAAGAGTCTGCAAACAAGCAAACATGTGACATGTGTGGTGAATCAAGATGGAAGGCAAGAGATGATCAAGCAGAACTCAAGAAGAAAACTCCGGCGAAGATTTTGCGTCACTTCCCGTTAAAACCCAAGTTACAAAGGTTGTTCATGTCATCCAAGACTGTTACTGAAATGAGATGACATGATGAGGATCGAACTAAGGATAAGATGTTAAGGCATCTTGCAGACTCACCGGCTTGGAGAAATTTGGATAAAAAGTATCCTTTGTTCGCATCAGATGCTCGTAATGTCAGGCTTGAGTTGGCAAGTGATGACTTCAATCCACTTAGGATGATGAGTATTGCTCATAGCACATGGCCCGTGGTTCTTATTCCCTATAACTTGCCACCGTGGATGTGTATGAAGCAACCTAACTTCATTCTGTCCTTACTTATTCCCGGTTCTTCTGGGCCAGGAAATGCAATTGATGTTTACATGAGGCCTCTAGTTGAGGAGTTGAAGGACTTGTGGGAGAATGGGTTGACAACTTATGATGCATCAAAAAAGGAGACATTTGTAATGCGTGCAACATTGCTTTGGACCATTAGCGACTTCCTAGGATATGCCATGTTGTCAGGTTGGAGCACGAAAGGAAAGTTGGCATGCCCTTCATGCCATAAGACCACTTGCAGCCGACACTTGTCTAAGAGCAAGAAGCAATGTTACATGGGGCATCGTCGTTTCTTAAAGCCGGATCACAGGTTTCGGAGGAATAGAAACTCTTTCGATGGCACTAGAGAGTTCAGATGTGCTCCAACTCCAATCTCTAGGTCTGATGTGTTGTGTCAGTTGGAGGGTATTCATTTCTCCCTTGGAAAGCAGACTGGGCAAACAAGACGAAGGCAGATGGGCTATGAGGATATGCCGTATAATTGGAAGAAGAGGAGTATATTCTTCGAGTTGCCATACTGGGAGCACAATTTGTTGAGGCACAACTTTGATGTAATGCATATTGAGAAAAATCTATGCGACAATGTGCTCGGGACTTTGTTGGGTTTGGAAGGAAAATCTAAGGATGGTTTAAAAGCACGTAATGACTTGGTTGAAATAGGAATTCGGCATGCACTTCACCCTCAGTTGCTGTCTGGCAGAAGCAAAGTTTATCTGCCCCTGCATGCTTTTCGATGGACAAGAATGAGAAAGAGTTATTTTACAAAGTTTTGAAGAGTGTGAAGGTTCCAGATGGTTACTCGTCAAATATTGTAAGATATGTCAATATCAAAGAGCGTAAAATTTATAGACTAAAGAGTTACGACTCATATGTTATAATGCAACAATTCCTACCACTGGCTGTGAGGAAGACATTGCCAAAGAATTTAATTTCAATCCTAATTGAATTGAGCAACTTCTTTCTTGGTATATGTTCAAAAGTCTGTCAAGTGGAGAATTTGAGACGGTTAGAGGAGAAAATTGCACTTACACTTTGTCATTTAGAGAAAAGTTTCCTGCCGACTTTCTTTGATATTATGGTGCACTTGCCTATACACCTGGCCGCAGAGGCAAGATTAGGTGGATCTGTACAATACCGATGGATGTATCCTATCGAAAAGGTATGTCTTCAATTATAATTTTATAATAGTGTTCAAATTTCTTGTTACAGAGAATTTCCCTTATCTTAACAAAATTTAATTCACATAGGTACTTATATACACTGAAGTCTTATGTGCGCAATCGAACTTGACCAGAGGGTTCCAAAGAGCAAGAGGGTTTAGAACAAAATATCTTAAAAGGTGACCTGTTAGGGATGATGTCAATTTATTGACTGAAGGCTTATTTTATCGGAAAGTGGTTTATTTGATTAAGTTTGGGTTTTGATTTTAGAAGGTTTTAATGGAGACACCTCATGTTGGACTCTTAAGACTTATTGTTTTTTGGATTGTCTAGGTTGGTTTCCGGTTCCATTGCTGGCAAACTTTAGGAATGAGATAAATTAGTAGTTTAGGTAGTTTAATCTTCTAGTATTTATTTACTTGTGAAAGTGAAAAAGAAAAGTATTGGGTTCCTTTAAAAAGTGTCGCGACCCAAAATACCCCCTAGGAGTTAGGGATACTTTGACTCGTGACCACCGTATCATACCTTCAATATGATACATAAGGCATGCATAGAAATTTGTCAGAGTATACAGACATACATAGCGGAAACGATTTACAATGCATAGCGGAAGCAAAACATAACTAACGTAGCGGAAGCCAAAACCATAACTAAATACTCCTATTACTTGGCCCAAGTATGAACTAACAAAATATACATGTATGTAAATATCCAAAAAGAGTGGAGTGGACAAGTCTCACTCTCACTTAACAAAATACTGTATCTTTCTAAGTCTATCAACAAAAGTCAAAGTCGTGACGCCTATCTATCGGGCCATCATCATGGTAGTGATCCATAGAAGGCTCCGGGCCGAAGTACTCTTCCTCTACCTAAGGCTCCGTACCACATAGATCTACAGGAGCTCAAGCACCTGCCGATGATAACAAATATCGACTGAGCGTGGAATAATCAGCGTATGCAAACTACTAGCAATAAAGCAATAATATCATAAAGCATGTGAATCATGGAGAATGAGATCCTTAAAACATATCGAATCGTAGAAACCGTGAAATAGCATGTAAGATGAGATCCGAAACCAAAACCGTGTGAGTCAAGTGATAATCATAGCCTTGTGAGTTCATAGAGTTCATGGAGTTACTTAGAGTCGTTTATGATTCGTAGAGACATAGAGCAATACCGTAGAGCATATCTATAGAGCAAACATAGAGATCTTAGAGCATTTGTATTCATGATCCTTAGAGCTTGTGAAACGATCTTTTAACATTATCATAAAGTTCTTGTGAGTTTAGTATGATCCTTTTGAGTTTGTGAACCGATCGTAGACAAATCATTGAGTTGCTTAGAATCATTCATATAAGTCACTTAGTCAAAATCCTTTTCGTAACTTTGAGAAATCCATGGGAAAAACACCGATTCATACGAGACATGTGAACATATGTGCATAGGAGAATGATAACATATTTAAACACCCAAAAAACCTTAGAGACATTTACACAAACACATAGAGTACATAATAGTGATAGTTTACATCCAAGTATAGAAATAACGTCCCACACCATAACAAAGCAAAGATTATAGTATAGAATGAGAAAAACAACATATGGTAACTAGTAGTATCACTAGATTGGGAGTAGACTGTATCTACCTTGGTGAAATAAGTGATTTTGATTCCAAAAGCTTGGAACAAGTGAGAACCTTGAGTTCTTGGTTGAAAACCATCAAAAGGAAGGATATTGATCTTCCTTCAAGCTTGAGCAACACCTAGCTTCTCTCCTTCTTCTCCTCTCAAATCTCTCTCAAAATAATGCACAAAGGGTTTCTGAAACCCTAAGGCACAAACAAGCCCTTAAATAGGCAAAGGGGTAGTGGCTAAAGTTTTAAACACCCTTAATGAAGAAAATTTGTGTATAACTGATCAATCGGTGGTATAGACTGAGCGATCGGTTGTGACACCCCGAACCCGCGCCTACCGGAGTAGTGTCTCAAGACACGTGCCCAATCGTTCATACCAGCTCAGCGGAAGACTTTACCGCACAAATGCGAAAAAATTTAAACTTTACTCACATGGAGCAACATAAACTCTGGTCATCACAATAACCATTAACCACAAAACAAATACCTGTATATTATTTACCATTGTGTCTGTTTTACAAAACGGAGGCGCCACTAATGCGCCGGGACAAGTCTCTATCCAAAGACAAAAGTACAAGGTGCAGGATCCATACCTACTACTTGTCCGTTCTAGAATCTGTTGACATGAAACATCAATGAGCTATGAAAAAAACCACAATCCATCTATACTATTTTCCACATTGTAGCAAAGCATCAATAAACACATAATATACATATGCCGGTTCATGATACAATTTAGTAATATATCTAAGTTATATTATGACCCTCAGTCACACAGGGCCATCGCACTCAACACGAGATTCCCAATTTCGAATATCTTTCCCAATTATGGAGTTCGTTATGCAGCATGTATTTCTTTTACCAAGTTATTTGTTTCGATCATCAACCATGTTTTACTCCGAGTCCTGAGACTTTGTTAACCGGCCTTTAGCCCATACATGTTCATCATAGAGTGGTCTCTATACCCTATTCGAGCTTGATCATTCCAAGCTCAACACAATTCCGGCATTACCCGGTCACATCATAACTTGAGTCATCCAGACTCCTTAATACTGTTCCGGTATTTACCCGAACATGACCAACCCTTGGGTGTCCCAACCCACACAGACCAGAATCCTGAAGATTCTACACAACTAGGGTAATCATCCTCCAAGGACTTACCATATATACTCTGATTGACAGCACCTACTGTGTATACACATCGCCATCTCACTGGTTATCAGTCACGAAGGAACTTCGGCCAACTTGTCTACCGTCATCTTCTGGCTATTCACTGGAGGCACCCCGGGCCTTACTGGACACCGTCTCTCCATGACATACCACCTAGAAGGAACCCCGATAGGCACAGCGCCGCCTCTTCGGACCCAACCATAGAGGAACCCCGGTCAATACACTATATAATGCTTAGTCACTTTAGACATCTTTTAGGACTCCGACATCTCCCAGTTCAACCAATTGTGACAACGCCTGAGCATGCCGGCTCAACTAACTGCGAATCCGAAGATTCCAGACTATACACAATCACTACTCTGGACCTAGTCAAAGAGGATCTATGGATAGTAATCCACTCACTCCCGACTATCAGTCACGGAGGTCTACACACTACGACCCCGACTATTCTAGTATCAAAATAATCATCCCATCATATACATATGCCATGTCAAGTCAACAAATCGCTTAGCGATTGGTCACCCAATCGATCGCTGAACCTAAATTCCGAGTTATTCAACCCCGAACCCGAGGGCTACGCCCCTTTGCTCAGTTCCTATACGTCCCTATACAAGTACATACAACCCATTTTAACACACCATGACAAGCATAATGTTGAATAAAGATATGAGATCAGGAAGGGGCTCTGTAATTATCAAAACCATACTGTTGTTCCTAAAACAACAGACTAGGTTTTATTTAAAAATTCATATTGTCAAATCTAACCATCAGATCTCATTGCAATTTTGATATGATTGAAAAAGTAGGAAGGTCGCAATATGGTAAAAATCTAAGCATGATCTAAGATAAGGAAGGTTCCCTGTAATGATCAAAACCGTACTGTTAGCCTTAAAAACAACAGACTAGGTTTTCCTTTAGATATCATCCTATCCAACCATCAGATCGTAGTGAAATGTTGATATGATTTACAGATTAGGAAGATAAATATGTGGTAAAATTTATAGCATGATCTGAGGTCAGGAGGGTTCCTTATAATTAGGAAAACCGTACTGTTAGCCTTAAAAACAGCAGACTAGGTTTTCCTTTAGAAATTCATATCATCCAATCCAACCATCAGATCATACTAAAATTTTGATATGATTTACAAATTAGGAAGATAAATATGTGGTAAAATTTATAGCATGATTTGAGTTTAGGAGGGTTCCCTATAATTAGGAAAACCGTACTGTTAGCCTTAAAAACAGCAGACTAGGTTTTCCTTTAGAAATTCATATCATCCAATTCAACCATCAGATCGCAGTAAAATTTTGATATGATTTACAGATGAGGAAGATAAATATGTGGTAACATTTATAGCATGATCTGAGATCAGAAGGGTTCTCTATAATTAGGAAAACCATACTGTTAGCCTTAAAACAGCAGACTAGGTTTTCCTTTAGAAATTCATATCATCTAATCCAACCATCAGATCGTAGTGAAATTTTGAAATAATTTACAGATTAGGAAGATAAATTTAGATTAAAAATTTGAGCATGATCAGAGCTCAGAAAGGTTCCCTATAATTAGGAAAACCGTACTATTAGCCTTAAAAATAGCAGACTAGGTTTTCCTTTAGAAATTCATATCATCCAATTCAACCATCAGATCGCAGTGAAGTTTTGATATAATTTACAGATTAGGAAGATAAATTTAGAGTAAAAATTTGAGCATGATCAGAGCTCAAAAAGGGTCTGATATAAATAGCACAATTCGCATAATTTATCTAGTGGAATGAAAAATAGATAAGAAAGAGTTTTTATTACCTTTGGTACACGTGTTTCAAAGCTACGAGAGATGAAATAGACACTTCCAATGCGCTCAGCACGTCCAAAAATGTCAGGATACGCCTCTTTTTCTCTCTCTAGACTCTCTCTCTAGAAAATTCCCTCTCTAGAATGTTTCTCTCTCTAGAAAATTCGGCAGGGCTTCACCTCTCTCTCACTAGGATGAGAGAAATGGCTAGGGGGTGGTCTACTATTTACAGACTAGCCTAACCCACACATGCGCGCCAAGTGTCGCTTGGAAGGTGCCAGGTGTTGGCCTGAGCCGAGACACGTGTCGCGGCTTGTGAATCGCGATCAGTTTCCGGTAATGTCGCCGAAAGTCATTCCGAAACCATACCATATGATTTTCAATTTTGACAAAACTTCTGGTGATCGATCTTGGGGTAGTCTGACACCTGTTGTAAAAATTTTGGAGAAATTCGATGAGTTTTGACTGTCAAAAAGTGCGATCGGAAGAATTCGCAAAACCCACAAATTTTCCAATTTCGGATACAAAACAACTGGGGTTTCGCCATATGAGATAATAAACTGTCAAAATGACAGACGGTCGTCCCCATGGCCTTTTAGCATGTAGTGGAACAAGCCGCATGGATTTCGATTAGAAAGTCCACTAAATATAGAGCCCCAATCGAAATTCGGTACACTACGAATTTCCTGATTTTCTCGATGTTTCCACACACAGGACCTTCGCGGTTTCGCGAATTGATTTGCAATTGAATGGGAACGATATGGTGGACGTCCGGATAGCCGACTGGCACACTATGTGCGCAGATCAAAGAAAAATACTAATTTCGTAGTAGTGCAACCTAATTCCGAGTAATACCTACTTTACACAAATTTATCAAACATACAACTAATTAATCTTCAATTAAGGACCGATAATCCAAAATTTTATTATATTAAAATTCTGGGTCGCTACATCGGTGGCTAACCGAGCGAACGGTGGTTTCACCCCAGAGATCGGTTGAAAACACCCTCTCTGGAATTTTTCTCCATACAAATTAGTTAACCGATCAATAGCTACCGAGCGATCGGTATATGACCGGTCCATCGGAGGTTGTCACTGAGCGATCGGTGGTCTCCTATTTTGCTGCAAAACCCCATTTTCACTACTTTAGACCTTTCTAATCCCATTTCCAACACCTTTAGTGCTTAAAACACACTCCTTAAGGATATGTAGACCTATTAAAACATGCACACCATAAATCCAAACACGTATATTAACATAAGGCCCATTAGTGTACAAAACCACACTTGAGCACTATTCACACACTATTCACTACTTAGTGAAATGCGGATTCGGGGTTTTACAAAAAGAGAATGGATGAGTAAGATTTTATCGGGGCTTCTAGGGTTGTTGGAGTGTTGTAAATATTGAATATGTTTTTGAGTAATTTAGAAGTATATATTAAAGAGAAAGGGTATAACCTCAATGTACTAAGTAACAATTGTTCAATAATGCTAGTGTCAATGGAAGGGATTTTTGCTGGAATTCTATTTCTATTAATCTATTTCTATATTTTAATTGACTGCAACCTTTGATGCCAATAATGCTAGTGTCAATGGAAGCGATTTTTGCTGTAAAAATATATTTTATTTTGCTTGAATCTCAGGCATATATATAAGCTTGTATCATGAAGTTTTTGGATTAAACTGACAGCAAAAAATATGTTACAGCCTTGGTTTAATAGCTTGACTTGCTCAATCTCAACTCAACTTGATGTGTGGGAATAGTTTAGGTCGAGCTTGTATAATTAAACTATTTAGATGAAACTAATAGCATTTAACATGTCCTAACCTGGACTTAATTACTTGTTTTCAACTTGGGTTGATGCATGTAGAGAAGTATTAGGCCAGGTTGATTTTATATACTTGTTACAGATATTGATGAACATGGCTTTATAGTTGTTTCCAGTGGTAGTAAAATATAAGGTTAAAGTTATAAAAATGGTCTCTAATGGAATGAAATGAACATCATGTGTATGTATCTCCTGTTGCAATATTTAGCCATCTAGTAAGTATTGATTGGCTATTGCTATGTACATGAAAAATTAGGCCATACATTGCTCATTTGCTCCAATGAGCTATCTCTATAGGATTTACTAATAGAAGTCCTTGTGCATGCATGGGATGGTGCCAGTCAGTGATTCACAGTAATAAGTTCCAAATGATTTTTTCCTTCTTCTGAATGTTGAGATAAAAATGTAATCTTGTAAGCTTTTGGGATTTTTACAATGATATATGCTAGTCAGATCTCATGCTTTTGTACTTTATATTCCTTTTCATTGTTTATTTCTATTAGAAGCTAATAACAATATTTGCAGATGGATCCTACAGACACACCACCATCTCATCCGGGTAGCTCCTCCACACCTGCTAACGCAGCCACGAGGAAGGTATGCGGTAAAGTAAAATGCATCAAAATACATAAGATGCCTGTAGGGGAGAGAAAAAAGGTGAAACTAAATGATAGTGCACAGCATGTGGGTGAGAATGCACAACTTTTGGCTGGGTATTTGGGCAATATTGCACGAGATGTCCACTTCGTATCGATGTCCGGAATTGGCATGCGATGAGTGATGCCGATAAAACTTGTGGGTTGGAAGTCACATGGGTGAGAACAAAATAAATAGGTCATTTATTATTAAAACACACTTATGTAACTAGTTGATATATGATTAATTTAACAACGTTTTTGCAGGAGAAGTTCGATTTCCCCCTTATCGCAGAGGACTTCATTTTGAAGTCATTGGGTAAGAAATGGAAGGATAGTAGATCCTTAATGGGGAGAAAACTTTTTGATTTGGACGCCCCTCCTGCTATCAACTATGAGCGGTGCCCCTCCGATATTCCCCCGGAGCAATGGCATACGTACGTCAACTACTTGTACACCGATGAGGCCCAGACATATTTTATTTGAATGTTAATTATGTTTATACCGTTTTTAATTATCCCTTATCTCATATGATATATAAATGTAATATTGTAGAAACAGAAGGCAGTGGACAAAATGAGTCGCGAGTCCCAAGAAATTCCTCATACGGTGGGCTCAAAGAGCTTCGCCAGAGTTAGAGAGGAGGAGGTATGTTCGGTTTCATTCTAATAATTTATATCACAATTTGATGCAAATTAAATGGCTTAAAAATTTGTTATTCTACTATTGTCACTGCCATAGCGATTGGCGAGTCCATCAGGGATAGCTCCGGGCCGTGCTAAGGTTTGGATAAAGACCCACACTAAGAAGGATGGATTGCCAGTCAACTCTCAAGCAGGAGAAACGATTATCAGTAATTTAAATATTCATTATATCATATAACATTTTAATTGAAATTCAAGATAGTAACTGTTTCAAAATGTTTGCAAAACAAGTTGAAGGACCCCCTCAACTAGTTACTGGTTGGCTCACAAGATAGCACGAGCCGAAATGATGTTCTCTCTCAGGTCATGGGGCCTGAGAGAGATGGACGCATCCGTGGATGCGGATTGGGTCCGACTCCCACCAGGTAATGGGGGTCAACTTCGAGCCATTCCGGTACTATAGGCTTCTCATCTGGCGAGACCCAGGTGCTAAAAGATGAACTTGAGGCGACGAAATCTCAGGTGGAGGCCCAAGCCGCTAAGATTGAGGCCCAACAATCTCAAATGGAGGCCCAACAAACTCAGCTCAATGAAATGTAACGGATGTTCAATCAGTTCTTACAGGGGCAGTAGGTATATATACTAACAAGCATTAAATAATCCTTTTTTAAATTTAGATATTAATTCATTTATTTATTCAATTTTTTCACAACAGGTTGCAGGTCAGGGTACTCCAGCACCACATGCGTCTCCAGAGGTAAATGCTAATTTGAAAAGATTTTAGTTATCATTTTAATTACATTATATATAATGATGGTAGTGGTGGTGGGTGATGATAGTGGTGGTGGTGGTGTTAGTGGTGCTAGTGGGTGATGGTGGTGGTGGTGGTGTTAGTGGTGGGTAGTGGTGGCGTTAGTGGTGCTGGTGGGTGGTGGTGGTGCTGGTGGTAATGGTGTTATTGGTGGGTAGTGGTAGTGTTAGTGGTGCTGGTGGGTGATGGTGGTGGTGTTAGTGGTGGGTGATGTTGATGGTAATGTTAATACACACTATGTGTAGAGTCATCCCTTCATAAGTTGTCACAACAATCCCTTCATAAGTTGTCACTCCTCAGCCTCTGTTGCTTCGCTGCTTCTTCTTCTTTGCCCTTCCCTCCTTATCATTTTTTGCACCTCCAACTACTGCTAACTTTCCATTATCTTTATCCATTGCCCACGCTAGCCTCTGCATCTCTTCTTGCATTCCGGTCAACGATTTTGAAATTTCTACCAGGTGTTCCTCCAACTCTACTTTCCTCTTCACCAAGTCCTTGTACATTTCCTAATCATTTAGACTTTAGATCGCTTTGAAATTAAGGAAACTTCATATATATATATATATATAAATTTGATTTACCTGTAAAAGAACTGAGACTCTAGCTTGAAATTATCGCAAGAAGATTTCGGAGTCAAACTAGCTTCATCATCCTCTTGCTTCTTAGACATCAGCTCCTACACATCTTTGTTTATACATACAAATTAGATAATTACTATTAACCACACTTGATTAATTTTGAAAAGCTAGTTCCTTCACATTCTAATTAGTCCTACATTTTAGGCTTTGTCAGCAGATCTAATCAACCCCATCCTTAATGGTTCTTGAACTTCATTCAATAGGACCCCCCATCCTTATGGATTCTGGCAGGGGATTTGGCAGCCCCTACTTGTTTATTAGATAGAGAAAAATGAGCTTATAAGAAAATGAGGGGGACATAAAAGCAAAACCCCTTGAAAACAAATAGATTACAAGATTTATCTAATCCTATTATTTCCAAACCCAAATTGATTTCGTTTTCCGCCTACAAGATCTCACAAGTCAGAAACATGAAATGGTGGTACCAACCTCTCAAAAGTATTTTTATTCATCTATATGTTTATACCAATAATTTCCATTACATATATTCAGTTCAATCACTTATTAATGTGGATTTATTTCAGATTGAAGCGAGAAGAGAGATACCAATGTAAATCTCTCCCGAGCAATAATGCCTAGCTTCTCTAACTTCTGGACTACATCATTCACATCAAAATTTCATTTCTCACCAAACTCTTCTTCCATTAGTTCTTCACACTGAAGGTCCAGATCCTACATACAACATTATCATAAGAAGTTGAAGTCAGTGAAACTCCATATAATCTACATTTACCATGTTCCATCAAAATAGAGTACAAAATAAACTACCTCTTTGAAGATCACTCGAACAAAGTGAAGCACACCGGCAAGCATATGTTCATGTTGTTTTTAACATGTTTTTAAAATTAGAAAATGGATGGATAGGAAACGATGCCGCCCCACTTCCCACACATTCCTTTGCTGCCAGTCACTTCTTACAGACCCCCCAGATGCTGCCAGCCACCTGAAGCCCTCCTCTTTGATTGCAGGCAGCGTTTCCTTTCCTTTTCCCTATAACCACAGCCCCAATAATTGCTTCCTCAACAGCCACAGTCCTCCACTAGTCCCTTTGAACCTACAACCCTACTGTAACCCCTATACAGTCTGTCCCCTTATCCTACAACTACTGCAGCCCCAATACACTCTATTCCCTTACCCTTCAGCCACCCCAGCCCCTATCCCTTGCTCTCCCAGCACACCGATCCTCTTTTCATAGCCTGTACCAGCCCTATTACCCTTGTACTAATCTGTCCTAGCCTTCTACTATAAATAAGATAGCACTCGAAAAGATCAAGTGAAGAGATGCCATGGAGAATGAAATTGGTTAGATTTAAATCATGAATTCCGATGTCTGTATGTATCTTTTATGATGAATCCATTGAAGAATACTAACATGTTTGGTGTTTGTGGATGTGGATGATTGGGTTTACTTTTATGATATTTCTTTGGATTGAAGCATAGGGCTCTAATTGAACTTTCGATGTTTGTGGATGATTCTGTTGTTTGGTTAGATTTCCTTGAAATTCATGGGAGGTCTACAGTTTTATGGGGGTTTCTTTATATTTTGCTGGATGAAATGCATAGAACATATGAAAATAGAGCCAAGTAGGAATTAATGTTTGCTGAAGTATTTGAAACTTGAAAGCAAGAACTGATAAAATCTGCTTCCTATCTTCAATCTCAATAGTCTTGAATTTTTTTGTATTCGATATCAAATAAGTTAGTCTTACACTAAGTCAGTCTTAGTGATTGAATCTTCTTTGCATATTAATTATGAAATCTGTAAATTTTATCATTTCAATATTCTAATAAATAATTTTATTTAATTGTGTTTGTAGGAGGGAGCAGGGAGCACACACCTGTCGAGTTTTAGAGGTGCGGGAGGGAACCAGCGAGATGAAGATAGTTAGACTTACGATTTATTGACACTTTTTTATAGACATGTGTATTGTATTATTACATTATGATGGGCACCTGTGATTGGATGTATACGAGAGAGCTGGTTGAACTTTCGTTTGAGACGCAAAGTGGGCAGAGTAACAATACTTCAATGGCGAGATAAGTGAAACGATGCAACCAAGAGGGATTTTTATAGATATCTCAGATATACGAAAAGACAGAAATACCCTCCATCAGAACCGTACACCTATGTCAAAGCTGGAAAGAGTAATGACAGGATCGTCGTTTTACACAAAGAGAGTAACCGTCAGATATATAAAGCGTTTTGAATTCCGAAACAATAATAATGACAGCTTGTCTTGCATTAATGAGGCGTGATGGTTCGCACGCATAAACCAGCTGGCATGAGCATTTTATCTTCTCAGCGTTTCAGTAACGCAACGATACAGATTCCGGGAGCAGAGCCAGGTATGATCTGTTGCTCTTTTTGTCCGTTTATGACACTTCGAACTACGTTCTAAGCCTCATAAAGGGGCAAATTGTAAAGGATAAAATTCGTAAAACTATTTGAGCGTTGGGGAACGAGCTAGCTTTTGCTGTTTTGTTGACGAAAGTGACACGTGGACATGCGTTTGGGTCACGTGCTTAAAATAGAAGGATAAACACTATCTGATGCACAGCGTTCACGTTGTATAAATTACGACGTATCTGTGGTCTTGTGAACAACGTTTTCGTTAAGGCTTGACAACGTGTTCGTTGTCTTATGCACAACGTAAACGTTGTATTCTCGACAATATTTCCGTTGTTAAATGAACAACGAGCCCGTTGTAACTCAGATAAAGATGTCCAGGTCATATTTTAAGACTTATACAATGTACCCGAGCTCGAGTCAACAACGAGACCGACTCGCAGGAGGAAGTGATCAGGAGGCGATCGGTTATTCTGACAAGTTGGCCGAAAGCACTGTCTTGGCATTTAATGCTGGTCACTTCTGTGTGCTGTTAGACCTAACCGACTGAACTCATAGTAATCTCTCACGTGTGATGCAACAGGTGGCAGATTTTACTGACATATTTGGTAATGAATGCAGGGCACATGGTATGGGCATCTATGGTCATCTATGGCCATACCAAGGTTAACTTATAAATACCACGAGAATTTCAGTGTTGAAATGATCCGAAAAACACACATATATTTCAGTGCTATTGTACGTGTTACTGTTCATCATCTTCTCCACCTACTTACTTTATCATCGGAGTGCAGGTCAGGGTATCACACCCTTCAACTCCTACCTTCTACCGGCAAACCAGAGTATGAGTAGCTGCGGCTGACGCATGTCCTTCCCGGTATTTTTCCCTTTCAGTACTCAGTAAGGCTAATAAGATCCATTAAACTTAAAAGATAAGTTTTTTTTAAAATATTTTTTCTTTTTCTAAAAATGACTAAAATACCATTTTTTAAAATGACTAGATAATCGCTTATTAGTAGTGTTAGCCAAACAGGATTATAGAGTTAGCGCTTATCAGCATAATCACTTATAACTAGAATAATCCAAACCAAACAGCCCGGCTTACTTTAGGGGTGTTAAGGGGTTAAATTCAAGCTACAAAAACCTCTTGCAAAAGTGCTGAGTTTAGATTAGGCTTTTTACAAAATTAAAAAAATATAAGCCCAAAATTAATCATGCTGTAACTCTTTTCATAAAGCTAATACCAGGGTCCAAAACCCTTAATAGAGCAGCAAGGCCTTTCCTAAGTGGGAGGTCTTGGGTTCCATTTCTCACTCCCCCTTTGGGGCCAGTCCTGCACGGGTTTACTCGGACTTACTTGGTGTGCAGGTTCACGTCGCACCCTCGGGGATTAGTCTTGATCCAAAGAGTTGGGGCCGAGTCCCCAAAAAAAAAAAAAAACTAGAAAGCTCTTAATTTATTAACCTATGAACGTAGTTACAAGTATAAGTCCCGGAGTAAATTAACTAGTATAAGTGAACGGCTACTCCCAAATTCTTATCATTCGATTCAATTATTAAAAGGTAAAAATTAGAGTTAATGTGACATTAGAAAAAATAAAATAAGTAATGCCAAATCTAGTGATTAGTCATAGATGATTAGAGGAATACCGAATACCTCTAGACCGACTTAATAAACATAACTAAAATGATGTATTGATAAAAAAGAAAAACTAAAAGTAGAAAAACGAAGTATAACTGAGAAAGGAATAGGTCTGGGCTAAACAAAGTATACACAAGCAAAAACTTCACTAATCTGGAAACCCGTGTGAGGACGAGAGGCACCAAGCCACAAATCCATATCACACGTGTGAAATGCAACCAAATGGCGCCTTTACCATCGCGTTGGCATGAGTTGCAGCATTACTCTTGCAACCCAACGACCGAAGCAATCCCCAAAAGGAACTCTTCCCTCCGCTTCTATGTACGGTACCAGATTCCCCGCCGTCGAACTTCCGGCGACTCTGCCTATTTCTGATATCTTTCATTTCCATCTCCGGCGGAAATTTCACCATTCCAAACATAAATACATACCATCGAGGCTTCCTCGAAGACGCCAAAACCGATTCTTTCCGAACCGAAAAATCGATTTTTCCAGAAGTTCTCGAACTGGAAATTATCTGTATTTGTTCGTCCGAAGAAGTAGCTTTCCTCGTGGACCGAGATCTTTGTGATTCTCTCAGCGACCCGAATTTCCGACTGAAAAAGCTCTTTTTCGTAGTTCTTGTGGTTTGATCTTCGTTGCATGGAAGCTTATGAGTTTCATTGGAGAGAGATTGTTTGAAAGGAATGAGCTTTCCACAGAAGATGATGTTAGTTGCTAGGCACATCTCGCCACTTAGATCACTAGAGAACTCGAAGAACTCCTGATCTGATGATGATGATGATCGTGGATTTTCCCTAGAGAAATCTTCCCATTCTGTTCCCTCACTATAAAGGGGAAGATCGCAGAGAGAAAGTGTCTCCTCTGCTTCTTCAAAATCCTGTAGATACGTATCATCTTCCATTGATTCTGGCTCTGATTCTTTCGTAACAGGTGCAGAATCGAAGCGAAAAGGGAAAGCAAATCGAAGAATAGGATTAGAAGTATGGGAATGGTCGTTGTATCATCTTAGATCGAGGAGGGATGAAAGGTATATAAAGGACTAAGCTTCGAGAAGAGAGAGATAATACTTTTCGTTAGAAAGAGGGGTGGAAGTGGAATTGCTTCTAGAAAACAGGGTATCGACTATTGAGTAAAAAAATTATATTTTTTCGTCCAGAAGAAAAGGATGAGAAAATCAGTCCTACTATCCTATCTTCTTTTCTTTATTACTATTATTCTTTTAATTTCAACCTATTATGTCTCGCAGATGCCGGAAATGGTGCCCTCTCTGTGTGGGAAGACATTTAATTGAGGGGAGTGATAGCATCTACGAAGCACGGTGTAGGGGGGTGTTTTGATTCTTGAAGAAATGGGGTTTACTGCAACCTCAATCTAGCCTAAATCCGATATCCGGACCGTTCTAAATTGAGTTATTTTTGGGAGAAATGATTCAGAGAACACAAGAAGGAAGAAAGGGAAAAAGAAGGAGATGATTTAGAGGGAGAGAAGAAAGAACGATGAAGAAAAGTAGTGACAGAATGTTTTTCTTGATGAATCCTTTACTTTCTCTCTCTGTAAATTCTTTTTAAAAAAATCTGGTTGTTCTTGGAAAATCTTCTGGGAACTCAAGGAAAGTCTCCCTCTTATCAAGGAGGGGTCACCTCTATTTATAGGTGATTATCAAAATTGTAACTAACTTGTACAGCTGTCATAACCGTTTTTGTAACTGACTTTTAGAGAGAAAATATTGGATTTCATCAAGATAAAGGCGTTTTGTCACCATACCTCCTTTAAGCTTTTATGACCAAAGCTTTCAGATATATTCTTCAAAGGTTAAAAGCGGTATTCTCAATATCCATCTTTTAACAAATTCTATCTAAGCCCTCCAAACCACAACTCATCATCCTCCCCCAAAAGCAATTGGTAACCACATCGTGAAAGCGGGTCATACGCTTTCATGGTGTACTGTCCTACTGAGGTAATATATTAGTGTTCAGACAGTCAACACTCCTCTAGAGTAATAATCATGATAGTAATAATAATAATAACGATGATAATAATTCATCTAATAATCATCTCAAGTCCTATAGGGAAATCATAGGTGTTGGACGAAGACACCCTTCCCGTAACTCAGGTCCAATAGGGAAATCATAGGTGTTGGACGAGGACACCCTTCCCGTAACTCAGGTCCAATAGGGAAATCATAGGTGTTGGACGAGGACACCCTTCCCGTAACTCAGGTCCTAATAGGGAAATCATAGGTGTTGGACGAGGACACCCTTCCCGTCAGGCCTTAAGAGAAACTGAGGAAAAAAAATCATCCTCAATGCTTTCTCCCTGACTGTCAGCCCAGGAAGTAATCCATGCTCCACTGGAATAGGTAATGAGGGGAAACAGCCACACTCATTCCCACGGGGAGGTACCAATCCATACTGTTCACCCCTGACAAATCAAATCTCCTTTCTGGCAGAAGTCCTCAGAAAGGCATACAAGGAGGTGTACAAATCCATACCACACCCATCATCATGAGAAAGGCGTTGTAAGCCAGAGTGAGGTACTGAAGCCATATAGAATATCCGAAGGCGTTGAAGCTTGAATCAATATCAAAGGCATTAAAGCCTGAAACAGCATCCAAAGGCGTTAGAGCTTGAAACAATATCCAAAGGCGTTAGAGTCTGAAATGGTATTTGAAGGTGTTAGAGCCTGAAATGATATCTGAAGGCGTTAGAGCCTGAAACAATATCCAAAGGCGTTAGGACTTGAATCTGTCTCAATAGCGTGAAAGACGCAATAGTTTCAACTTTCATCAGTGACATAAGGGTAAAATTGTCATTAATAAGCAAAAAATCATTTTATGAACTAAAAGCATAAGGGCTTAAAATCATTGATCATTAATGACCAGAGCCATCATTATCAGATAAACATGGAATTCTGTTAATCAATTCTCAAAAAGGATTTTAGTATGTGTAATATGCTAGAACGTCCTTTGAGCCACGTGTCATTATTTTATTGAATTATGAACAACGTCCTTAGATTCAAAATTTCACAAATCAAACTTTTCAATAACCATCATCAACATTTTAGCCCCCTGTCTGTGAAGGCGCTTTTAGGCCTAATCTTACTCTAAAAGCGTCGGAGCAGACAAATCATCATGACAAAAGGAGTTCATTAAATAATATACTATCATAAATTTGGCGTCTAAAAGAAACGTCTTTTCGGATCCTGCTTAAAACAGTTTTGCCACATTTATAGCCAATAAGATCATGCAGCCAGCCTGTCAAAGTCATTATGATCGTACCCCTTTTTTTTGAATTTCGAATCAAAACGTGCCTCTTGAAAACTGCACATCATAAATGTTTAATCATTATAAAAGCAAATAATCAGTTCTTTATTGCCTTACTGTTCATCTTCTTCTTTGTGCAAGCATACTTTGAGTTCTTTTATCTTTCTTCTGTGCTCGGGTTTTCATTGATCTTATTGTGGTTTTCAAGGATCTCAATCTTTATTTGGATTTCCAGGACATCTTCTTAGAATTCTGGTGAGTCTTTGCTTTCTTATTATTTTTTTTTTGTTTACCATTTCTATTTGATTGCTCATACTTATGCTTGTTTTTTTTTTTTTATTATATTATTTTTCGTCATTGTAGAAATTTTGATCATCTGTAAATCATGTCATTTTATCTACTTTTATTCTTTTATTGTTGTTATTATATGTATGTTATTGTTTTTTGTTTCATCATTCATTTTCATCACCGTTTTTTTTTTTTTTTTAGAATACACTGTAATTTATTTATTTTTATTTCTGCAACTTTTACGCTTTCAGCTATGGCATCTTCTTCTCAAAAAAATATTTTAAGTAACGAATTTTGGGATTCAGCTATGCATCATTCCTGGGATACCGCTGTTCCTCCAGATGGATGGTCATTGCCCTATGGTGACATCGATGGAACTAAAGGATTTTGTCCACCTCCTTTTGCTACTACTATGTTCAGAATAGAAAGAAAAGATTTCACGCTTTCTCAGATTAATTTTAGTTCTCATAGCGGTTGTACCAAGGAGTGGACAGCTTGGTGTGATTATATACTCACTCACCCAGAGTATGGGCCAAAACTTCATGCAGCTGAGATTTTTAAAGCTATAGAGCTTTCGAAGGATTTTGAGATTAGGAAAGATACAGACAGTTTATCTCAGTTAGTTACTAGGTGGAACAGTCAAACTCACACTTTTATTACTTCATGGGGAGAAATCACCCCTACTTTGGAAGATGTGATGGCGTTATGGAGATTACCCGTTTTCGGGAATAATGACATACAAGACATTGTTTTGAGTAGAGAAGAGATAAAAGCGTCAAGACTTTTGCATGCTCTGGTTTGGGAATCGAGAGTAAATCCAGTTTGGGGAGCTTCAAAGGAGTCTCATGCAAGGCGGCCAAATTTCTACGGCTGGGTACGCTATTTCTTCAGGGAAAAAGGCCCTGTGAACAAAGAGACAGGAGTCAGAGACTATCAATATGGAAAGGAGTACAAGTCTCCTTTAGAGTTGACAGCGTTCATCTGCATGTGGCTGTCTAGATATGTCTTTGAAGGCGCTCCTACTGACAAAGTTTTGGATAGATTATTTCCATTGGCTTTCCGCCTTGCTGACGGTCAGAGTTTCCCTCTTGGAATTTATTTTTTGGGAACTTTATATCAGAATTTAGATCAAATCCATAAGTGTCAGGCCTGGTCAGCAGGTTCTTTTCACATAGAATCATTTGTTCATACCGCTTTTCTTCAAATGTGGTTATGGGAACGCTTTCCCGGTTATGCGCCTTCAGCTAGGCAGTTTTCTCCTTTGCAACCTGATGATACCGCTGTTGAAGATCTCCCAAGTCCAAGGGCATGGCGGTGGAGTAGTATTGCCAGAAAGAAGGATGCGTTGATTTTTGACTTTATTGACAAGGAGAAATGTTTCTGCTTCAGACCTTACATTGAGCTTTCGAGGGGTATTGAAAGATTTTTTTATCATTCTGAGGAGCCTTTATCTTTCATAGGCATGAGTACTGAGGAGAGAGCAGAAGTTTCTTTGAAGGATCTTCACTGTTTTGCCATTTTGTCCAAGTGTCATTTGATCGGTTTATACAGCGTTGATGGCGGTAAAACCAACAGTTTCTGCCTTGAATCTTACAATCCTGATCGGTGTCTGAGGCAGTTTGGGCTTGATCAAGGCGTTCCGGATGGTTCAGCTGAATCCTTTTCTCTAAAGAGAACCATGAAGGCTTTCATTCTGGAGAGTTGGTCCTTAAACTTAAGGCCATCTGTTGCTGGTTTTTACTTGGCTGGGGAGCATAGGATAGGCAGATGTACGAAGAACTACCAGCTTTTCTGGAAAGCTTGCATTGCTACCTTCAAAACCTTTGTTCAGGGTCCGCCAATGCTCAGTCAAACTATTAATCTGGCTATGGACAAAGAGAAATGTCTGAAAGAGCCCCCTGGTGCAGGCAAGAAAAGGAAAGCGGTAGCTTCTCCTCACAAGAAATCTAAATCAAAACCCGCTGTTGGAGGTTCTTCAGAAATCCGAGAGGAAAACATTACTCCTCAACCTGTAATTATTACTGCTCCAAAGGCGGCTACTCCAAGAGCGCCTAGAATCAAAAAAATTGCAATAAAAAAGAAGGCACCTCCTTCTAAGAAACGAAAGAGCCAATCAGTAAGCAAAAAAAATTTTATAATTAAAGCATTTTTCTTATTCATACGCTTTTCAATTTCTCATTTGCATAATTTTTGTTACTTATATATATTATTATTATTTTTTTTTAATCTATCACAGGATCCTTCTTCTGATAGCGAAGATAACGAGCCTTTGATTGTGCGCAAGCAGAATCTTCAGACTCAACATGAGTTAGGAAGAACTGAGGCTTCTGTCACTCAGGAGAAAAGCACAGCACCGCTTTCGGATGTTGGTGCAGGGAGTTCTGGAACTCCAACTACTCCAGTGGGACTCAGCATCCCTGAAGATAATGTTGCCGATATTCCTTTCCCTCCATCGGCGAAAGCAAGAGTACAAGTTGAGAATTTGGCCAATGTTTGGCCTGAGAGTGAACCCAGTTCCTCTCCGCTTTCCCAAAAGAAAGATCAATCTTCTAAAGTTTCTGGTGTTCGAAGAACTGCAAATCCGGCCAGAACTATTGACATAGCCAAGGCGTTAACATCTCTGAAGAGAATGAGATCGCAAGCTATCAAGGCAAAGTCTCTTCTTCTGCAAAGGACAGCGCAATCTTCATCACCTCTTATGATTGACGCTGTTGATGATTCTGAGGGCGTAGGTTAGTAGCAGTTAAAATGCTTTATCAATATACATACTCATATGCTTATTATTACAATCATTATAGTGTTCTAACAGTATGTATTATTTTGAAGGCCCTTCTGAAAGCGTTCAGGCTGAAATACAGGAAAACATTGCTCCTGCAACAGTTGAGGTCTTTTCTGATGATCTTCCCAGAGACAAAAACGCTGTTGAGGCTGAAGTGCACACTATTTTTGATGAAAGAACTTCTGGAGTTGAAACCTCAGAACAGCTTATGGATGTGGACCCTCCTTCAGCCAGTGAAATAGCTTTCTTCTCTTCTGTGGTTCAAAACTCTGAGCAACAGCCTTTTGAAGATCTTCCTGCAATCATATCGGAGACTTCTACTCCTCTTGACAACTCTTCTTCTGTTGACAAAAGCGCTCACACACCGATATCTTCAACTGAGAATATCAATGTTCAAATGATTGCTTCTACTGAAAGCGTTATCATCGGTTCTTCAGAACAGATTGTTGAGAAGGAGAATATTAATGCTGAAACTGAAGTCGCTCCAAGAAGTATTCATGAAGATACTTCAGTCATTGGTTCCAGTATGGAGACCGCTTCATCAGAATTGTCCGCTTTTGTAGGGATTTTTGTGAGGGAAGATGCTGTTACTCCTTCTACTTCAACTGCGCTGACACCAACTGATTCTTTGGATGAGATTTTAAGGCGTTATCCTGTATCTGAAAGCTCTCTACCTCTATGGTCAGAAATAGCAAAGCGTTATAAGGACATAACTTCCTCTTGTTCTTTGAAGAACCCCATCATCAGGGCGGGCTGTATAGAAACAGTGTGTTTTATTATTCGGAACATCAGAGATATCAAGCCTCATCTTACGCCTTTGAGGATGAAGACCTTCGAGGATTGGGGGCAGGAGCTGAAGGAGTTAGAGGATATTAATGTTAATGTAAAATGGTTAACAGATTTTCTGAGTAGTTTATCTGTTACATTTTTTCAAGCCAAGAGCTTCGCCAGGCTGAATAGTTCTTACAAAAATAAAGTGGTCAAAGCGGAAGAATTCAAGAAAGCGATATCAAACGATCAAGATAATATTCATATTATTCGTCAGGAGATTGCCCGCCATCAGGCCATGCTGGAGGAAAAAGAAAAAGGAATAAAAGCTGCTCAAGATAGTCTGTCAGTTCTACAAGAAGAAATCAAAGCAGATCATGAAGAATATATTCGTCTAAAGGCTTCTGCTGAAAGACTTGTATATCTAAATGAGAAAGGCTTTACTGCTGACATTTTGTAAAAGCTTTTTCTTTACTCTTTTGTAACTTTTGTCAAATTTTATATGAATACAAAAGGAAAATTTTGTTACCTTTCTCATTAAGCATAGTATTTTTTTAACCATTTTACATTGATAGGATCATGTAATACTTCACCAGATAGTGTAGACAAAAGACAATAACCGCTGTCAAAACTTTGTCTTATCAAAAATGGCCCTTCCCAATTAGGAGTAAACTTTGCCACTTTTGTACCATTCCTGATATGAATAGCTGTTCGAAGGACCAGGTCACCCTCTTTTAGAATTCTATGTCGTACTGCCTTGTCATACGCTTTAGCAACTCTTTTTTGATACGCTTTTGTCTTTATAGCTATAGCTTCACGCTTTTCATCCATAACTTCTAGCTGAGCTAATCTAGCAGCTTGGAGGTATGCCTCCTCTCCATCAAATACTTCAATTCTTGTAGATGGTATCTTAACTTCCAGAGGTACAACGGCTTCTGTCCCATATACTAAAGAGAAAGGGGTAACACCTGTTGCAGTCCTTGCTGAAGTTCTGTAAGCCCAGAGCGCTGTTGGAAGTCTTTCACACCACTTTTTATGAGCTCCTTCTATCATTTTTCCAATTATCTTCAGGATAGTCTTGTTAGTAGCCTCTGCTTGCCCGATCCCTTTAGGATAATAAGGGGTTGACTTCTTGTGTTTGATATCATATTTCTCCAATAATTCTCTCACATTAGAATTTATGAAAGGTGTTCCATTATCAGTGATGACCTCCTTTGGTATCCCAAAGCGGCAGACAATATTTTCTTTAATAAACTTAGCCACCATGATACCTGTAGCCCTTCTTAATGGTATAGCTTCCACCCACTTGGTGAAGTATTCAGTAGCCACAAGTATCCAAACATATCCTTCAGCAGGAGGATTAACAGGTCCAATTAAATCTAGCCCCCAAGTATGGAAGGGCCAGGGCGTAGAGACATACCGTAGAGATTGTGCAGGTGCATGAATAACATTTCCTCTTATCTGGCACTGATGACAGCTTTGAACATATAGGTGTGAATCTGCCTCCATGGTTGGCCAATAATATCCCAACCCCAAAATGTGTTGAAACAGTTTTCTTTTTCCTTGGTGAACACCACAATCTCCACTATGAGCTTCATGCAACGCTATTTCGATCTCCTTTCCAGACAAGCACTTGAGAGCAATACCGTTATATCCTTTTCTGAATAATTCTCCTTTGTCAAAATAGAATTTGGCAACTTTCTTCTTAAACTTGAAGGATTCCTTTTGATCAGTAGGCATTATTCCATCTGTGAAGTAGTCATTGTATGGTTTTTTCCAATCTTCCCAAGAATTTGTAAAGTGACATTCTTCTTTATCTGGCAATATTTGACAATCAGAACATTCTTTCTGTAACATAGCAGCATCTTTTTCCATTGTTGGCCAGTATATTCCAAAACGCTGTAACCTCCTATACAGACTAACAGAAGGATTATACCCACATATTTTTGTGTGGATTTGCATCATTTGTTTCTTAGCTTCTTTTATTCCAACACATCTCATCAAAACTCCTTCGGGCCCTTTGAAATACAGATCCCCATTTATCTGTAAGAAATTTTTTAAGACTTTCAGTGTTGTAGTAGGGACTACTGTTGAATCATTAAGGCAGAAGACATCCTTCAAAATTGGTTCTCTCCAATCTGCTTCTTCTGATTCTGTGTCACATAATTCTTCCATCAGCGGTGTAGCTATTATACGCCTTTCAATTACCACCTGAGAAGATTCTCCTTCAAATATTAACTTTGATGCCAAAGTAGCAAGTGCATCAGCATGGCAGTTTCTTGTACGCTCTTGATATTTGAATTCTATTTTATCAAAATTAGTCATTATTCTTTGAACCGCTGTTCTGTAGGGAGCCAAACCAACATCTTTTACATTGAATGACCCTTCCATTTGACTAATTACCAAATTGGAATCTCCTATTACATTTATTCTTTTGGCCTTTAACTCTTTAGCAATTGACAAACCTATGAGAAGAGCTTCATATTCTGCTATATTGTTAGAGCAAGGAAAATCCAATTTGAAAGAAAAAGACATTACCTCACCCCCAGGAGCTTTTAACACAATACCTGCCCCAGCTGAATCTGCAGTTTTAGATCCGTCAAAATACATGAACCATTCCTCTTCTGCTTCAATAGTCATTGCTTCAGGGAATTCTCCTGGTAGTTCTTCTCTTAATATCAAATCATCATTTCCTGGGAAATTTGCCAATAGATCTGCTACTGCTTGTCCTTTGATGGCACGAGGGCAAAGGCATGTAATATCAAATTCTGATAATGAAAGGAGCCACTTAGCTGCTCGTCCTGAAAGAACTGGTTTTGACATGAGATATTTGATTGGATCAGATTTTGTCATCAGAAAATCTTATGAGATAGTAAATAATGACGGAATTTTTGTAAGGCATAGATCAGAGATAAACAACTTCTTTCAATCCGAAGGTATCTCAATTCTGCATCTCTGAGAATTCTGCTGAGATAGTATATTGGCCGCTCATAACCAGACAAATCTTCTTGGGCTAGAAGAGCTCCAATAGCGGTTTCTGTTGAAGCCAGATACAGGACCAAAGGCTTCTTTGGGATTGGTGCCATCATAGTTGCTGTTGAACTCATCATTTGTTGAAGTTGTTTGAAAGCTTTTTCATGCACTGATTCCCATTTGAATACACAGTTCTTCCGTAGGAGCGGCATAAGGGGTACTGTGACAGCTGCTAGTCCTGGTATGAATCTTCTTATATAGGATACCTTCCCTAAGAAACTTTTCAACTCTTTGACTGTGCTTGGGCTGTCATGGATGCAATTGCTTGAGCTTTTGTAGGATCAACATCTATACCTTGCCTATTCACAATGAACCCCAGGAATTTGCCTGCAGACACTTTGAAAGCGCATTTTAACGGATTCATTTTTAACTGATAATGGCGGCATCGTTGAAAAACTCTTCTTAGATCCTCAACATGACTGCAACGCTTTCGTGATTTAATAACAATATCATCCACATAATCTTCCACTGTATTATGGAACATATCATGAAAATGGCTGTCATAGCTCTTTGGTAAGTAGCCCCGGCATTCTCAACCCAAATGGCATAACTGTATAATAAAAATTTCCAATTGGTGTCCGAAAGGCGGTTTTTTTCTGCATCTTCTGCTGCCATCTTAATCTGATTGTAACCACTATAACCGTCCATGAATAAAAAAGCATCATGACCTGCTGTTGCATCAACTAATAGGTCCATATTGGGTAGAGGAAATTCATCTTTTGGGCAGTTAGGTCACTTCAGCTGGTCTAGCGGAAGTAATTCTATGAGGTGAACTTAGAACTAGAAGGACTCAGTTGTCGTAGGCTTGTGACCACGACATAACCGGTCTCAAGTGAATCTTTAGTCAGTATAGGATCCGAGAGTGATGTGAGTCCTATGCGAGGTTCTAGATAGGCTCTAAGTATAAATTATATGATGAGTATATATACCGATGTATACTATGTTCGGTATAGCATTTCATGATTATTGAATTGCTATATGATATGTGAGGTTTGTATCCAGTAGAATCCTGTTTTTGCCAAAATTATTCAGGATTCGTATATCATGAGACGTTGGCAACGGGGTGGCAGGTTACCATACTCGGAGGGCCGAGCGAGTGAAGTTCCGAGAGAGGAAGAGTAAACCGTTGTACTTCACGAATGCGATGACCCATAGCGAGACTTTGGCAGTGTTGGCAGCAAGGCCTATGAATACCCACGTCACGACTGTACCTACACCGTGCACACAACGCGGGGCGCGAAGCTTTTAGGAGACTGCGGCCTTACATTCTATGGCACTCGGGACCCCCATGGTGGCCGAGTCTTGGATTATGCAGCTTGGAGAAGACCTTCCGGGCTCTCCGTTGTACCGATGAGCAAAGGGTTAGAATGGGCTTCCTTCGTGAGGAAGGTGAAGCCGAACACTGGTGGAGAGCTGCCCAAAGGCAGAGAGATGTTGCTAAGGCAGGTGTGCCCTGGACTTGGGCGGAGTAGTCTTAGAGACCTCAGGGAACAGTACTTTCCCAGGTTTATTCGGGAACAACAAGGCGAGAGAGTTTATGCTTTTGGAGCAAGGGTCGATGAGCGTAGCCGAGTATGAGGCTAAGTTCACCGAGGTTGTCCAGGTTTGCTCCGCACTTGGTGGCTACTGAAGACTACAGTCAGGAAGTTTGAGATGGGCTTGAAGGCTTTCATCCGAGATCGGTGTCCATTCTCCAGGTAGAGTCTTGGAGAGAGATAGTAGGGAAGGCGAAGATCGCTGAAAAGAATGCGGAAGACCTTGTGAGAAGAAGAGACAGTGGCTTCGGGAAGAGCATGTCTCGGGGTCAGTCGAGTAGTTCTTCAGAGAAAAGGGCTAGGACTGCACCGTACCAGTTCTCCCAGCCGATGTCGGCTCAGAGACCTTCTTTTGCGCCTCAGGCACCGCGTCCTACGGCATCGCAAGCTACGAGGGTTATGCCTCCGGCTTCCTCCGCATCGCAGACATTTGAGGATGTGCGCCGAATGTGGTCGTCGGCATAAGACTGGAGATTGCCGAAGAATGTCAGGTGGATGCTTCCACTGTGGCGAGATGGGCCATATGATCGAGATTGTCCGCGCAAGCAGTCACGGTCTGGATCACAGGGATGTTCGGCCTCCAGGCAGGCAGAATTCACTTCAGGGGTCTTCATCTCAGGCCTCTAGATCCTTGCAGCCTACCCAGCAAGCCTCGTCAGGCAAACCAGGGCAGAGTCTTTGCCATGACTGATAGAGACGCACAGGCATCTGATGATGTTGTGCAAGGTACGCGCGAACTAGTCTTTGTCAAAGTTCTAATATTGCCATGATATATTCGTATTCATATATGTCCTATGTGGTGTTTTGCGATGTTTGTATCTATATGTACAGTTGTGTTATAACTGGGATGATTCAAATTCTCAGGTTCGTTGCTCGTTAAATGAATGTTTGGCAAGAGTGTTGATAGACACAGGATCCACTCACTCGTTCGTTTCGCCAAGCTTTGCCAAAGGCTTTACGTCCGAGCCAAGCAAGCTACCTAGGAGTTGTCCATTTCAACTCCATTGGGAAAATCTATTGAGACAGATAAAGTGTATCCGGATAGTGTTGTACAAGTCATGCAGCACGAGTTGCCAGTCGACTGATCCTTCTGGGAATTCAGGATTGGGATTTCGCTATCATCCTAGGTATGGATTGGCTCTCAACTCACCATGGACACGTGGCGTGTTTCGAGAAGGTGGTGCATTTTAAACCCGTGGGGTTAAAGCCGTTTCATTTCAGGGGACTTCAGAGGAGAGACATTTCCCGCTTTGCAGCTCTTAGTCTCGAGGGTGTAGAAGTGCGAGACTCCACACCCATTCCAGTGGTATGTGAGTATATGGATGTTTTTCCAGAAACCTTGCCGGGATTGCCTCCCGATCGTGCAATCGAGTTTGCGATTGAGCTAGCTCCAGGCACAGTTCCGATTTCGAGAGCTCCGTATAGGATGGCCCCTATTGAGCTTAAGGAGTTAAAAGAGCAGTTAGAAGAATTGCAAGGCCTTGGTTTTATCCGGCCAAGTGTTTCACCTTGGGGAGCTCCGGTTCTCTTCGTGAAGAAGAAGGATGGATCAATGCGTCTGTGCATTGATTACAGGCAATTGAACAAGGTCACGATCAAGAATCGTTATCCATTGCCTCGGATAGACGACTTGTTTGACCAATTGAAGGGTGCGCAGTTTTTCTCCAAGATTGACCTTCGATCTGGTTATCATCAGTTGAAGATCAAGAAAGAGGACATTCCGAAGACAGCATTCCGAACTCGATACGGTCATTACGAGTTTTGGTCATGTCTTTTGGACTGACTAACGCACCGGCAGCATTCATGGGTTTGATGAATCGGTGTTCAGATCGTCTCTCGATCAATGTGTGATCGTGTTCGTAGATGATATCCTTGTGTATTCACAGTCACAGGAGGATCACACGAGAGATCTCCGTCTGGTCTTGCAGACACTTCGAGAGCATAGTCTGTATGCTAAGTTGAGCAAGTGCGAGTTCTGGCTGAACAAGGTGTCTTTTCTTGGACACGTGGTATCTGCTGAAGGTATTTCAGTTGATCCTGCAAAGATTGAAGCGGTGATGAATTGGGAAAGGCCGAAGAGTGTCACCGAGATTCGTAGTTTCCTCGGGTTGGCAGGGTATTACAGGAGGTTTGTGGAAGGATTTTCAAGTTTAGCAGCTCCACTTACCTATCTCACACGGAAGAACACGAGGTTCACTTGGAGTGATAAGTGCGAGGCTAGTTTCTTGGAGTTGAAAAAGAAGCTTACTTCGGCTCCTGTTCTTACAGTTCCATCTGGGAGCGGTGGTTTTGAAGTCTATAGTGATGCTTCACTAGTGGGACTTGGATGTGTTTTGATGCAGCATAAAAAGGTGGTCGCCTATGCTTCTCGTCAGCTAAAGGAGCATGAGCAAAACTACCCCACACATGACTTAGAGCTCGCTGCAGTCATCTTTGCACTGAAACTTTGGCGTCACTACCTCTACGGAGAAGAGTTCGTGGTGTTCACAGACCACAAGAGCTTGAAGTATCTTTTCCTCCAGAAGGAGTTGAATATGAGGCAGCGTCGTTGGATGGAGTTCATGAAGGACTACGACTGTTCCATCCAGTACCACCCGGGTAAGGCTAACGTGGTAGCCGATGCTCTTAGCAGAAAACCTTACGGAGTTATGGCTCAATTGAGAGTGCAAGAGTGGAAGTTATTACATGATATGTGTCATTTGGACACTACTCTCAGGCATGTCACCTATGGGTCGATAATGTCCAACGTGGTGGTTAGGCCATAGATCCTGAGCCAGATCAAGGAGTTACAGAGTTCCGATGTTGAGTTGCTTGCTTACCGAGACAAGTCGGTGAGTAACGGCAATCAGGAGTTCGCTTTAAATGATGATGGTGCTATCACATTTAAAGGCAGGTTGTGTGTCCCCGCCGACACAGTTTTGAGGGATGAAATTTTGAATGAAGCTCACCGATCAAAGTACACGGTACATCCGGGAGGTACCAAGATGTACCAGAATCTCAAGAAGCACTACTGGTGGCGAAACATGAAGAGGGAAGTCGCTGAGTACGTCGCCAGATGTTTGATTTGCCAGCAGGTAAAAGCCGAACATCAAAGGCCGGCAGGTCTTTTGCAGTCCCTTCCTATTCCGGAGTGGAAATGGGAGAACATCTCGATGGATTTCATTGTGGGTTTGCCGCGAACGGTGAAGGGCTCCGATGCTATTTGGGTGATTGTGGACAGGTTGACTAAGTCTGCACATTTCATTCCGTACCGAACTACTTTCAATGCAAATCAGTTGGTAGCCCTATATGTTAAGGAGGTGGTTCGACTTCACGGTGTGCCAGTTTCTATCGTGTCTGATCGAGATCCTCGGTTTACTTCCAGGTTTTGGAAAACCTTCCAGGATGCTATGGGTTCTCGTTTAGAATTCAGTACCGCCTTCCATCCTCAGACCGATGGACAAACGGAGAGGGTGAATCAAGTAGTGGAGGATATGCTCCGAGCTTGTATGCTGGATTTTCAGGGTAGTTGGGAGGAACAGTTGCCGTTGGTTGAGTTTGCCTACAACAATAGCTATCAGGCAAGCATCCAGATGGCACCTTTGAAGCTCTGTATGGTCGAAGTTGTCGATCACCGCTATACTGGGATGAAGTTGGTGAGAGGAAAATTCTTGGTCCTGAGTTGATAGAGCGGACCGCAGAAAGGGTCAAAATTATCCGAGAACGATTAAAAGTGCTCAGGATCGGCAGAAGAGCTATGCGGATATACGCCGTAGAGATTTAGAGTTCCGAGTTGGAGATCGGGTCTTTGTGAAGATTTCGCCGAGTCGGGGAATCATGCGATTCGGGAAGAAGGGGAAGCTCAGTCCAAGATATGTGGGACCATTTGAGATCGTCACAAGGGTTGGTGAGGTTGCTTACAGGGTAGCACTACCGCCTCACATGGCAGCGATCCATAATGTATTTCACGTCTCTATGCTTAGAAAATACATTTCGGATCCGTCTCACGTCATCGCTCTTGATCCTGTTGAGATTCGAGAGGATCTTACGTTGGTTGAGCAACCAGTTCAGATTCTGGATCGTCGAGATCAAGTGTTGCGAACCAAGACTATCCCTTTAGTCCTAGTGAAGTGGCAGCATCATTCCAAGGAAGAGGCTACATGGGAGCGAGAAGCCGAAGTACGAGAAAAGTACCCCCATTTATTTGTTTAAGGCCATGGCATTCCCTTGTATTTTGCTATAGTTTTACACATGTATGTATCGTCCAAATTTCGGGGACGAAATTTTTGTAAGGGGGGGAGAATGTAGCACCCCGGAATTTTTTCATCCTTAATGAATAGCACCTTCATAGCTAATTGGCCGTTTTCATAGTTTTCGTAGTCTAATTAATAAATAAGGGAGAAATCGGAAATTCCGAAACGTCAGAAATGTTCGTTTTCGAAAGACGGATCCAACGCAAGTTGAATCGTCGAAATCCGACGAGCGAGTAAAAAGATATGGTCAAAACAGTCCAGACATAACAGAGCACCGATCGCTCGGTCATTACCTGCGATCGATCGGTCCACTACCGATCGCTCGATGGCTATCGCACGGTTAACTTTTTTGTATGGGGAAAAATTCCAGAGAGTGTGTTTTTGACCGATCTCTCGGTCATAACACCGATCGATCGGTAAGCCTCCGATCGCTCGGTCCATAGCACCGATCGATCGGTCATACGCAGTTTTTCTTCATTAAGGGTGTTTAAGACTTTAAACACCACCCCTTGCCTATAAATAGGCTGAGTTCGTGCCTTAGGGTTTCAGAAACCCTCTGTGCCCTATCTTAGGAGATTTTGAGAGAGAGAAGAAGGAGAGGAACTACTTGTTGATCAAGCTTGTGGAAGATCAAGGTTCTTCCACTTCCCTTGGTGATTTCCAACCAAGAACTCACTGTTCTTGCTTGTTCCAGCCATTGGGAGTCAAACCCATTGATTTCTCTAAGGTAGATACACTCTACTACAATCTTGCAATCCTACTAGTTACTAGATATGATTCTTCTTATATATGCCCTATCTATATGTATTGATTCTATGTATGCAAAGGTGTGATTATATACTTGGATATAGGTTACTATTATGATGCACTCTAAGTGTTTGATGAAATACCTCTAAGGGATTCTATGCTTAAATATGATGATTTCTCTTATTAAGTGCATATGCTCGCATGTCTCGCATAAACCGATGTTTTCCATGGATTGCTCAAAAGTACAAACAAGGTTTTTTTCACGAAAAGACGAATAATGAATGATTCTAAGTAACTCTATGATTTCTCTAAGATCGTTTCACAAGCTCTAAGGATCATACCATGCTCACAAGAAAACTCTATGATAATGCTCTAAGATCGTCTCACAAGCTCCACGGATCACAATGAAATGCTCTAAGATCTCTAAGGTTATGCTCTATGGAAATGCTCTACGGTATTGCTCTATGCTCTATGTCTCTACGGATCATAATGACTCTAAGTAACTCCATGAACTCACAAGAACTCATAAGACTATGATTATCGATTGACTCACACGGTTACAGTTTTGGTTTCGAATATTATCTCACATATGTTTTCACGGTTTCCATGCTTTAAGGATTGTTCGGATTTCATTCTCCATGTCTTGTATGCTCCATGCCTAACCGCTTTATTGTTCTTAGTTTGTATACACTGAGTATTCCATGCTCAGTCGATATTGTTATGATCGGCAGGTGCTCGGGTTCCATTCGATTTGTGTGGCGACGAACCTTGGGTCGAGGAAGAGTACCGTGACCCGGAGCCTTCCATGGATCACTATCATGACGATGGTGCTCTAGATAGGAGTCGTGACTTCGATTTCTGTTGATCGACCGACTTAGAACTTGTGTCATTTTGTTATGTGAGTGTGGGGTTTGTCCACTCCACTTTTGGGTTTCTCACACTTGTATACTTGTTGGTTCTTACTTGAGCCAAGCTATAGGAGTATTCATTTTGCTTCCGCTATGTTTAGTATTTTATTTTCCGCTGTGCATTGTATTTCGTTTCTGTTATGTATATTCAGGTACTCTGACAGGTTTCCACGTGTGCCTTATGTATCATACTGGAGGTATGGTACGGCGGTCACGAGTCAACTTACCCTTAACTCCTAGGGGGTATTTTGGGTCGCGACACTTCAAGCCAGTAGAAGGAAAACCATTCCACTTTCGTGGGTTGAAAGGTAGATATATTGCTCGTTTTGCGGTGTTGAGCTTAGCTAACCCCGAGGCAAAGGACTCATCGACTATTCCGGTTGTGAGTGAGTTCCTGGATGTATTTCCAGAGGAGTTGCCAGGATTGTCTCCAAACAGGGAGATTGAGTTTGTGATCGAGCTTGCACCAGGCACAGCTCCTGTTTTCAGGGCTCCGTATAGAATGGCCCCTATTGAACTCAAAGAGTTAAAGACCCAGTTGGAAGAATTAATAGGTCTTGGTTTCATTCGACCAAGTGTCTCACCGTGGGGTGCCCCGGTGTTGTTTGTTAAGAAGAAAGATGGCTCGATGCGGATGTGCGTCGATTACAGGCAATTGAACAAAGTCACTATAAAGAATAGGTATCCCTTGCCTAGGATTGATGACTTGTTCGATCAGTTGAAGGGAGCGAGATTTTTCTCGAAGATAGACCTTCGATCGGGTTATCACCAGTTGAAGATTAAGGTGGAAGATGTTCCCAAAACTGCTTTCAGGACTCGGTATGGACACTACGAGTTCTTGGTGATGCCTTTTGGATTTGATGAACCGGGTGTTCCGGCCATATCTTGATAGGTGCGTGATTGTATTTGTTGATGACATTTTGTTCTATTCCCAGACACGGGAAGATCACACACGCGACCTATGCCTTGCTTTGAAAATGCTAAGAGAGCACAAGCTATACGCCAAACTTAGCAAGTGTGAGTTTTGGTTGGAAGAGGTGGAATTCCTAGGCCACGTTGTTTCTGCAGAAGGTATCTCGGTAGATCCAAAGAAGATCGAAGCAATTATGAGTTGGGCGAGGCCCAAGAGTGTTACCGAGATACGCAGCTTTCTTGGGTTGGCAGGCTACTACAGGAGATTCGTAGAGGGTTTCTCTAGCCTTGCAGCACCGCTCACTTACCTGACAAGGAAGAACGCCAAGTTTGTATGGAGTGATAAGTGCAAGATCAGTTTCACGGAACTGAAGAAGAGGCTTACTACAGCCCCTGTCCTTACTGTGCCATCTGGACCTTATGGGTATGAGGTGTATAGTGATGCCTCACACCTTGGACTTGGGTGTGTACTCATGCAGCACAAGAAAGTCATTGCCTATGCATCGAGGTAATTGAAGGAGCATGAGAAGAATTACCCCACGCACGACTTAGAGCTTGCCGCAGTCGTGTTTACACTAAAATATGGCGACATTACTTATACGGGGTGGAATTGTATGTGTATACAGACCACAAGAGCCTCAAGTACCTCTTTTCCCAAAAGGAATTGAATCTAAGGCAACGGCGTTGGATGAAATTTTTGAAAGACTATGATTGTACCATTCAATACCACCCGGGTAAAGCAAATGTAGTGGCTGATGCTTTGAGTAGAAGACCTCCGGGGTTATTAGCATGCATGTTAGTGCAGGAATGGAAGCTACTTGAAGACTTGGCAAATCTGAACATTAGTGTGAATGACTCTGTTCGTAGTCCTATCTTGGCAAATGTCATGGTTTGGCCATACATTATAGATTTGATCCAAGAATACTAAGCCACGGATGCTGAATTGTTGGCTTATCGGGACAAGGAAGTTGCTAAGGGTAGTGAGGACTTCTCTCTCATTAGTCGGGGTGCTATCACATTCAAGGGAAGGCTGTGCGTCCCAGCCAATGCAGATCTTCGAAGAGAGATTTTGGATGAAGCACACCGTTCGAAGTACACAGTGCATCCAGGGGGTACAAAGATGTACCGGAACCTCAAGAGTCACTTTTGGTGGTGGAATATGAAGAGGGAGGTTACGGAATATGTAGCACGGTGCTTGGTGTGTCAACAGATAAAAGCAGAACACATGCGGCCCACAGGTCTATTACAGTCCCTTCCGATTCCCGAGTGAAAATGGGAGAACATATCCATGGATTTCATAGTTGGCTTGCCAAAGACGGCAAGGGGCTCAGATGCGATATGGGTAGTAGTGGATCGTTTGACGAAGTCCGCTCACTTCTTACCTTACCGAACTACTTTTAACTCTAGTCAGTTAGCCGCTTTGTACATCAAGGAAGTGGTGAGGTTGCACGGAGTGCCCGTTAGTATTGTGTCAGATCGGGATCCAAGATTCACATCACGATTCTGGAAAAGCTTCCAGGAGGCTATGGGTTCCCGACTTGATTTCAGCACCGCTTTTCATCCACAGACGGATGGACAAACCGAGAGAGTGAACCAAGTCATTGAAGACATGCTTCGGGCTTGTATGTTGGATTTCAGAGGCAGTTGGGAAGAGCACTTGCCTTTGGTTGAATTCGCCTATAATAACAGCTATCAGGCGAGTATCCAAATGGCACCATTTGAGGCCTTGTATGGGCGAAGTTGTAGGTCTCCTCTCTATTGGGATGAGGTAGGAGAAAGGAAAGTACTTGGTCCGGAATTGATTGAGCAAACTGCAGGCACAGTTAAGATCATTCGGGATCGATTGAAAGCCGCTCACGATCGCCAGAAAAGTTATGCGGACACGCGCCGTAGGGACTTGGAATTTCAAGTAGGGGATCAAGTTTTTGTGAAAGTATCTCCTAGCAAAGGGATCATGAGATTTGGAAAGCGAGGCAAGCTCAGTCCTCGGTATGTTGGGCCTTTTGAGATTATCACACGAGTTGGTGAGGTTGCTTACAGGGTAGCTCTCCCACCTCCCATGGCCGCAGTTCACAACGTGTTCCATGTGTCTATGCTTCGGAAGTACATTGCGGATCCTTCGCATGTCATAGACTTGGAACCGTTAGAGATTCGAGAGGACCTCACCTTGATTGAAAAGTCGGTTCAGATTTTGGATCGAAAAGATCAGGTGCTTCGCAACAAGACAATCCCTTTGGTTCTTGTGCAATGGCAACACCATGCTCGGGAAGAAGCTACATGGGAGCGTGAAGCCGAAGTCAAAGCAAAGTACCCAGAATTAATTGAATGAGTTTTTGTATAAGTTTGTATATGACTTGTAATTTTCTTTTTGGTTTGTAATGCAAGTAGTGTCTAAATTTCGACGACGAAATTTTTGTAAAGGGGGGAGGATGTAGAGCCCCGGACCTTTTCACATTTAATGCATGACACTTTCGTTGCCATTTTGCCTTTAAAGAGGTATAATTAATAAATAAGGAAGAAATTGGAAATTATGAAATATTAGAAATGTTCCTTTTCGAAGTACGAACCCAACGCAAGTTGAATCGTCAAAATCGGACGAACGAGTCAAAAGATATGGCCAAAACAGTCTGGACCTGCAGGCAATCGATCGCTCGGTTATGCACTAAGGACGTAGCTCGGAAGGCACTAAGGACGTAGCTCTGACAACGTGCTCTGATAAGGCACAGACAACGCATAGACAACATACTCTGATAACGTAGCTCTAGCTCTGATAACGTATACGTTGTGCATCCGTTGTGCAACAGACAACGGGTACGTTGTGCAGCAAACAACGTGTACGTTGTACAGCTCACGACGGGCACGTTGTACTTGAGACAACGTGACAACGGGTTCGGCACCCTTCACAGCACAACGTACTCGGCACTATTCACAGCAAAACGTGTTTGGCACTATTCACAGCACAACGTGTTCGGCACTATTCACAGCACAACGTGTTCGGCACTATTCACAGCACAACGTGTTCGGCACTATTCACAGCACAACGTGTTCGGCACTATTCACAGCACAACGTGTTTGGCACTATTCACAGCTCAAAGTGTTCGGCACTCGTGTTTTTCCAAAAATTTTAGTAAGGGTATTATGGTCTTTTGGTCGGTTCACTCTTACCTTAAGAGTTTAACCCGAGCCTTTAGGGCTCATTCTCAACACTTAGAGGATTTGGGGGATTAGAAGAGAGGAGAAAGGGTTTCCTAAGCTAGGGTTTTGCTTTTGGAGAAGAATCAAAGGGGTTTTGAGACCCTAGATCACTTCAAGTCCGGTTTTTCTCCAAGATCACGGCTCAAGCACTCGTGGAGAGCGTTCCCCAAGCTAGGGCAGCACCTCACGGTCATTTTTGGAAGGGGTTTCTTCCTCATTTCTTCAAGGTCGGTACTTCTTACTACCCTCCTAGTTATAGTTCCTCTGTTCCCTTTATTTCTTTTGATTTTATTTCATTTACACATGTGCTATGAGATGGATGGTTGTGAATGGTGAACGGAGATGGAATGGGCGATTGGATGCCAAGGGTTGTGTTGTGATGATTAAAATGGGGAGGGCATTGTATCCATAATAAACACACCTTTATGATGTGAGTAAACTCACCTAGAAAAGCATGATTTAGGTTTAAATGAATAATGAATAATGAACACACCATGTTTGATGAAATGCCAAGGTGAATAAAAGGAGTTGTAAATTAGGAAATGCATGCCTAATAAATTATGAATATTGCTAGGGCCTATGATAGTGCGTTTCTTGCTTTCCCTAAATGATATGAATATTACATTGCTCAATCATTGATGTTATATGTGTTGTGAAATTACCCAAATGTCATATTTAAATTTAAATGCAAGTATGTACACGGTTCCCATGAGCACGGCATGCATGACATGATTTATCGAGGTTTTCAAGAACATGGTTAGAGGTGGGACATATCCTACGATATGTTTTACCTCGCTTTTCACAAGAAAACAAGAACCAACATTCCACGAGGGGTCTCCCCTCACTCACAAGTGCATATGATGAAGAAGGGCCTCCCTTCCCTCGCAAGTACATACATATCATGAAGAAGGGTCTCCCTTCCCTCGCAAGTGCATTGCATAAAGAAGGGTCTCCCTTCCCTCTCAAGGCATCTCTCAAGCGCATCTCACAAGGATATCTCACAAGTGTATCTCGCAAGTTACATGATCACAAGCAAGCACGCATGACATGCATGACATGACACGTACGACACGCTCGACAAGATCAAGTAAGATAAACACGATAAGCTTTCAAGTACGAAAAGATATTTCAAGCCAAGTCAAGTGCACGATGTTTTCAAGAGGTTTTATCGGCTTTCTACGAAATACAAGCATGATTATAAATTGCTGTACTTCCTTGTATGATATGAATTGTTTCCATCTAACATATATGAATTGCTCCTGATTTATGTATTGCCATTTTTATGCTGTGACTATTGTTTAGTATTTGTTACCCGCTGAGTATTCCATGCTCAGCCGTACTTCTTATGTCGGCAGGTTCTGAGGGAGCTGCTGCTCCATTTGATGTTTGTGCTCCTGGTCCATGGGTGGAAGAGGAGTACGTCGAGGAGCCTTTGGAGGAACCTCCCGTAAAGGGTTATCAGTAGGTGGTGTTAGATTCTGAGTGGATTGGCTGTGGGTGAGCATGAGTGATTATATCCATGTATTTTGGCGGGCATGTCCGCACTCTCTTTGTTTTGATTTCTTTGTATTAAACTTGGACCATGTGTATATACTTAGAGGTTGTTAGACTTCCGCTGTGTTTTATAGTTATGTTTCCGCTGTCATCCTCTATTGTATATGCTCTGTGGGTTTTTGTAGGTTGGTTTGTCAAGCAAGTCATGTAAGCCATGATTAGTCGTCCAAAGTTCACTCTAACTCCTAGGGTGGGTTTTGGGTCGCGACAGATTGTTATTAATTTGATTAATAAAGATTTTTTCTTAATCTATTGTGTATTCATTATGGGTAATTGACCATAATCATGAGATGATCTATCGATAAAGGTCCATAGGATATATTGTAGGAAAGTTATGTGATTGGATTATCACAGGCAGATATAACTTTTCGATTTCTTATACCTTATATAGTCACAGCTGTGGGTGAAGCTAGGCACTTCACTTATATGGCTGCCACTATACGAAGATGTTCTCAGTAGTTAAGATGTAGTTTTATGTCGAATTATTGTAGTGGAGACTACACATCAGCATATGGGTGCTTAAATGTACACTGACTGATTGCATTCAATGAGAGACGTCTTGCATAAACATACCCTCAGATAGTTGGTCTCTCATTCACATTGAACAGTTTCAATGATCCTCAGATCTGATGAGTTCATTTATAACTGAGCAGTAATCTGACTGTTTTGATTCCACTAAAGTATTCTCTACATTAGGGACTACGATACGGTGACAGTTGGATAATCAGAAAGTTGTTCGAGTCATGATGAATTTCAAACAAGAAATTCATGCTCATTAATTTGAGAGATTATCCAAGTTCTGGGTAAGACAGTTGATTAAGTATAAATCGTATGAAGGTGATTTTGAAGTCAAAATAAGTTTTGAAATATACTTTTATTAAAAGATATTATACCCATCAAATGATTTTCTCAAAATGTTTTTCATGAGACATTGTTTCTCATGACTTAATCATAAGTCTTGGAAACCCGGATGATGTGCAATGGGCTATGAATTAGATAGTATGTCAATCTCAAATGCCCATTAAGGATAATGTATTTGGAAAGATAAAATGAATTTAAAAGTTCATGTGAAGGGATCCGTATTGGTTAATGTTCATACACTGAGATTCAATTGCAACATGGATATCTCACATCACTTGCAATTCCGATGTAATTCCTATTTAGGGTCAATAGGATAACATTGGATAAGCCAGGATAAGAATGTCCCAGAGCAATCTGTGGAGATGCTCACATAAGAAATACAAGCTCAATAATTGATTAAATGTTAATCAATTATTTAAGTGATTAAAAGTTAATCATTAATTAAATAGATTAAAAGTTAATCTATGGTTTAAATTAATTGTTAATTTAAATCTAGGGATTATATTAGTAATTGATGCCCAGATAATGGACCTTAGAAGGGGGGTGAATAGGGTTTATAGCAAAATAAAATTTTACTCTAAGTGATATATGCGGAAATTAAAAATTATCTCAATAACTACCAACTAGAATCAGAGATAATAAAAGAGAGAGAGTGATAAAGATACCAGACACTGGATATGTTATCGGGGTTCAGCAACTTACCAACGTCCCCACCTTTAAGTTATCCTGCTTCAAGTATTTTCACACGATTCACTAATCGTACTCTTCTTTTCCGGCAAAGAGCAAGCCTTAAAATCATTTTCAAGGCTCAGGAAGAACCTTTAACAATCCTTTTATAGGCTAAGGAATAACATCTTCAACAGACTCTCTCTTGGATACAAAGAAGAATTTTCTTAATAGGGTGCAAGAATTCCTGATTCTTGACTTTCAAATGAATACAGAAGTTGGTGGATATTAAATCCGAATTGAAAGCTCCTAAATTGAGCTAGATAAGAATTAAATGCAAAACTTACAATCTCTCAAAATTGATTGGAATTGAATGCTCAGAGAGAAAGGGATTGAGATTCTAATTATTCAATAGAAAAACAGAGTATTGATTGTTGAGAGTTAGTGAGTGATGAATGAGCAATAGAACAGTGATTGGAATCCTTAGAATTGTCTATTTTTATCATTAATCCACTCTTTTTATAGTTGGGCAATCAATATGACCGTTTGGAGTAGCATTGAATGCGAACTAGCCATTGAAAAATAGCCGTTGAAGATTTTTCTCATAGGCACTCGTCGATGAGTGAGGGAGATTTGGGCTTGAGTCGTCACCGAGTGGAGATAGAAGCTATTGCTTCAATTTCCTGTCACCCACTCGTCGACTAGTTCACTGAATGTTTTCAGTAAACTCATCGTAATGAGACCAAAAAGATGGAAAACATGATAGGACCCTTAGGCAATTAAATTATCAATATTTTAATCATTTTTAGGCCTTAGAATGATGTCCATATTATACTAGGTCACCTAGGGTCTATCTAGGTAATATTTTAATCTTGAGGACTATTACAAGGTCCTAGACACTTTTTCTTAGCCACTAGTCTTCATGAAAGATAATCTTCAATCTTGATTTGAGAAGCTTCACTCTTTGATGGATCTTCATGCATTGTCTTGAGCTTTTGAAGCTTTTGGAAGGACTAGCATTTAAACTTTGACCTTGATGACTTAAGCTCTTCAATCCTTCATATCTTGAAATTTGATCTTTATAGACTACTTCACTGAAAATTTTCACACTTAATGGAAGTATTAGTATATCAAGAGTCATTGTATTATTGTGTTATCATCGAAACAATTTAGGGTACTAAGAGTTGTAACCTTGAGACTAACAATCTCTCCCTTTTTCATGATGACATAATAATGTGAATGAGTATGGATGAGCTCCCCCTCAATGTTTGAAAATTTGAGGATAGCTCCTGCTCAACAAATGCATGAAATATAAAAGTAAGATTCTAGTCTAAATGGAACCAAGAGAAGTTCCATGATCAATATTTCAATTTGACTTTATTAACAACATACTAAGAGTTTATTAACAATATATCTTATTGAAGTTGGAACCAAGAGAAGTTCCACAAAGAAAGTGTGAGAATTTTGTTAATTTGGTTTGTGTTTAAAAACGAGAATTCATAAGCATTCGTAAGCATACTCATTTACACACATTCACATTTTCTCCCCCTTGGCAACATCAAAAAAATAAAGGGAAACAATAGAGAAGATGTAAATGTCATAAAGAGGAGTAAAAAGTTACATGAAGGTGCAGTCATTACATCAAACATTAAAAAAAATGAAAAAAAGTCTTCATCACAACTTCTACCGCTTGGTAGGCCTGTCAGGCTTTGAGGTAGATTGCTTTGGTTGGGTGGTCTTGGATAGGTCTTCAGAGGAAGATGAGATAACATATGCTACAGGGGGCACTGGAGGAGTGGCTTGAGGAGGCTGTTGTGGAGGAGCTTGAGAAGAAGGGTGAGAGGGAATGTAAACTTCAATGGGAATGGGAACAAACTGAAGCTTGTGAGAGGTGGAGGCTGAATCCATAGCTATGGTGTCAATCTTTCCAGCCATGTCACTTATCACAGGGGCTTGATCCTTCAAGAGGTTGGCCATTTGGTAGATGTAGCTTGATTGGACATTTACAGTCTTGCTAATGTCATTCACCTCAATCAGAAGCTTCTCATTCTCCATTGAAACATCTATATTTTTATTCTAAATTAAAGAGATGACGGAGTCAACTCTATCTTTGACTACACTCCCTGCCATTTCAATCTCGGCAAGTCTAGGCTCAGAGTGCTTCATTTCAGACTGAACAAGCTCCATCTTTGACTCTAGAGATGAAAGCCTCTTTCTAGTCTCTAACTGGAGTCTCTCAAATTGAGCTGCCTGAGAAGCCTGAAAACTCTCCAAAAACTCTCTCTGGAAGTCTTGGAACAGTAGCATCCTCTAACTGATCTGCATCTGAAAATGCTCCATCCTGGAGGCCATGGAGGCAACCTGAGCAGTCAGTAGACTCATCTGCTCAACTGAAGGTGCAGGCCTAGAGGGGGAACCAAAAGGGTGTCCAGGATCCTCAAAATGGTCTGAACCCTGTTTATGTGAGGACTCAGGAACATCAACATCGATATGGATATCTCCCCAGTCAGGCTCAGCCTCTGTCTCAGCAACTAACTCATCCTCTGGATCATGCTCTGGCTGATCTGCAGTCTCTGTCTCAGGCACTGTCTCAGCTACCTCCGTCTGCACTACTGGCTCAATAGGTGAGGAGGGAAGAATAGGAGAATGAGGAGCAGCAGGAGTGGAGAGAGATGGTGGAGATACAGAAGGAGGGATAGAAAAGTCAGGAATATCAACTAGAGTGGAGGTAGGAATAGTTTGGGATTTTGGGATCCAAACATTGCTCGATTCTATGTATGAGTATCCCATCCTCATAATAGTAGCCTTTGAGTAAACATCAGAATTAGAAATTGACTTTTTATCCTGATAGGAATCAAAAGGGATTTTAAAATGTCTAAATAATCTGGTGAGAGCAAGACAATAGTGAAGTCTACCAGTGGTCCTTTTGGTAGTGTCTTTCATCACATTAACAATGATGAAAGAGAGATCGATGTGTTGGGAGGTCAAAATGCACCAAATTAGAAAAACATCAAAAAAAGTAATGAAATCCCTGCCACCACCACGAGGAATAATATCATAAGTGATAATGTGGTGAGCAAGACGAGCATCAAGGGTAAAATCCTTGAGCTTAGGAGGAATGAGGTTAGTGATATCTTTATTGACACACATCACTTTCAATGCCTCAATGACATTAAATCCCTCATGGGAAACCCACTGATTTGTGGTGTATTCTTGAAATGTGCCGGTTGGCAATTTCAAGATTGATCGAAGTTCTTCCACATTAAAGGATATGAGTTTTCCATGGGCATAGGAATGGAATTTTTGGGCGGTTTTGTCAAAGGTGAGATTAGAATAAAATTGTTTACATAGGTCAAGGTACATAGATTCACGGAGTCCAAGAAACCTATGCCATCTAAGAGTATGAAATTTGGAAACTATGAAATCAAGACCAATACCCTTAAGGAATTCGACGTCAGGGACTTTACCATAGACTGATTCTCTCTTGATAAAGTACCTTATATAATTTTCTTGGGCTGCTGGGGTCTTGAACAGCATGAGAGGTTCTTCTTGGGGAGGCGCATGGCTTTGAGATGATTCCCCAACTTGCTTCTTTCCTTCTCCGCTGCTGTGGCCTTTTTCTTTGGCAAGGAGGGGTTCTTCACACGAGGATCCATTGGTATTGGGATGGAGTTTTAGGAGATTTAGAGGATAGGGAAGAGATTTGGGAGGTTGAAGATTGCAAGGGAAAAAGAGATTTGAACAATGGAATAGTGAATCAAACAAAAATTAGGTTAAAATTTATAGTCTTGAGGTCACTCGTCGACGAGTATGTTTGACTCGTTGCCGAGTGGCTTCAGATCCTGAGAAAAATCAACACACTCGTCGTCGAGTACCATTCACTTTTCGTCGAGTGGAGCCCAAAACAAAAATAAAGAAACCTGTAACTCACTCGTCGCCGAGTGGAGAGGACTCGTTGATGAGTCCAGGTAAAAATTTTGAAAAACTCAATTTTTATGAACTTGAACTATTTCTCAAACTTTTAATCCTTCTTATAAAAGATTTTAAGAAAATTTAAGATATTTAAACACACATAACAAGTTAACACATAATTCATCAATCAATGGATGGAGTTTTTAATTTTTATTCAATCTTAGGCGAAATCTTCATTTGATGTCATCAAGACTAGTTATTCCTAATCCCCTTCTTAAAGTGTTGAATCTTTCATAAGGGAAAGGTTTGTTAAATATGTCTGCAAGTTGGTTGTTAGTTTCAACAAATTCCAAGATCACATCTCCATTTTGAACATGATCTCTTATGAAGTGATATCTTATTTCAATATGTTTTGTTTTTGATTGTTGAATTGGATTCTTTATTATACATATTGCACTTATATTATCACATTTAATTGGAATCTTATCATAAAATAATTTGAAATCTTCTAATTATTGTTTCATGTATAATGTTTGAGCACAACAACTCTCAGCTACTATATATTAAGCCTCAGCTGTTGATAGAGCTACAGAGTTTTGTTTCTTACATGACCATAAAACTAAAGAGTGTCCTAAGAAGTGACATGAGCCACTAATACTCTTCCGATCAACTTTGCAACCAGCAAAGTCGGTATCAGAATAGCTAACTAGTCCTAATGATGTGTTCTTAGGATACCAAAGTCCTAGATCAATTGTTCCAATTAAGTATTTAAAGATTCTTTTGATTGTAGTCATGTGTGATTCTTTAGGATTAGCTTGAAATCTCGCACACATACACACACTAAATATAATATCAGGCCTACTAGCAGTTAAATACAATAAACTACCAATCATACCTCGATATTTTTTAAGCAATTTTCGTCTTTATCCGGGCTTGTGGTTAGACTCATAGGAATATCAGCATTCTTTAAGTTGTCCATACCAAACTTCTTGAGCAGCTCTCTAGTATACTTAGCTTGACCTATGAAAATCCCTTCATTAGATTGCTTGATTTGAAGTCCACGGAAGAATGTTAATTCTCCCATTATGATCATTTCAAATTCATCCTACATGGACTTAGCAAATTCTTGACAAATAGTCTCATTAGTAGATCCAAAGATGATATCATCAACATAGATTTAAACTAAAAGCATATCATTATTTTTGGATTTAACAAATAAGGTAGTATCAATTTTACCTCTAATGAACTCTTTTTCAAATAGAAAACCACTAAGTCTATTATACCAAGCTCTAGGAGCTTGCTTTAAACCATAAAGAGTTTTAGTGAGCTTAAATACATGATTAGGCATTTTGTGATTTTTAAAACAAGGAGGTTGTTCTACATAAACTTCTTCAGAAATAAATCCATTCAGGAAAACACTTTTAACATCCATTTGATAAAGTTTAAAATCCTTATAACAAGTATAAGCAAGTAACATCCTAATAGCTTCAAGTCTAGCAACAGGGGCAAAGATTTCATCATAATCAATCCCCTATTCTTGGTTGTAACCTTGAACTACTAGTCTAACTTTATTCTTAACAATATTTCCTTCTTCGTCCTTTTTATTTCTGAAAACTCATTTAGTACCTATTATAGATTTGCTTTTAGGTCTAAGCACTAAATTCCACACTTGATTTCTTTCAAATTGCTTTAATTCTTCTTGTATAGCTATTCCCCAAGATTCATCATTAATTGCTTCAAGAGCATTCTTAGGTTCAATTTGATAGAGGAATGAAGGTTATTACATAAATTTCTTCTAGCTCTTACACCTTGATTCATATTAGCAAGAATTTGTTCTTTAGGATGATCTTTAATTAATCTACATGCGTTAGGTAGATAAATTTCATTTTCTTCTAAAATTTCATCTTCAAAGTTAATAGCATTATCTTGATTTGCATTTTCTTCTTTGTTAATTTTCAAGTTTGCTATATCCTTAGATAGGTTATCTAATTTCTTAGTTTGTTCTTCATCTTTAAGATTTTTAGATTTGAAATGATTGGATTCATCAAAGATAACATACATAGATTCTTCAACAATTAACAAGGTTTTATTGAACATCCTATAAGCTTTGCTATTAGTAGAGTAATCAAGAAAAAGTCCTTTACTAGTTTTGGTTCAAATTTCTTCAAGTTTGGTTTATTATTAAGAATAAAATATTTGCAACCAAATACTTTGAAATAACTAATATTGGGTGATCTATCATGCTAAAGTTCATAAGGAGTTTTGTTTAACTTGTTTCTAATAAGTACTCTATTAATCACATAACAAGAAGTGTTAATGTCTTCAGCTAAAAAATAGTTAGGTAAATTATGTTCATTTAAAATGGTCCTACTCATTTCGTGTAATGATCTATTCTTTCTTTCAGCTACTCCATTTTGTTGAGGAGTTCTAGGGGCAAAGAAGTTATGGTTAAAACCATTTCTTCACAAAAGGATTCAAGTTCTTTATTCTTAAATTCTCCACCTCTATCACTTCTAATAGAATTAATGGAGTAACCTTTTTCATTTTGTACTCTTTTACATAAATTTTTAAATAGAACTTGCACTTCATTTTTATGAAATATAAATAATACCCAAGTAAATTTAGAGTAGTCATCAACAATAACAAAAGCATAGAGTTTACCGGCTAAACTAGCAACATCATTAGGTCCAAACAAATCCATATGCAATAATTCTAAAGGTCTAGAAGTAGATATTTCTAGTTTCTTTTTTAAAGATGATTTGATTTGTTTACCTAGTTGACAAGCATCACAAACTTTATCTTTTAAAATCTTGGTTTTTGGCAAGCCTTTAACTAGATATTTTCTAGATAATTTTGAAAGTAAATCCATACTTGCATGACCTAGCCTTCTATGTCATAACTAACTAGTTTCATTTATGGCTGAAAAACACATAAGGTTTTGAGAGATAAGTTCATCAAAATCAATTGTGTATACATTTTCATGTCTATGAGCTATGAATAAGGTAGTAATGTTATCTTTATCCTTAATAATGCAAACATTTGATTTAAATGATACATTTAGACCTTTTTCATATAATTAACTAATACTAATTAGGTTATGTTTAAGACCTTCAACAAGTAAGACATTTTCAATAAATGTGGTAGAGTTCTTACCAACTTTACCTATGCCTATGATCCTCCTTTTCACGTTGTCCCCGAAGGTCACATGGCCTCATCCTTTGGAGAGATTGAGATGAATAGATCTTTGTTCCCCAACATGTGCCTTGAACATCCACTAGCCAAGAACCATCTTGTCTTGGAGGAGCTCAAACAAACGTACAAGACAAAATTTAAGTAACTCCAACATATGTTCCTCCCGAAATCCACACAATTTTGGATGGAGCCCAAAATGATTTTTGAATAGTCTTGGGAGTGTGAGTTCCCTTTGGGACTCAAACCATGTGTGGTCTTTTGTGGATGGTCTTGGGAGTGTATGATCCTTTTGGGACTCAAATATTCTTAACTACTTTCTTTCCATTAAAAGTGAAAAATGCATTAGAAGGAGGGTTCAAAACATTTGTAGATTTTGAAAAGAACTTTTGGTACTCCTTTTGTTTTGAAAAGGGGTTATATCCAAGACCGGCCTTTCTAAAGACACATCTTTGTTGGCCCAAAAGTCTTTCAAGATTATTTTCTCCCGTAGATAAGGTGTAAGCAATTTTAGTCAAGTCAATGACTTTAGCTTTTAGCTCGTCACACTCACAAGTTAATCTTTGGGGTGAATTTTGAAATTCTTTTAATTTTTCATTCAAAACATTGTTTTCCTTTTCAAGTATGATTTTCTCATTATGTAAATCTTTCTCTTTTAGTAAAGAATCATTTGAGTTTGAAAGAGAAGTATTGTCCTTTTTAAGTTGTTTGTTCTTTGATCCTAATTTAAGAAATTCAATATAAAGTTCATCAAATGTCTCTCTAATTTCTTCATAAGATAGAGATTCGCAAGGTGAAGAATTTACCTCCTCATCATCAAGAGCCATGAGGCAAAGGTTGGCAAATTCTTCCTCACTTGAGTTGTCATCCAATCCACTTTCTTTGGAGTCATCCCAAGTGACTTTCATTACCTTTTTCTTGAATCTTTGGCCTTTCGTCAATTGAGGACACTCGGTCTTGATGTGTCCCGGCTTCTTATACTTATAGCAAATGATTTGCTCATTTTTGCTTGATTCTCCTTTAGCTACTTCCTTGGAGAACTTTCTTTTGTAGGGCCTCTTCTTGAAGTTCTTCTTGTGCTTCAAGAATTTCTTGAACTTTCATGTCATTAGTGCGATGTCATCATCTTCATCACTCTCTTAAGTAGTCTTTAAGGCAAGTCCCTTTTTTGCTTTTGGTTCATCTTCTTAATCCTTCATTATGACCTCGTGTGTCATGAGAGATCCAAGAAGCTCATCCATTAGAAGCGTGGTCAAATCCTTAGCTTCTTGGATGGTGGTAACTTTGGGACCCCAACTTTTTGGAAGTGAGCGAAGGACTTTTCTAACATTCGCTGCATTTGAATATACCTTACCAAGAGATTTTAGTCCATTTAAAATATTGGTAAAGCGAGTAAACATGTCTCCTATAGATTCATCCTTTTCCATTTTAAAAAGTTCATACTTATGAACTAACATACTTATTTTTTCTTCTTTAACTTGATTCGTGTCTTTATATGTGACTTGGAGTTTGTCCCATATTTCCTTGGTCGAATCACATCCGAAGATTCTATTAAACTCTTGTGGACTTAACGCACAATACAAATTGCTCACAGCCTTAGCATTTGTTTGAATGAGTTTAATATCCGCTTCATTCCATTCATCTTCAGTTTTAGGGATTCTAATACCATCAACTACTTTATGAGGTAGATGAGATCCTTTGACAATGACTTTCCATCAACCATAGTCAAGAGCTTGTAAATAAACCATCATCCTAGTTTTCCTGTAGTTATAGTTTTCTCTATTGAACAGTGGAGGTCGGGTGGTCGATTGGCCCTCTGCTAAGGTAGTACCAAATATGTTTGCCATAGGGGATCTTTAACTCAAGATGGTTAAATCTAAAATAGGGCACAAGGCTCTAATACCAATTGATGCCCAAATAATGGACCCTAGAGGGGGGGGGGTAAATAGGGTTTATGGCAAAATAAAATTTTACTCTAAGTGATATTTGCGGAAATTAAAAATTATCGCAATAACTACCAACTAGAATCAGAGATAATAAAAGAGAGAGAGGGATAAAGATACCAGACACCGGATATGTTATTGGGGTTCAACAACTTGCCTACGTCCCGCCTTTAAGCTATCGTACTTCAAGGATTTTCACACAATTCACTAATCGTACTCTTCTTTTCTGGAAGAGAGCAAGCCTTACAATCCTTTTTTAGGCTCAGGAAGAACATTTAACAATCCTTTTACAGGCTAAGGAATAACCTCTTCAAGAGACTCTCTCTTGGATACAAAGAAGACTCTTCTTAACAGGGTGCAAGAATTCCTGATTCTTGACTTTCAAATGAATACAGAAGTTGGTGGATATTAAATCCGAATTGAAAGCTCCTAAATTGAGCTAGATAAGAATTGAATGCAAAGCTTACAATCTCTCAAAATTTATTGAAATTAAATGCTCAAAGAGAAAGGAATTGGGATTCTAATTATTCAATAGAAAAACAAAGTATTGATTGCTGAGAGTTAGTGACTGATGAATGAGCAATAGAACAGTGATTGGAATCCTTAGAATTGTCTATTTTTATCATTAATCTACTCTTTTTATAGTTGGGCAATCAATATATGGCGGTTTGGAGTAGCATTGAATGCGAACTAGCCGTTGAAAAATAGTCATTGAAGATTTTTCCCGCAGGCACTCGTCGACGAGTGAGGGAGATTTGGGCTTGAGTCATCGCCGAGTGGAGACAGAAGTTATTGCTTCAATTTCCTGTCACCCACTCGTCGAAGAGTCCCTTGTACTCGTCGACGAGTTCACTGAATTTTTTCAGTAAACTCATCGTAATGAGACCAAAAAGATAGGAAACATGCTAAGACCCTTAGGCAATTAAATTATCAATATTTTAATCATTTTTAGGGCCTTAGAATGATGTCCATATTTTACTAGGTCACCTAGGGTCTATCTAGGTAATCTTTGAGCAATTCTTTTCCAATGTCTTGAGGACTATTATAAGGTCCTAGACACTTTTTCTTAGTCACTAGTCTTCATGAAAGATGATCTTCAATATTGATTTGAGAAGCTTCACTCTTTGATGGATCTTCATGCATTGTCTTGAGCTTTTGAAGCTTTTGGAAGAACTAGCATTTGAACTTTGATCTTGATGACTTAAGCTCTTCAATCCTTCATATCTTGAAATTTGATCTTTATAGACTACTTCACCGAAAATTTTCACACTTAATGGAAGTATTAGTATATCAAGAGTCATTGTATTATTGTGTTATCATCGAAACAATTTAGGGTACTAAGAGTTGTAACCTTGAGGCTAACAGTAACTATTTAATTAACCTAATTAAAGGGGAAATGGGTTTGACCCATATCCATAAACCCATTAATATAGACCTTTAATATGGGCCCAAGCCCATGGGTTTAAACCCTAAGGTGGGGCGCCCATTTGAGTAATCCTAATTGGATTAGGATTTGGTTACTTGAATAATAATTCTATTTATTATGGAATTAAAATCCAATGGTTGGAAAGCAAGTGGGATGAAGGAGTATTAATTGGATTACAACTAGGAGTCCAAGAACTCCCCAAATCTCACGCCCCTTGAAGCTCACGCCCCCCCCCCCCCCCCCCCCCCCTCTTTGGTTGTGGTTTCCTAGTTTGACTAGGATACCTCTCTTATGTTGGTTGTTGACTAATCCCTTTATTTGAGGAATCTTCAATTGATAAGGACTCCTTAATTGGTAGGTTTACTATAACTAAAGTAGTTATAGATAAACTAGAATTTATTTAATAATAAGTGTTATTAGTAAAAAATAATTCTTAAGGGATAAGATCAAGTTGGAGTAGGATTAGGATTGGATCCTAGTCTATAAATACACCAACACCTAGACCATAAGAGGAGAATAATTCTCTATAGTTTTTTTCTCTCTCCCTCTCCTAACTCTCAAAATTGTGAGCTCCTAGGGTCTCCCCTAGGGATTTTTGTGAGCTTCAAAGGGTGGTCCAAGTTGGGTTTTGCTACTTTAGGGTTTTGAACCTTAAAGTTGTGGGTGATAGAAGGTCTACACCATTACTCCATCTTCTTCCTCTTGCTTTAACAATTCCAACGAGAGATTCTAAAGCTTTGTGGGGATAGCAAAGAACAAGGATCGAGCTTCGTTTATTTCTTCAAGAAATCTCTACAAAGATTCTGACAGTTCGAGTGGATTAAGCTTCACTGGTGAACATCATTCACCGAGGTGATATGACTAAAACTTTATATATAGAATTTGATGTTTTCTATGGTGTTAAGATCTAGGGTATCCTGTTTTCCGCATAATTTTTTATCCGGATCCCCCTTCAACTACCTCTTTGGACAATCCCTGATCACGTGGCCTTGCTCATCACAATGGAAGCAACCACCCAAGAGTATACGGCACTCTCCTTACCTATGTCTTTTCCCACATGTGGCACACTCATCGAAGGAAAATGACACCGAGGAAGCTGGTGGCACATACCTAGGGACCTGAGCAATCATGGGGCAGGGCGCCTATGGTGTAAATGAAGACCTCGGTGCTTGCGACGGCCTGGATAGAGGATAAGGAGCAGTCCTGTCCCTCTTCTCATGCTGTGCTGAGGCACTGGACTGACCTTGAGTCATGCCTCTTCGTCTGAGGAAGTCCTCTGAACCCTTCTCGACGATCTTCGCCTTGCTCACTATGTCTCCCCAGGTTCCCACCTGGAGCACAGTGATCCTATCCCTGATAAAGGCCTTCAGTCCTCTCTCAAATTGCCTGATTCGCATGTGCTCAGATACGATCATATGAGGTGCAAACCTTGACAACTCCACGAATTTGGCCTCATACTCGATCACAGTCATCTCCCCTTGCTTGAGGGACACAAACTCCCACTCCTTCTGCTCCCTGATGAAAACCGGGAAGTATTGTCTATAGAAGATATCCATGAACTCTCATGTCCATGGCTCTCCTGCCTTGGTAAAGTCCCTCTGCCTTATGGCAGGATCTCCACCAGTGTTCAGCTTCACCTTCCATCGCGATGGAGGCCCATTCCACCCTCTGCTCATCAGTGCAATGGAGGGCCCGAAAAATCTTCTCCAACTGCATTACCCAAGCCTCGGTGACCATCGGGTCCTTCGTCCCATTAAAGCTAGGAGGTCGAAGCCTCCTGAACGCCTCAAGTTCTGCAATGTGATGGATTGTAGGAAACCCCGGTGCAGGTGTAGGGGCAGGTGTCGCAATAAGTTGCTTGGTAGCAAGGATAGCCATGGTCTCTACCATAGTCTCCATAAGTCGGGAGATGTCAGGCTGCTCATCGCCCAATGGAGCCTCTCCTCCATTCCTGTCATGACCCAAAATACCCCCTAAGAGTTAGGAGACTTTGGCAACGTGACCGCCGTGTCATGCCATTTTGTCATGACACATAAGGCATACATAACATCCTACAAGAGCATACAAGGCACGCTAAAAGGCGAACTTGAAAATTTCTTCTTGACAGTGTAATCTTCCACGTGCTAATATAAACAAAATACTGAATGATAACTAAATCTGTATACAAGGTCCATTACTTGAGTTGTCAACTCAATTTCAATACAAAAACTCCCAGTAGATCAACCCAAATACATGTCTCTCCCTCTCATCACTCACCCATCATTGATGACTGCCCATTAGCTTCTCGGTATACTCCTCCACGATCCTTGGTTCAAGAGCACAACCATCCAACCTGTGACCTGCAGAAGATAACAACTTCGACTGAGCATTGAATACTCAACGTCTACCAACCACTAACTAGCAGGGCTATGACATCAAAATAGAATACATGTGTGTAGAAACTTAAACAATTCATATGTATACTTTAATCAAAGTGTGGAAACCATACTTTAAATCGTTACTTTCAAAACCTTACATCTTTGAGCAAAACCAATACTTAGAACCAATCCATACTTTGAGCGAACCGTACTTTTTCAAAAATGTACTTTGAGATCATTCTTTACAAAACATACTTAGAGTTCTTTCCTTAAAAACATTCTTTATGAGGGTTCATCACATAGCCTTGTCAAAATCTCATTTCTTTCAAAACATACTTTACAAGGGGATATCACATATCTTTTTTCTTATTCAACTTTATCAGGGGGCATCACATACCCTTTGTCAGAATTACATACTTTACAAGGGGGCCTCACATACCCATTATTCTTATTCAGCTTTGTCAGGGGCATGTAAATACCCTTTGTTCGAATCCACTTTCTCAGGGGGTATGTAAAATACCCTTTTCCGAACCACGCTTTTCAAGGGGGCATCACATACCCATTATTCTTATTCAGCTTTATCAGGGGGCATGTAAATACCCTTTGTTCGAATCCACTTTCTCAGGGGGTATGTGAAATACCCTTTTCCGAACCACGCTTTACAAGGGGGTGTCAAATACACATTTCATGAATCATACTTTCGAACTTTCTCAGGGGGTATGTAAATACCCTTGTTCGAATCCACTTTCTCAGGGGGTATGTAAAATACTCTTTTCTGAACCACGCTTTACAAGGGGGCATGCAAATACCCTTTTCAGAAACTTCACTTTACAAGGGGTCACCTAATACCATGAATTATTTATCCAGCTACATAAGGGCTGTCTATGCAGAAGTCACCCCTGCCGAAATATAATTACGCAGTCACTATATAAAAGGGGGGTAATACATAGCCATTATCAAAACACACCGTTTCACTGAAAGCCAGGGGGTTAGCTCGATAAAGAACACCTGTTAGCAAAAACAATATTAAACAATTGAGCCAACCTTAGGTGAACAACCATCATAAAGGGTATCAAAGATACCCTCCTGTGAGGGGTTCAGAAATCTAGTAAAAGGGTGTCTCCACAATACCCCTAGATTGAGAGCAAAACGTACGGTCCCGAGTACTTTACCGACTCCGTTATGAAGGAGGATGAATCCCCCGTTGTGTCCAAAACTCATTCATTACAAGTCTCTACAAAGGAGGGAAGGTTACAGGTTCACACTGTGTTCACAACATATTTTGAGTAAATGTAACAAATCGTATAGGAAACAACTCACTTAGTCATACATTTTACGGTTAAAACCACACAAAGCAAGAGACGGTCATCAGTCACAGACAAGACAATCATCCCTTTTTAATGCGACTGTTGATGATAATAAACCAGACTTTCAGTACGAGCAACACAGCTGATTATTATCAGTACCTCACTACTAAAAACGGCATGACTGTATTAATGTACCCTTGTCATACATAAATCACAGACCAAAGATAGTTAGTAGGAGGGTATCTACTTCATGAACTGGAATAATCCAAGCGGCAATAATTAGCAGAACGGAGGGTACCTTTCAAAACCGAAATCCTAAGTTTATAGGCTTGCGAATACTCCTGGGTAGTCAAGGATACAAGATTATCCAATCAATTTCGTATCAACAAAATCTGCTAGTTAGCCCTTCGAGCCTAATAGTCTTTCTTTCTTAAAACACATCTACCGGGACACCCCTATCAAAAGTTTCATCGTAGGCCTAAGGGCCCGAACTACGGCATGACCTGATCCTGAAAAGGGTACGCAGGCAGCCTGAAAATCAGGTGCAGTCAAATCAATCAATTGAGCACATTTGCCTCTTCAAAAAGTAAAGAGCGAAAGGAAAATCAAATCTCAAAAAAAAAAAAAAGTGCTCGAGTAAGCAAAGCTCAAAAGAAGAAAGGGTGTTCCAAAAACCTCGACCCCTAAGCTTACGTTTCGTCCTATCTTAAGTCCTCCCAGATCCCTTAGAGACTAAGAGTACAAACAGATTGACAGACAAGCATCCAAAAGCAACACATCAAATCTACCAAGGTGATGACGGGAGAAGATAGTTCAACTCAACTCAAAAGTCGCAGGCCCAGTGAAAACCAGAAATGACACTGAGTCGCAAAAATAATGCGAGCCCAGCTCTAGTATAGCTACTAGGGGCAAAAAAGGGAACATATTATCAACTTCGCAGGCATGAATGAAAACCGTGAACGGCCTCATTAAGCAAAAATTATGTTATCCCATGACTTGGTCATTCTAAGGGTAAAAAAGGAAAATAGTTGAATTCTGGTTCGACAACAGAAGATCGGCAGAAGAAAACTGTGACTCCCCAGCAACACATCTCTGCAAGCTCAGATTGAAGAAAATCAATGTCATGGTGATCCAATGCCCTTAGGTCCAAGTAAGACTCGATTTAGCATGCGACAAGATCATAACTGAGTAACTATCTCCCTTCGCATTGGCTCAAAAGGTTAAGATTGCTCATTGCTATATCCTGCCCCAGAGGGGCAAGAGATCCACAAATTCCAACTAACGCTGGCCCTCTCATAAACTAGCAAGCAAAGAAAGCATCCACCTTTTTCAAACATTGAATTCAAAATTTTCAAAAACTATTTTCAAAACTCAAAATTTTCAGAAGCGAGTCGTCTTCAAGAGTCATAGGGTATCATGGCTTGGTCAAAGATCGATCTCCTTTCAACAGTTCTCTGCAGAGCAGCAAAGTTAGCAAGCGCAGAAACTGCAAGCCAGGGGCTAGTGTGAAATCAGAGCTTCATTTAGTGAGTTATTTCTCCACTCTCTGCATTATCATACCATCTTATCTGTATTCATTCTAGGCATGTCATTGTTCATTATATGCATCATCATGCATTTCATGTCTCATCTCCTTGTATAATAGTCACATCACATACCTGTACATAGGTATCCATATTGCTCACACACCTATATAGGTAGCTGCACTTTACACACACACTTCACAATCACTCATGCAATTAACTGCACTGTACACATACTCACACACTTAGCGGCACTTCGCATGCACATTCGCACAGTTAGTCGCACTATACACATGCACCCACGTACCTATCCACTCATATACCTTGATGTCCTTCTTGTGTATCTCATTTGATATCATCTTTATCCTCTCAGTGCATCTCGTCTGATGCATTCCTTTTAACATCTCGTCTGATGTCACCCTTCATGTGTCTCGTCTGATGCATTCCTTTTGACATCTCGTTTCATGTCAACCTCAATGCATCTCGTCTGATGCATTTCTTTTGACATCTCGTCTAATGTCACTCTTCGTGCATCTCTTCTGATGCATTCCTTTTGACATCTCGTCTGATGTCTGATGTCACTGTCATCTTTTCTGACATCTCGTCTAATGTCACTCTTCATGCATCTCGTCTGATGCTTCTATCTGACATCTCGTCTGATGTCACTATCATCTTTTCTGACATCTCATCTGATGTCATCTCCTTGTGCATCTCGTCTGATGTCGCATCTTCAAAGTCTGCTTTGAGCTCTCCTGTGATGAGGTTAAACCCACAAGTCTGCTTTGAGCCCTCGTGTGATGAGGTTAAACCCAAGTAGAGTCTACTTTGAGCCCTCCCACGTTGAGGCTAAATTCGTATTTCCATAATCTGTTTTCCATATCTCAGATTTTTCGTCACTAAGCACGAACCATCCATTTTCCACTCTATCACTGCTGCCTCTTGACTGAGTCGTAATTTCATTACTGAGCATGAATCATTCCTTCCTTCTTTTTATCTTTCCTCCGAAATAAGGAAAAAAACTATCTTTCCCATATCTCGGATGTTTCATCACTGAACATGAACCACACATTCCTTCCATCGATACCCTGTCTACCGAGCAGGTTCTCTCATCAATCCCGTCCTCTAGGATCCCATTTGTGTCAAGCAGTTTAAGCATAAGTTAACTTTCCTTTTGTGAATTTTTTTTCTTCTAACTCATAAGTTTTTAGCACGTGCAAAATTGAGGTCTTATAACCTTTGTCGTTCACGTGCCCGCACCCTCCAACAAAGAGGGACTACTGTAAGCACCCCAATTTTGCACCCCTCTAGTGTCTCTGCATACTCTTAAAAACCCTTTTATAAACCCTCTTTTAAAACTCTCTTTTCACATGCTTCGATTTCCAAAAACGCCCCTTAGGTAAAAATGACCAAAATGCCCCTAGGGTGAAAAATGACCAAAATACCCCTGAAAAAATGCTAAAAAGTTTTCATTTTATCTAAAATGATTTTATAAATTTTTTGATGAATTTTGGCTATTTTTGGAATTAAATTGGACTTAAAACGGTGGAAAATGATCAAAATGCCCCTGGAGTGTAAAATGATCAAAATGCCCCTAAAAAGTGCTGAAAAATTCATGTTTTATCTAAAATATTTTTCTGGATTTTATCAGTTCAATTTTGACTATTTTCGGGCTAAAACAGAAAAACAGCTTTTCGGCGAATTAGAGCGCGACACGTGACGAATTAAAAAAATAAATTAATGGTTTTTTGGCCCCTAGCTAGGGGCGCTACTTCAAACAGCGCCCCCAGAGGGGCCTGTTCCTTTAGGCATGTCGGCAGAATTTTTTTTAAAACCCGGCTAGGGGCGCTGCTTCAAACAACGCCCCCCCCAGTTTCGGTCCGTTTTGCCTTCTTACTGTTCCTTGTCGCCTCGCTTTTTGGGGTTTCTATCCAAATAGGGGCGCTACTTGAAGTAGCGCACCCCCATTTTGAAAAACTATAAATACCCCCTCCCCATTCCTTCATTCTTCATGCTATTCCACTTGCTCTCTTCTCTCTCCTCTTTCAAAAGCCTCTCTTTAGCGTCGGCGATCCCGGGAATTCGATTTCGAAGAATCATTCTCGGGAGTACTTATTTTAGAGACCCTTTTGGGTTTCCCATAAAGTAAATATCGCCAAACTCTGACGTTTGCTTAGTCTTTTATTAGTCTTAAATTATTTTATTGTTTTTTAAAATACTTAGACTGCTTACCGTGTCAAACCTCTGCCTAAATCCCGATTCAAATATAGCCTTGCCTAGTCGAACTTCTGCCCAAACTCCAGTTCAAACCTAGCCTACCCTAGTCGAACCTCTGCCTGAACTCCGGTTCGAACCTTTGCCCAAACTTCGGTTCAAACCTAGCTAAACCCTAGGAAAACCCTAGCTTAACCCTAGTTAAGCCCTACCAGTCAAAACCCTTGTCAGAGCCTCTATTCAAACCCTGTTCAAATACCCACCTCGCTAGGCTCCCCGGCACGAGCTTAAACTGCCAAATCGCTCCTCAGCACGAGCTTAAAAGGCCATTTCGCTCCCAAATCAGTAAAATCCATCAAATCAAATCAAATCTTCCAACCTTTGGCTCTTCATCACAAGTTTAAAAGGCCACATTACTCCTTAAATAGGAGCAAAAACCATCAAACCTTTTAAATCAACCATTCAATCAAATCAAACCATCAACTACCATCCGGAACTACGTGTGGCTTGATTCCACTAACAGTGGATTTGTAGGCAACCCTGATCCCCTAGGATAGAATCCCTATTCCGTTCTTATCTTATTTATCTCAATTCATTTATTTCTGTTAAGAACACATTGCTCAGCATATAGATCAAATTTCAAGCTTCTCTTATGGTTTCCCCAACTTTGATTTAGACTCAGGGAGTAGGTAACCATCATCGAATGAGAGTTTAGGGGTGCTTAACACCTTCCCCTAACTCAAATGAATCCCTTACCCTGACCTCTGACTTCCAGACCATGCCTTATCCAACCATTTCAGGGACTTATTTCCCTCAAAATTAGATAAGTGGCGACTCTCAACCCAATTGCAATTTATCGCTATTTCTTATCGGATTTATCCTGATCGGGAAAGGGGGTAAAAATTCAGGTACGCACATTCCATGTCTAATATATATTCCAACATTTATATACATTTTCTTAATAAAACATATATTAGTGACGGAATAGTTTCCGTCTTTAATGTATGTAGACACAGAAGTTGTTGGTAGTGATGGAAAATGTCCGTCTCTAATTTAAAGGATCATTAGATATGAAAATATTTTCGTATCTGAACCTTATACAATATTAGAGACACTAATATATCAGTTTCTAAACCTTAAATAATATTAGACATGGAAATTCTTCCATCTCTAATAATCTTATATTTAGATAACATAATCCCTAACCCGCGAAACTTGCATTTCCCCCAAAACCATCTCCTATACTCGTATTTCCCCCAAAATTGCTCTCCTTTTCTAGGTTCCGACCAGCTCCGACCACCACCTCGAAATTCGTAAGTCCCCTGTGCTCTCTCTCTCTCTCCTATCTCTGTTTCTCTGGCTCTCTACCAAGCTCTCTCTCTCTCTGTATTTCTCTCTTCTCTATCTCTCTCTCTTGCTCTCTCGCTCTCTCTCTCTCTCTCTTTCCTCTATTCTTTCTCTATATGCTCTCTCCTCTCATTCTCACTCTATGTTCTCTAACTTTGGACTCTGTTCAAGTTCTCTCTGTATTTTTGTCTCTCCCTAGACTAACAGCGCCACCAACTCCACACCCACCATCAGCTTCTCAATTCTTGGTAATAATTTCTTTTGAATTTTTTTTTAATTTCTGATTTGATTGTCGTTCTGGATTTCTGTAACCCATAGATCTTTCATAGCATCTGATATGTTTTTATTAGTTCAAGCTACCATCCATATTTCGATTTCGATGGTATACTGAATTGATTTGGTTCCTTATTCTCCATTTCATTAATTCTAGATTGTAATTAATTAATTTACTGGATTTTCCTCTATTCGATTTGATATTTCTCAACAGTCTAACCGTCTAGATGATTGAAATTAGAATTGAATCGAAAAATAAAACCTGTAGAAGTTTGGCTACCTTGGATTAACACATATAAAATTCAATACCTTGCTGTTGCATTCACAAAAAGAAAGGAACATATCCTAATTGGACTCAGTACTTTTTGGTCATTTCATAGAAGAGTTCAAATATGATTTAAGCTCTGGATTTCCGGACGTCCCAAAAATATTTAAAGATGTATAAATTAATCTCTATTTGATGTATAGTCTGATAAAAGGATTCCTTTCAATCATTTTATTGTAGACTCTCTTTGATTGTAATGCATGTTTATTTGATGTTGATCCTTTTTGTTAAAACTACGAGATTGTTGATCTTTTACGTGCATAATTGTGTTCGAAGGGTGATGATAATGTATTTGATATGTACATTATCATGTGGGCGGATTGTCCAAGCAGTTATGATAATTGGGTTGTTAGACCCATAATGATTCTTGAATCCCTCAAGGTCATTGTAAATGTGCATACATTGAAACTTAGATCTCTCGTTCAAGAATTATTGTATGATAAGTGTCTTTCTGATCATCATTATGGATAGATTCGTTGTAAATTACGATGTTTAGTTCTTACGTGGACTACATTGCATCTAACAACCGATTTGTCCTATATGTGAAGATGAATATTTGTCTGCAAATGATTCTTGAATTGTTCGTGTGGACAGTTTGGGAATGCCTAATCCCGAGCATATGCATTCTTTTTAAAAGTAAATATTTTTTACTATCTACTAAACGCTAACAGGTTACTATGTTGATTCGTGGAAGTCCAGAGCATATACGTAATGATCTTAAACGACTGGTTCGTGGCCCTTAGGAGATGAGAAGGATCTGAAATATGTATGGAGAATGTTGGAGGATGCATGATTTTTTCTAGGGGACCTCCTAGTCTTACCTAGTGGGAAGAACATGTAACTTGAGATATGCAACTTTTACTAGACACCTCTCAGTCTTACCTAGCTTGGCATGAATGCGGCTTGTGCGGTATGTAGCTTCCGCTAAAGACCTCACGGTCTTACCTAGCTTGGCGTGATTGCGAATTTGTGATGCATGCTTGATATATTTTTTTTTGAAAACATGTCAGAATCATGTGTGGGATGTATGATTTATGACTTGCTTGAGGGAGAATGGACTACTTCTTTGCTTGGAATCATTTCATGCTCATTCGCAGCTTACTGGGGAAAACTATTCATGCTTAGGCGCTGAACCTCCTTAGGCTGTGTTTGTTTGGGGTAATTGTGGAGGAAAGTGGGTGAAAGTGGGAGAAAACCCAACTTTCACCCTATTCGGTTTAAGGGATTGTGAGGGAAAGTGAAAGTTCAACTTTCTCTATAGTGTTACAATTTCTCTCACTTTCACCCAAAACTTATTCCACCAAATTGAAGGAATTGTGAGAGAAAGTGAAGTATAAACCTCACTATTCCAATTTTACCCTTTTGCATGATTATATTCCTAAACAGAGCAAGGGGTAGTTTTGGAAAAAATTATACTTTACCCTAATACTTGTCTCCCAAACCAAACACACAAGAGAATTATACAATTCTTTTACTTTACTTCACTTTCTTTTCACCCATCCATTTACCCCTCAACCAAACACACCCTTAGGGAATATAGTTGTTCTTGGATTTGTGCGTCGTTGAGGCAGTTACAAGCACCAAAGAGGTTGATATGGTCTAGCCGTAAAACCAAATTTGAAGATGCTTTGATTTTGAAAATATTTGAGAATTTTGGAAAACAAGAGACTTTGATTCCTTGAAAATGGATTTTTTACTTTGCCTTCAAGTTTGCAAGAAATTTGCCTTTGTTAGGCAACATTGGGGCTTATGAGAAAGCTTGTGCTCTCAGGACGTAGAGTATGACAAAGATAATTTCTACCTCTGTCGATTGTCAGCCTAGGATATGAGAGGCTAAATTGTCCTAGTCATGTGCTGGATTGAGCTATAGAAAGAGATCCATGAGCTTCAAATTGCCGAGACGACGACTAGTTCTTAGGAATAATGCTGGGAATGAATGTTCATGCCTGATCTCATTTCCAAACCGCTTTTTAATTTTTTTGTTCTTGGAATGATGAAGTCATGAGGATCGTATAATTTTTGCACAATAAGGTCATTTCTGATTTTCACGATCATGCCTGTAAAGTTGATTTAATTCTTTTATTTTTGCCCCTAGTCATAAGACTATGTAACGCCCCAGAATTTTAATATAATAAAATTATGGGTTATTGGTCCTTAATTGGGATTAATAAGTTAAGTATTTAATTAAATTGTGAAAAGTGAGTTTTACTCGAGATTGAGTTGTACCGATAAAATATCAGTATTTCTTCTCGAAAACCGCACACAGTGTGTTGGTCGACTACCGGGACCTTCACCTGTCGTATTGGTTCCGTCAGGTATCGTCTCACAGGACCGCATGGTCATATCATGTAAGAAAATCAAGAAAACGGAAAATTTTCAGATTTCCAGAAATTAAGTGGGACTCAATATTCCTTGAGGATCCTAATAGAAATCCGTGCAGCTAATACCAGCACGTGCCGGTCGGCCGTGGGAACTAATGTCTGTCGTTTCGGCAGTTAGTTATCTCAAACAAAGAAACGGCAGCCTGTTTTGTGTCTGAAATCAGGAAATTAGTGGGTTTTGCAGTTTTCTTCCGAACAAAAGTGCAGCTGTCAAAACTCAATATTTTTCCTTGAAATTTTTATAACGGGTGTCGGACTGTCCCTAGTTCGGTCATTTGAAGTTTCGGCTTCATTGCATGTCATTTAGTAGGGTTACGAGGAGCCGTAAACGTGGAAAAAGGGGATTCTGGTCAAACCGGTCAACGCCTTGTCATCATGGCCCATGTGACAAGCACATGGCCTCGCCACCTAAGCACCACATGGCTGCCTACATGCCTATATAAAGAGGGTTAAACCCCTCATTTCTCACACACAGATCAGTGAGACGAGGCTCTGCCCCAAAATATTTAGATAGAGAAAGTGAGGAGAGAGAAAGGAAGAGAGAGAAAGGAAAGGGAGGTCCCCTTAGGGTTTTTCGACGTTCCCGACATGTTGGCGACGTCTGATTTTCTCCTCAGTGTCTCGATTGACGTGTAGAGAGAGAAAGAGAAAATTCTAGAGAGAGAAAGTAGAGGTTAGAGAGAGAGGTGGTTGATCTAGAGGTTTTCCAGCGTTCTAATCGCATTGGCGACGACCATTTCAACATCTGGAGCCTCGAAAGAGTTGTAGTCGGTAAAATCCCTCTCCACCTCGTCTCTTTTTCCTTATTTAAGCTACTTTATTTATGTGGAATGGTTTGGTGATATTATGTGTAGGTGGAAAAAGGTCGGAGACCTTATGAATGATGTATGAATGGGATGGATGAGAGTGAAAATGGAGCAGAGGAATGGAGCCCTCGGTTTCAGGCTGTTTCTAGCTCGGAATTTAGGCTTAATGTGATTTGCGATAGATCGCAGGGGAAGTGCGATCGACCACAAAAAGTTATGAGAGCCTGACTGGGCTTCTATATGATTGATGTGATGTGATTTTGACATTGTAAGACAATGGTAGGGTCCATTGGCCTGATTAAGTTCCCTATCGGAACTACTCTTGTATGATGTGATGTTTGTTTTAAGACAATGGTAGGTCCAGTGGCTTAGTAAAAGTCCCACCTCGGGACAACCTTTGTGTATGATGTGATGTTGTTGAGACATGGTAAGGTGATGGAATGGTCCACCGGCCGGGTAATGTTCCACACCGGAACGATATACCATCGGACTTGGTCTACGGGCGTGAGGCCCAACTAGTTCAATTATTCAAGCACGGCTTGAATAATTGGAGATTTCCTATAGTTAGAAAACCTAACCTACGTGAAATGCTATCTGTGGTCCCTCTTTAGCTAGGTTCGGAGAGGCGATATCTATTACGAGCCTGAGTTCCTCCGTGACTGATAGTCGGGAGAGTTAGGGCGACATTGGGTCATGGGCTCAAAGTTGGATTGGGGTCTATGGACCCAGTGATGTATTGAGTTTACAAACTCAATGATGTTACCTTGAGGGGGCATTGGCCTGTGTCGGTAGGTATGCACCCAATAGAGGCTGTGATGATATATGATGGTAGCTGTCAGAGGTGTTGTGTCTGGCAGAGGTTAATGTCAGAGGTGTTTTGTTTAATAAGATTTGTTGTCAGAGGTGCTGTGTCTGACAGGATTTGATGTCAGAGGTGTTTTGCCTGGCAGGATTTGATGTCAAAGGTGTTCTACCTAGTAGGGGTTAATGTCAGAGGTGTCTTACCTGACATGATTTGATGTCAGAGGTGTTGTGCCTGAAGGATTTGATGCCAGAGGTTTTTGTCTTGCAGGGTTAAATTGTTAGAGGTGTTTCCTGGTTATTAGATGGGTGTTCCTGGCATGACAGATGTGTTATTCTTGGTAGGTCAGATGTGTTCCTGGTAATTAGATGTGTTTCCTGACAAGGGTGTCATGTCAGAGGTGTTATGCCTGACAGAGTGATATGTCAGATGTGTGCCTGATAAACAGGTGTTTCCTGGTGGTCAGGTGTTTCCTGTTAGTCAGAGGTGCGTCCCTAGCTTGTCAAATGAGTTTCATTTTCCTGACAGGTTGGATGGGTTTCCTGGCTATCAGATGTGTATCCTAGCTGATTAGATATGTATCCTAACAATCAAATGTGTATCCTGGCAATCAAATGTGTTTCCTGACAAATGTGGTTGTGTCTATGTCGATGTTCCTATAGAGGAAAAATATAAAGTAAATGTCAGAGGTGTGGTTCCTAACAGAGTATGATATGTCAGAGGTGTTGTTCCTGACAGAGTATGATGTGTCAGAAGTATTGTTCCTGACAGTCATCGGGTGAAGACCCGGGTTATGTGTAGAATATGATGATTTAAGGATTAATTGGGTCGACATACCCAATGATTAGTTAATCGGGAGAAGTCCCGATTGGTTGATAATTGAGTCTGTGGACTCATGGATAGAGGTTGTACACGGGCGAAGGCCCAGTCGATCGAGTCTGTGGACCCAAGGATAAAGTGTGAGCGGCGAAACGGTAACCTGGTGTCATGGACAATGACTGGATGAATTTGACAACTTGAGATTGGGAACCTCGAATAGGGTGAGATAGTCCTAGGTGACCCCGGGTCACGAATTACGATATTATTATTCTGCATATTATTATAATATGAGAATTGCATTGTACTACTATATCATTATTGATGAATTTTATTATGTGGAAAATAGTTTAGATGGGCTGTGGATTTTGCTGGGCTCTATGGCTCATATCTCATTTTATGTCTTAAAAGAAGCGGTTACCGATTGACAAGGAGTTACACTTTAAAGTCTGGAGGAATATCGGTGCAGTTGTAACGCCAAAAGTAAAGACTACTATAGCTAGTGAGGTAACACATTTGCTTATGATGGGTTATTGTAATGACCAGTTATTGCTTATGTAAGCTCATAAGAAAAGTTCAAAATTATCGCATTTTCACAGGTAAAGTCTTCCGCTGTGTGTCATTGACGACTAGGCATGCGTCTCGAAACACAATTTTCTTAGGCGTGGGTTTGGGGTGTCACAGACTATGTCCGGAGTTCGCGTAATTTTTGCATAACGAGGCCGCTTTTAGTTTTCACTCATGCCCGCGATTTGCTTGAGATGCGTTTCTGCTCCCATCATTACCTTGGATGTCGGTATTCCACTTTGGATATTTGTTTGATAAGTTGTCTGCACTCTTAATCTACTAACCCGCCCTGAGACATCCCTATTAGGACAGATTTGGGAGGTTCATAAACTGGGTAAGGGTGGGAATGAAAAATGATGGGTAAACCCAACCCGGGTTCAGGTCGGGGATGGATTCGCCACACCCTGTTTATAATTTAAATACATATTTTATCCTTAAATTAATCCTAAAAATCCTTTAATATCTTACATATAATATGAAATACCGAACAGACCCACTCCGCCCTACCTCGACTAGTGCTTAATGGGACAAGACAGGATGGGAACGAGGTTAAAAAGGGTGTTGATAAACTGGGCTAGAGTCACCCACCCCGACTCAGATTTAGGACGGGAATGGGGTAGGAGTCTTATTCCTATTAGGGGCAGGATAGGGTTAGCGACACCCCGGTCCTGTTACCATCCCTAGGAGAGAGAGAAAGAGTGTGTATATGTGTTTTTCTCTCAACCCCCATGGCCCCACCTCATAAAGTGGGAATCCCAACAATATGTACAAGTTAGCTACAAGAACCATGAACCTGGTGGGTTGAGCTAGCCGACCACTCCTCTCTTTGGGAGGTGAACCCAATGCAATTTGCGATGATGAGCCCTTGCAAACTTATATGTATAGCTTTAATAGTTATACATTGTATAATGGCGTAAGGTCACTTTTATACCCACTCACTCATTTGTTAGTTGTAACTAGGCAAATGAGACTAAACAAAAAGAGATAAATACAATAGAAAGAGGGATAGTCTCACTTAAGAGACCACACTCTTTTTTTAAAAAATTCTTTCCTGAAGAGACCACGCTCACTCACTTGTAAGCTGACTGAACAAAATGAGAAAAATACAATAGGAAGAGAGCTAGTCTCACTCTCAAGAGACCAAGCCTCCCTACTACAACTTACAATATTTTAGATCAAGTGGCGTGCTAGCCCTACTCTCAGCCAAAAACCAACACTTGTGAAAGCAAGGACAAGTGTTGGTTTTTGGCTAAGAGTGGGGACTGACTGAGAGGAGGGTAGCATGACTCTTAGCTTAGCGAGGCGTACTAGCCCTACTCTCATCTAAAAACCAACACTTGGAAAAGCAAGGGCGGGTGTTGGTTTTTGGCTAAAGCAAGGACATGTTTTAGTTTTCGCTAAGACTAGGGATTGCCTGAGAGTAGGGCTAACAAGAATGTAAGCTCCCAATTTTTACACTCTTTCTTAACCATGGCTAAGTAGTCTAACCATAGGCTCAATCCTATGTTAACCCTAGGTCAAACCCTAGTTTAGCCCTAGGTTATAACCTAAGCCAAACCTTAGTCTAACCCTAGGTCAAATCCTAGTCTAACCCTACGTCAAACCCTAGTTTAACCCTAGGTTTAAACATAAGTCAAACCTTAGTCAACCATAGTCAAACAATAGGTTAACCCTAGGTCAACCCTAGGCTAACCCTAGGTCAACCCTGGTCTAACCCTAACCCTAGGTCAAATCCTAAGGTCAACCCTAGCTAGCCCTAAACCCTCAAAGCATAGCCATGGACCCTAGGTCCATCTAGGACCCATGCCAAGGCCATTAGGGCCTATGTAATTCCTCCAAAATTCCCCCTAAGAGTTAGGTGAGACTTAAGACGTTACTGTCATAACTTGGCAAATCATCCTGCAAAATATACAAGGCATACTATAGTGGAAACGAAATAAAAGTGGAAACGAGACAAATGCGGAAGCATGAACTCAATTTTTATTTTCTATACATGATCAGTATTCCAAGGTTTTATACATAAACATGACTAAATATAAGAGTGGACATGCCCCACCCATCAAAATACAAAATAAGGAAACCTCACTGACTCTCCACTCAAAAATAATCTAGATAGGGCCACCTATCTAGATCACTATCTTCCTGAGGATGTTATGGAATAGGCGCCTCTTCTTCAACATACTCTTCCTCAACCCATGGCTCGGGATTGAAGATATCCACCGGACCTGCCGACATAAAATGTACGGCTGAATATGGAATGCTCAGGGAGCACAAGCTACTAGCTAACAATAGCAATAACATAATTCAATTTATATTATCAAATTAAACAATATAATGATCATGACATGCATGGAACTAAATACGAAAACTCCAAAAAAACTCATGCTCATAATTCATAAAGTGTTCTTGAAAATATATTTTCGTGTTTTCAAAACTTGCTTATCGTGTTTAAAATCTCATTCTTGTCTTGTTCTTATCTTGTGAGAATCATGCATGTCTTGTTTTGTTTGTCATGTCATGCTTGTCTTGCTTATCTTGTCTTGTCATGCTTATCTTGTGAGTCAGATGTTAATACCCTTATAACGACTTGTGAGCCGGGTATGTAAATCCCAATCAACGAATTCTTGAAAGCAACTTGTGAACCAGGTATGTATATACCCTTTAGTGAAAATAGAAAAGGTACACCAACATCCTTGACCGGCCCAATGTCTGGCATTATCATGCTTGTCTTGTTTTCTTGTGAGCCAGATGGGATATATCCTAAAATATGCCCTATCCTTGACCGATTCAAAGTTCGGCTTTATCAATCTTGCTTGTCTTGTTTTCTTGTGAGCTAGATGTGACATATCCTCGAATATGCCTCATCCTTGACCGACCCAAAGTTTGGCTTTATCATTCATGTCATAAATCACATGTCTTGTTCTTGATTATTTTCATATACATATACTAGAAAATTTTGGTTCATGCATGCATGCGTGCTTGTGCGTAACAATTTATGGGTATCATAGTGACATGAAACAATTAACGGAACATCATATAACATTTCAAACCTTTCTAAAGACATGCGGTATTTTAAGAAAACATATAGAGCATATTAGCAAAATTTACCAAATTGGGGAAAAATCCCTAAATCATGTTTTCGTAGTCTTAGGTTTAAATCTCATACAAGCATTTTATCAAACACATGACATTCAAAATTTCAAATATAGGCGTTTAACTCATATTTTCTTAGTCAAACATTTCATCAAACATTTTGAGTGCGCGTTTTATGTGTACATTGCCCTTCCCCATTTTTTTTCATCACACAACAACCATCACATTCTCCATGGCATCCAACTTCACCTCACACCATTCATACATCTCATACATCCATAACCATTTAATTCCATCTATTCATTTTAGGAGAACTTGGTTTCAAGAAAAGGAACATGCAATCTCAATTTACATTCATTCTAAAAACCTAGGTTATTACTAATTCAACTAGAAGTGTGTAATAACCTTGCTAAGACTAAATCTTGCCTTGGAAGGATGCTTGGACACAAACTTGATCTTGGAATTGGAGATCCACGCTCAAGGAATAAGATCCAAGCTTGTGGAAGCTTGAGAAGTGAGGATTCGAACTCCTCCTTAATCTCCAACAAAACCCCTCTTTGGAACCCTAGAGTTTCTCCCTTTTCTCTCTCAAATTATTTCTTAGGTGTTGGTAACCTAAAACCCACGAATTGGGTCCCTATTTATAAGTCAAGAGGGTTGAAACCCTAAAAATCCCATATTTTGGGCTATTTTGCGACTTACTGTGCATGAACATAGAAAAGGCTTCAAGCCTTAGAACACTATTCACTGAGGCGATGACCCAAAGTTTCTGGGTTCTATAGCCTAGACTCGTAGTGAAACAAGCCATGGGCCCAGAACCCTAGCCAAGCCCTGGGAGGGGAGCTAAGGCCCAAAAAAATTCAAAATTCAGAATATCGATGAACTATTCACCGACCTTCCTTTTGTGGCAAAAATCGTACCGCATACATGAGCATTTAAGCCTGGGCCAAGTCTATTTTTGGCAAAAGCCCTAAATGACGGTAGATGATCTACTGCATTAAGTTTTTCTACATGCATAGGAATGGCGGTACTGGCTTTATCGTCATTCCCAGTTTATGCAAACTTAGACCTCGCTTGTTCGCACCAGTGCTTCAGACACTCCTTGTCGCGACCCAAAATACCCCCTAGGAGTTAAGGATACTTTGACTCATGACCGCCGTATCATACCTCCAGTATGATACATAAGGCACACGTGGAAACCTGTCAGAGTACCTGAATATACATAGCGGAAACGAAATACAATGCACAGCGGAAAATAACATACTAAACATAGCGGAAGCAAAATGAATACTCCTATAGCTTGGCTCAAGTAAGAACCAACAAGTATACATGTGTGAGAAACCCAAAAGTGGAGTGGACAAACCCCACACTCACATAATAAAAGACACAAGTTCTAAGTCGGTCGATCAACAAAAATCGAAGTCACGACTCCTATCTAGAGCACCATCGTCATGATAGTGATCCATGGAAGGCTCCGGGTCACGGTACTCTTCCTCGACCCAAGGTTCTTCGCCACACAAATCGAATGGAACCCGAGCACCTGCCGATCATAACAATATCGACTGAGCATGGAATACTCAGTGTATACAAACTAATAACAATAAAGCGGTTAGGCATAGAGCATACAAGACATGGAGAATGAAATCCATAAAATCCTTAAAGCATGGAAACCGTGAAAGCATATGTGAGATAATATTCGAAACCAAAACTGTAACCGTGTGAGTCAATCGATAATCATAGCCTTATGAGTTCTTGCGAGTTCATGGAGTTACTTAGAGTCATTATGATCCGTAGAGACATAGAGCATAGAGCAATACCGTAGAGTATTTCCATAGAGCATAACCTTAGAGATCTTAGAGCATTTCATTGTGATCCGTGGAGCTTGTGAGACGATCTTAGAGCATTATCATAGAGTTTCCTTGGGAGCATGGTATGATCCTTAGAGCTTGTGAAACGATCTTAGAGAAATCATAGAGTTACTTAGAATCATTCATTATTCGTCTTTTCGTGAAAAACCTTTGTTTGTACTTGGAGAAATCCATGGAAACCATCGGTTTATGCGAGACATGCGAGCATATGCACTTAATAAGAGAAATCATCATATTTAAGCATAGAATCCCTTAGAGGTATCTTATCAAACACTTAGAGTGCATCATAATAGTAACCTTCATCCAAGTATATAATCACACCTTTTCATACATAGAATCAATACATATAGATAGGGCATAGATAAGAAGAATCATAAGTAGTAACTAGTAGGATTGCAAGATTGTAGTAGAGTGTATCTACCTTGGTGAAATCAAAGATTTTGATTCCCGAAGGCTTGAACAAGCAATAACCTTGTGTTCTTGGTTGAGAATCACCAAGGGAAGTGGAAGAACCTTGATCTTCCACAAGCTTGATCAACAAGTAGTTCCTCTCCTTCTTCTCTCTCTCAAAATTTCCTAAGATAGGGCACAGAGGGTTTCTGAAACCCTAAGGCACGAACTCAGCCTATTTATAGGCAAGGGGTTGTGTTTAAAGTCTTAAACACCCTTAATGAAGAAAAACTGCGTATGACCGATCGATCGGTGGTATGGACCGAGCGATCGGTTACCGGTCGATCGGTGTTATGACCGAGAGATCGGTCAAAAACACACTCTCTGGAATTTTTCCCCATACAAAAAAGTTAACCGTGCGACAGCCATTGAGCGATCGGTAGTGGACCGATCGATCGCAGGTAATGACCGAGCGATCGGTCGATCCCTGTTTTTCTGAAAAACTTGTTTACACCACTCGAATCTTCCCCAATGCACTTCCAACACTCTTTTATGCTTCCAACACATTCCCTAAGGACATATAGACCCATTGGAACATATACGCCATAATTTTAAATACACATATATTAACATAAGATTCGTAAGTGTACAAAACCACACTTGGGCACTATTCACACACTCTTCATTCTTAGTGAAATGAAATTTCGGGGCTCTACATCCCTCCCCCCTTACAAGAATTTCGTCCTCGAAATTAGAACGATGCCAACAACATAACAAGAACAAAATACACACAAAACTAACAAGGAAAACTACTCAAACAAGTGAGGGTACTTTTCCTTCACTTCCGCTTCTCGCTCCCATGTAGCCTCTTCCTTGGAAAGATGCTGCCACTTCACTAGGACTAAAGGGATAGTCTTGGTTCGCAACACTTGATCTCGACGATCCAGAATCTGAACTGGTTGTTCAACCAACGTAAGATCCTCTCGAATCTCAATAGGATCAAGAGCGATGACGTGAGACGGATCCGAAATGTATTTTCTAAGCATAGAGACGTGAAATACATTATGGACCGCTGCCATGTGAGGCGGTAGTGCTACCCTGTAAGCAACCTCACCAACCCTTGTGACGATCTCGAATGGTCCCACGTACCTAGGACTGAGCTTTCCCTTCTTCCCGAATCTCATGATTCCCCGACTCGGCGAAATCTTCACAAAGACCCGATCTCCAACTCGGAACTCTAAATCTCTGCGGCGTATATCCGCATAGCTCTTCTGCCTATCCTGAGCACTTTTCAATCGCTCCCGGATAATTTTGACCCTTTCTGCGGTCCGCTCTATCAACTCAGGACTAAGAATCTTCCTCTCACCAACTTCATCCCAGTATAGCGGTGATCGACAACTCCGACCATACAGAGCTTCAAAAGGTGCCATCTGAATGCTTGCCTGATAGCTATTGTTGTAGGCAAACTCAACCAACGGCAATTGTTCCTCCCAACTACCCTGAAAATCCAGCATACAAGCTCGGAGCATATCCTCCACTACTTGATTCACCCTCTCCGTTTGTCCATCGGTCTGAGGATGGAAGGCGGTACTGAATTCTAAACGAGAACCCATAGCATCCTGGAAAGTTTTCCAAAACCTGGAAGTAAACCGAGGATCTCGATCAGACACGATAGAAACTGGCACACCGTGCAGTCGAACCACCTCCTTAACATATAGGGCTACCAACTGATTTGCATTGAACGTAGTTCGGTACGGAATAAAATGTGCAGACTTAGTCAACCTGTCCACAATCACCCAAATAGCATCGGAGCCCTTCGCCGTTCATGGCAAACCCACAATGAAGTCCATCGAGATGTTCTCCCATTTCCACTCCGGAATAGGAAGGGACTGCAAAAGACCTGCCGGCCTTTGATGTTCGGCTTTTACCTGCTGGCAAATCAAACATCTGGCGACGTACTCAGCGACTTCCCTCTTCATGTTTCGCCACCAGTAGTGCTTCTTGAGATTCTTGTAGCACCCCGGACTTTTTCATCCTTAATGAATAGCACCTTCGTAGCTAATTGGCCGTTTTGTAGTCTAATTAATAAATAAGGGAGAAATCGGAAATTCCGAAACGTCAGAAATGTGCGTTTTCGAAAGACGAACCCAACGCAAGTTGAATCGTCGAAATCCGACGAGCGAGTCAAAAGATATGGTCAAAACAGTCCAGACATACAGAGAACCGATCGCTCGGTCCAGTCAGCGATCGATCGGTCCATAACCGATCGATCGGTAGCTATCGCGCGGTCAGAAATTTTGTATGGGGAAATTTTCCAGAGAGTGAGTTTTTGACCGGTCGATCGGTCATAAACACCGATCGCTCGGTAGGCAACCGATCGATCGGTCATGAACACCGATCGCTCGGTCTTCGCGTTTTTGCAGAAATTTCAGTAAGGGCTTTATCGTCTTTTGGGGGTTAAACCCTTTCTCCTTAAGGCTTGCCCGAGCCTTTAGGGCTTCATTCACAACACTTAAGGGATTTTGAGAGATAGAGAGAGAGGAGAAGGGGATTTGCAAATAGGGTTTTCCATTGGAGAAGAAATCAAAGGGGTGAAGACCCTAGATCGTCCCCAAGCACATTTTCTTCAAGATTTCAACTCAAGCTCGTGTGGGGTTCCATTCTCCAAGCTAGGGCAGCAACCCAAGCACGTTTTTGAAAGGGGTTTCTTCCCCAACTCAAGTCTCCTTCAAGCAAAGGTGTTCTTCCTTCCAAATAGAGCTTCTATTTCAAGGTTTCTTCAAGATCAAACCTTGATCTAAGGTTAGTACACCCTACTAACTTACCCTAGCAATAAATCTAGGTTTTCCTTATGAAATGTGATTTATGCTATTATGTTTGCCTCCCATATGAAATGTACCATCTCCAATGAACCTAAATAAGATAAGAAAAAGGTATAGATGTGTGTGGGTGTTGATGTGGCGATTGGATGCCGAGGTGTATGTTGGGTGATGTTTGTGATGGAAATGGTGGATGGGTACTTTACCAATAATGAACATACCTTGATTTTTGGATGGAAAGTAGGCACTAAAAAGAAGAAGATGAATCATCAAGGAACCTTGCATGCTATGTGTTTGACAAAATGCCTAAACTAGGAATAAATGACATAAATGAAGAAAATGAAAGTAGACTTTATGCATGTGTTCTTATGAAGGATGAACTATTCAAATGTCACGTAGATTACTCAAATTCCTATATGGTTATACTGTGGATTGAATTGCTATACACTACTCTTCATGTCACATTGTCATCATGATATTACAAGTGTTACACACACCACACATGCATGCATGAAACCGGGTTTTTCCAAGATTGTATTTGTATATGAAATGTAAGAGAGAACATGACAAGGAGGTTGGTAGCCCAAGGAAGGGTGCTAGCCTCTGGCTCACAAGAGAAATGAAACAAGAACATGACAAGGAGGTTGGTAGCCCCAGGAAGGGTGCTAGCCTCTGGCTCACAAGTGAAATGAAACAAGAACATGACAAGGAGGTTGGTAGCCCCAGGAAGGGTGCTAGCCTCTGGCTCACAAGTGAAATGAATCAAGAACATGACAAGGAGGTTGGTAGCCCCAGGAAGGGTGCTAGCCTCTGGCTCACAAGTGAAATGAAACAAGAACATGACAAGGAGGTTGGTAGCCCAAGGAAGGGTACAAGCCTCTGGCTCACAAGAGAAATGGAACAAGAACATGACAAGGAGGTTGGTAGCCCAAGGAAGGGTGCTAGCCTCTGGCTCACAAGTATACAAGTCAAGAACAAATCAAGACATGAAATACAAGACAAGACACGATACACATACATGATTTGACCGAGACACGAAAAGGGTTTCCGAGACATGAGTTTTACCGAGGTTTTTCCATTCATACACGCATGTCAAGATATGGCTATGTATCTTATGCTTTCACTATTGCTTTAAATTAATATCTTGTATTGCTCACTGTTGTTATGCTTTCGCTATTGTTATGGTTAGCTAGTAGTTTGTACTCGCTGAGTATTCCATGCTCAGCCGTACTTTTATGTCGGCAGGTACTGTGGATGTCCTCGACCCCGAGCCTTGGGTCGAGGAGGAGTATGTAGAGGAGAGGGAGCCACCTATCCCATGGCAGTCTCAGGAGGATGGGGACTTGGATGTGTGGCCATACCTCGACTACTGTTGAGAGGAGAGGGTTAGAGAGTTCCTTTTTGTATTTTGATAGGTGGGCATGTCCACCTTTACTTTGATTGTATTTGGTATATGTTAACTTGGAATACTATTTGGAGTTATAGAAGAAAAGAAAAAGTTGGCTTATGCTTCCGCACTTATGTTTAGTTTCCGCGCTCTGATTTTCATTGAATTATATTATGTTTAGCCTCTTGCATTACAGGATGGTTTGACAGGTACACGTAGTCACCTCTAAAGTATCCCTTAATTCCTAGGGGGTATTTTGGGGCGTGACAGAAGTGGTATCAGAGCCCTAGGCATTAGAGTCCCTAGGGTCACTTAGATGATCGAACAAGGTATTAGAATCACCTTCGAGAGAGTTGTATTCCAAGTATAGACTAACAAGTTAGTCTTAGTCAAAATGGGTTGAACTTCAACCGAACATAGAATCCTACGCTAGGAACACGGATTGTATGTTATGCTATTTTGTTATATACCATGTGTACATTATTGGTGTTGTACTTATTAAATGTGCTTGATGAATATGTATTGAGTGAATTGCAAAAAAAAAAAAAAAAAAAAATTGTACTAAATGCGTATCCAAGTTAGACTCATGCTGTATTGTCGTTCTCAGGAGAAATCATGAGACGCAATACCCGGGGTCGCGGGTACAACACGAGGGGTAATGGAGGTGATGCTCCATCGGGTGATGATCAGCCCGACTTTGCCCAAGCATTCGCATCCATAGCCGAGACTTTGGCTATGTTGGCGGCAAGGCAACCGGCCACTCCGCCTAATGCGGCACTCATACCGGCTCCTCCTAACCGAGCCCAAGCCGGGATAGAAGCTTTCCGGAGGATGAGGCCTCCAACTTTTTGTGGAAGCATTGATCCACTTATTGCCGAGGGTTGGATTCGGCAACTTGAGAAGATATTCTCGGTTTTGGCACCTACGGAAGTAGAGAGAGTCACATGGGCTGCCTTTATGCTTGAAGGCGAGGCCGACCATTGGTGGAAGTCTGCACTTCGGACCCGAGAGTTGACCCGACAAGGCCAAGAATGGACATGGGGAGAATTCTTGGATGTTTTCTACAAGAAATACTTTCCGGTTGGGATGAAAGAAAAGAAAGAAATTGAATTTATTACCTTGGAGCAAGGTAATATGTCTGTAGCGGCTTACGAAGCCAAGTTCTCAGAGCTATCTCGATTTGCTCCACACATGATAGCTACCGAGGCTATGAAGGCCCGGAAATTCGAGAGGGGGTTGAAGGCCTACCTCAAGGATCGTGTCTCAATGTTCCGACATGAGACATATTCAGAAGTTGTAGACAAGGCATTGTTGGCCGAGTCAAATTCCGAAGAGTTCTTTAAGAGAAGGGAATAGAGAAGGGACAGTCTAGTAGTTCAGGGGAGAAGAGAGCTAGGACTATGTCTTATCAGTTCGCAGGGCCGGCTCAGTCACAGAGGATGTACTCGGCACCACAGGCTCTCCGCCCTTTGGCTCCACCGGCCTTTCGCCCGGCTACCTCGTATGCTCCTCGCCCCGCAGTGACTCAGGCTACGGGTTATACTCCTCCCACTTATTCACATGATGTCTGCACCCTTTGTGGAAGGAGGCATCCAGCAGGGGAATGTCGGAAGGCTACAGGAGGCTGTTTTCATTGTGGCGACCAGGGCCACATGATTAGAGATTGTCCTCGGCGTCAATTGCCAACTCAGTCTTCAGGGAGCAGGCCCCCGGTTAGGCAGACATCTCAGCCTAGCTCTTCTCAGGCTTCGAGGGCCTCACAGTCTACCCGGCCTCCTCGCCCAGCCACACAGGGCCGAGTCTTTGCCTTATCCGAGAGAGACGCACGTGCATCCGACGATGTCGTGCAAGGTACGCAACAATTCTAGAGTCTAAGTTGAGTAAAATTTCTATGATTTATTATGTGATTATTTATACTAAGGGTTACCTATATATGATGCTTGTCGTTGTTTGAAATCTACTAATAGTAATTACTTAATCGCACAGGCGCTTTGTTAGTAAACGAATGTCTTGCCCGAGTGTTGATCGACACAGGATCCACTCACTCCTTTGTGTCGCCTAGTTTCGCAAAGGGATTTTTGACTGAGGCTACTCTGTTAAAGCAGGAGTTGACCATTGCAACTCCACTCGGCAAGTCAGTTGATACGGACAAGATATTCGGGGATAGTGTGGTTCAAGTGGGGGAGAATGAACTGTTAGCCGATCTCATCGTCCTAGATTTTCAAGACTTGGATTTTGATGTCATCTTAGGGATGGATTGGTTGTCAAACCATCACGGGCATGTTGCGTGTTTTGAAAAGATGGTGAATTTCAAGCCGGAAGGGGGTAAGCCTTTTCACTTCCGAGGATTAAGAGAGAGGGACATTGCTCGCCTCGCAGCCTTGAGTATAGCACACCCAGAAGCACAAAACTCATCGGCTATTCCAGTTGTGAGTGAGTTCTTAGATGTGTTCCCGGAAGAACTTCCCGGATTACCTCCTGATAGAGAGATTGAATTCGCTATAGAGCTTGCTCCGGGTACCGCTCCGATTTCAAGGGCACCATATAGAATGGCCCCTATAGAGCTTGAAGAATTAAAGAAGCAGATTGAGGAGTTACAACAACTTGGTTTCATCCAACCAAGTGTCTCGCCGTGGGGAGCTCCGGTTCTCTTTGTGAAGAAGAAGGACGGGTCTATGAGGATGTGTATAGACTACCGTCAGTTGAACAAGGTAACTATCAAGAATCGTTATCCCTTGCCAAGGATAGACGACTTGTTTGACCAACTGAAGGGAGCGAGATTCTTCTCCAAAATTGATCTTAGATCGGGGTATCACCAATTAAGGATCAAGGCGGAAGATGTTCAGAAGACGGCTTTTAGGACTCGGTATGGGCATTACGAGTTCCTTGTCATGCCTTTTGGGCTGACGAATGCACCGGCGGCATTCATGGATTTGATGAACCGGGTGTTCCGATCTTACTTGGATCGATGCGTGATTGTATTCATTGATGACATTTTGGTGTATTCCCAGACACGGGAAGATCACGCACGAGACCTCCGCCTCGCTCTGGAGATGTTGAGAGAGCATAGGCTATATGCCAAATTGAGTAAGTGCGAGTTTTGGTTAGAGAAGGTCGCATTTCTTGGACACGTGGTGTCGGCCGAGGGCATTTCTGTAGATCCAGCCAAGGTTGAGGCAGTCATGAGTTGGGAGAGGCCCAAGAGCGTCACGGAGATACGTAGTTTCCTCGGATTGGCAGGCTACTACCGGAGATTTGTGGAGGGATTCTCCAGTTTGGCTGCACCTCTCACCTACTTGACAAGGAAAAATGCAAAGTTCAGTTGGAGTGACCGATGTGAAGTAAGTTTCCAAGAGTTGAAGAAACGCCTCACCACAGCCCCTGTCCTTACTGTGCCATCTGGACCTTTTGGGTATGAGGTGTATAGTGATGCCTCGCACGTCGGACTCGGGTGTGTCCTAATGCAACACAAGAAAGTCATTGCCTATGCATCAAGGCAGTTGAAAGAGCATGAAAAGAACTACCCCACTCACGACTTGGAGCTTGCGGCGGTCGTGTTTGCACTTAAAATTTGGCGACATCATCTGTACGGGGTGGAGTTCTATGTGTACACGGACCACAAGAGCCTCAAGTATCTCTTTTCCCAAAAAGAGTTAAACTTACGACAACGGCGTTGGATTGAGTTCTTAAAGGACTACGAGTGCACTATCCAATATCACCCGGGAAAAGCAAATGTGGTGGCAGACGCTCTGAGTAGAAAACCATCGGGGTTGTTGGCTCACATGTTGGTGCGGGAATGGAGACTGTTAGACGATTTGGCAAATCTAGACATCAGTGTGAACGATTCTGTCCGCAGTCCGGTTTTGGCAAATGTTACAGTTCGGCCGTACCTTATAGACTTGATCCAAGAGTATCAAGCCACAGACACTGACTTGTTGGCTTTCCGGGATAAGGAAGTGGCCAAGGGTAGTGCGGACTTCTCTCTTACTAGCCGAGGTGCTATTACATTCAAGGGAAGACTTTGTGTCCCAGCCAATGTAGACCTTCGGAGAGAGATTATGGACGAGGCTCACCGGTCTAAGTATACAGTACATCCCGGAGGGACAAAGATGTATCGGAACCTCAAGAGTCACTTTTGGTGGCGAAACATGAAGAGGGAGGTTGCGGAGTATGTGGCACGGTGTTTGGTGTGCCAATAGGTGAAAGCGGAGCATTTGAGACCGGCGGGTCTTTTGCAGTCCCTCCCTATTCCCGAGTGGAAATGGGAACATATCTCTATGGATTTCATCGTGGGGTTGCCGAAGACGGTTAGGAAGACTGATGCTATATGGGTAGTTGTTGATAGACTCACGAAGTCCGCTCATTTCTTACCGTACCGGACTACATTCAACTCCAACCAGTTAGCGGAGCTATACATCAAAGAAATAGTCCGATTGCATGGGGTGCCAGTGAGTATTGTGTCGGATAGAGACCCAAGATTCACATCCAGGTTTTGGAAAAGTTTTCAAGGTGCAATGGGCTCCCGATTAGACTTTAGCACAGCTTTCCACCCACAGACCGACGGGCAAACCGAGAGGGTGAATCAGGTTATTGAAGATATGCTCCGAGCATGTATGCTAGATTTCAAGGGAAGTTGGGAAGATCACCTACCTTTGGTGGAATTCGCTTACAACAACAGTTATCAAGAAAGCATACAAATGGCGCCTTTCGAGGCTTTGTACGGAAGGAGTTGTAGATCCCCGTTGTATTGGGATGAAGTGGGAGAAAGAAAGATTTTGGGCCCCGAGTTAATTGAACAAACCGCGGATAGGGTCAAGCTTATCCGGGAGAGGTTAAAGACCGCACAAGATAGACAGAAAAGCTATGCCGACAATCGAAGGAGGGATCTTGAATTCCGAGTCGGTGATTTTGTGTTTGTAAGGATTTCACCGACCAAAGGTGTTATGCGATTCGGGAAGAGAGGCAAGCTTAGCCCGAGATATGTGGGTCCGTTCGAGATCATTACTCGAGTTGGCGAGGTGGCTTACCGTGTTGCTTTGCCCGCTCACATGGCGGCGGTCCATAATGTATTCCATGTCTCTATGCTCCGGAAGTACATCTCGGATTCTTCTCATGTCATCGAGCTTGATCCGATAGAGATCCGAGAGGACCTCACTTTAGTGGAGAAGCCGGTTCAAATTTTGGATAGGAGAGATCAAGTGCTTCGCAACAAGACTATTCCGCTAGTCCTCGTGCAATGGCAACATCATGCACGAGAAGAAGCCACGTGGGAGCGTGAAGCCGAAGTCAAAGCAAAGTATCCCGAGTTGTTTGAATAGACTTGTGCATATGGCTTGTAATTCTGTTTTGATTTTGTGCATATATGTATCGTCCAAATTTCGGGGACGAAATTTTTGTAAGGGGGGGAGAATGTAGCACCCCGGACTTTTTCATCCTTAATGAATAGCACCTTCGTAGCTAATTGGCCGTTTTGTAGTCTAATTAATAAATAAGGGAGAAATCGGAAATTCCGAAACGTCAGAAATGTGCGTTTTCGAAAGACGAACCCAACGCAAGTTGAATCGTCGAAATCCGACGAGCGAGTCAAAAGATATGGTCAAAACAGTCCAGACATACAGAGAACCGATCGCTCGGTCCAGTCAGCGATCGATCGGTCCATAACCGATCGATCGGTAGCTATCGCGCGGTCAGAAATTTTGTATGGGGAAATTTTCCAGAGAGTGAGTTTTTGACCGGTCGATCGGTCATAAACACCGATCGCTCGGTAGGCAACCGATCGATCGGTCATGAACACCGATCGCTCGGTCTTCGCGTTTTTGCAGAAATTTCAGTAAGGGCTTTATCGTCTTTTGGGGGTTAAACCCTTTCTCCTTAAGGCTTGCCCGAGCCTTTAGGGCTTCATTCACAACACTTAAGGGATTTTGAGAGATAGAGAGAGAGGAGAAGGGGATTTGCAAATAGGGTTTTCCATTGGAGAAGAAATCAAAGGGGTGAAGACCCTAGATCGTCCCCAAGCACATTTTCTTCAAGATTTCAACTCAAGCTCGTGTGGGGTTCCATTCTCCAAGCTAGGGCAGCAACCCAAGCACGTTTTTGAAAGGGGTTTCTTCCCCAACTCAAGTCTCCTTCAAGCAAAGGTGTTCTTCCTTCCAAATAGAGCTTCTATTTCAAGGTTTCTTCAAGATCAAACCTTGATCTAAGGTTAGTACACCCTACTAACTTACCCTAGCAATAAATCTAGGTTTTCCTTATGAAATGTGATTTATGCTATTATGTTTGCCTCCCATATGAAATGTACCATCTCCAATGAACCTAAATAAGATAAGAAAAAGGTATGGATGTGTGTGGGTGTTGATGTGGCGATTGGATGCCGAGGTGTATGTTGGGTGATGTTTGTGATGGAAATGGTGGATGGGTACTTTACCAATAATGAACATACCTTGATTTTTGGATGGAAAGTAGGCACTAAAAAGAAGAAGATGAATCATCAAGGAACCTTGCATGCTATGTGTTTGACAAAATGCCTAAACTAGGAATAAATGACATAAATGAAGAAAATGAAAGTAGACTTTATGCATGTGTTCTTATGAAGGATGAACTATTCAAATGTCACGTAGATTACTCAAATTCCTATATGGTTATACTGTGGATTGAATTGCTATACACTACTCTTCATGTCACATTGTCATCATGATATTACAAGTGTTACACACACCACACATGCATGCATGAAACCGGGTTTTTCCAAGATTGTATTTGTATATGAAATGTAAGAGAGAACATGACAAGGAGGTTGGTAGCCCAAGGAAGGGTGCTAGCCTCTGGCTCACAAGAGAAATGAAACAAGAACATGACAAGGAGGTTGGTAGCCCCAGGAAGGGTGCTAGCCTCTGGCTCACAAGTGAAATGAAACAAGAACATGACAAGGAGGTTGGTAGCCCCAGGAAGGGTGCTAGCCTCTGGCTCACAAGTGAAATGAATCAAGAACATGACAAGGAGGTTGGTAGCCCCAGGAAGGGTGCTAGCCTCTGGCTCACAAGTGAAATGAAACAAGAACATGACAAGGAGGTTGGTAGCCCAAGGAAGGGTACAAGCCTCTGGCTCACAAGAGAAATGGAACAAGAACATGACAAGGAGGTTGGTAGCCCAAGGAAGGGTGCTAGCCTCTGGCTCACAAGTATACAAGTCAAGAACAAATCAAGACATGAAATACAAGACAAGACACGATACACATACATGATTTGACCGAGACACGAAAAGGGTTTCCGAGACATGAGTTTTACCGAGGTTTTTCCATTCATACACGCATGTCAAGATATGGCTATGTATCTTATGCTTTCACTATTGCTTTAAATTAATATCTTGTATTGCTCACTGTTGTTATGCTTTCGCTATTGTTATGGTTAGCTAGTAGTTTGTACTCGCTGAGTATTCCATGCTCAGCCGTACTTTTATGTCGGCAGGTACTGTGGATGTTCTCGACCCCGAGCCTTGGGTCGAGGAGGAGTATGTAGAGGAGAGGGAGCCACCTATCCCATGGCAGTCTCAGGAGGATGGGGACTTGGATGTGTGGCCATACCTCGACTACTGTTGAGAGGAGAGGGTTAGAGAGTTCCTTTTTGTATTTTGATAGGTGGGCATGTCCACCTTTACTTTGATTGTATTTGGTATATGTTAACTTGGAATACTATTTGGAGTTATAGAAGAAAAGAAAAAGTTGGCTTATGCTTCCGCACTTATGTTTAGTTTCCGCGCTCTGATTTTCATTGAATTATCTTATGTTTAGCCTCTTGCATTACAGGATGGTTTGACAGGTACACGTAGTCACCTCTAAAGTATCCCTTAACTCCTAGGGGGTATTTTGGGGCGTGACAGAAGTGGTATCAGAGCTCTAGGCATTAGAGTCCCTAGGGTCACTTAGATGATTGAACAAGGTATTAGAATCACCTTAGAGAGTTGTATTCCAAGTATAGACTAACAAGTTAGTCTTAGTCAAAATGGGTTGAACTTCAACCGAACATAGAATCCTACGCTAGGAACACGGATTGTATGTTATGCTATTTTGTTATATACCATGTGTACATTATTGGTGTTGTACTTATTAAATGTGCTTGATGAATATATATTGAGTGAATTGCAAAAAAAAAAAAAAAAAAATTGTACTAAATGCGTATCCAAGTTAGACTCATGCTGTATTGTCGTTCTCAGGAGAAATCATGAGACGCAATACCCGGGGTCGCGGGTACAACACGAGGGGTAATGGAGGTGATGCTCCATCGGGTGATGATCAGCCCGACTTTGCCCAAGCATTCGCATCCATAGCCGAGACTTTGGCTATGTTGGCGGCAAGGCAACCGGCCACTCCGCCTAATGCGGCACTCATACCGGCTCCTCCTAACCGAGCCCAAGCCGGGATAGAAGCTTTCCGGAGGATGAGGCCTCCAACTTTTTGTGGAAGCATTGATCCACTTATTGCCGAGGGTTGGATTCGGCAACTTGAGAAGATATTCTCGGTTTTGGCACCTACGGAAGTAGAGAGAGTCACATGGGCTGCCTTTATGCTTGAAGGCGAGGCCGACCATTGGTGGAAGTCTGCACTTCGGACCCGAGAGTTGACCCGACAAGGCCAAGAATGGACATGGGGAGAATTCTTGGATGTTTTCTACAAGAAATACTTTCCGGTTGGGATGAAAGAAAAGAAAGAAATTGAATTTATTACCTTGGAGCAAGGTAATATGTCTGTAGCGGCTTACGAAGCCAAGTTCTCAGAGCTATCTCGATTTGCTCCACACATGATAGCTACCGAGGCTATGAAGGCCCGGAAATTCGAGAGGGGGTTGAAGGCCTACCTCAAGGATCGTGTCTCAATGTTCCGACATGAGACATATTCAGAAGTTGTAGACAAGGCATTGTTGGCCGAGTCAAATTCCGAAGAGTTCTTTAAGAGAAGGGGAATAGAGAAGGGACAGTCTAGTAGTTCAGGGGAGAAGAGAGCTAGGACTATGTCTTATCAGTTCGCAGGGCCGGCTCAGTCACAGAGGATGTACTCGGCACCACAGGCTCTCCGCCCTTTGGCTCCACCGGCCTTTCGCCCGGCTACCTCGTATGCTCCTCGCCCCGCAGTGACTCAGGCTACGGGTTATACTCCTCCCACTTATTCACATGATGTCTGCACCCTTTGTGGAAGGAGGCATCCAGCAGGGGAATGTCGGAAGGCTACAGGAGGCTGTTTTCATTGTGGCGACCAGGGCCACATGATTAGAGATTGTCCTCGGCGTCAATTGCCAACTCAGTCTTCAGGGAGCAGGCCCCCGGTTAGGCAGACATCTCAGCCTAGCTCTTCTCAGGCTTCGAGGGCCTCACAGTCTACCCGGCCTCCTCGCCCAGCCACACAGGGCCGAGTCTTTGCCTTATCCGAGAGAGACGCACGTGCATCCGACGATGTCGTGCAAGGTACGCAACAATTCTAGAGTCTAAGTTGAGTAAAATTTCTATGATTTATTATGTGATTATTATACTAAGGGTTACCTATATATGATGCTTGTCGTTGTTTGAAATCTACTAATAGTAATTACTTAATCGCACAGGCGCTTTGTTAGTAAACGAATGTCTTGCCCGAGTGTTGATCGACACAGGATCCACTCACTCCTTTGTGTCGCCTAGTTTCGCAAAGGGATTTTTGACTGAGGCTACTCTGTTAAAGCAGGAGTTGACCATTGCAACTCCACTCGGCAAGTCAGTTGATACGGACAAGATATTCGGGGATAGTGTGGTTCAAGTGGGGGAGAATGAACTGTTAGCCGATCTCATCGTCCTAGATTTTCAAGACTTGGATTTTGATGTCATCTTAGGGATGGATTGGTTGTCAAACCATCACGGGCATGTTGCGTGTTTTGAAAAGATGGTGGAATTTCAAGCCGGAAGGGGGTAAGCCTTTTCACTTCCGAGGATTAAGAGAGAGGGACATTGCTCGCCTCGCAGCCTTGAGTATAGCACACCCAGAAGCACAAAACTCATCGGCTATTCCAGTTGTGAGTGAGTTCTTAGATGTTTCCCGGAAGAACTTCCCGGATTACCTCCTGATAGAGAGATTGAATTCGCTATAGAGCTTGCTCCGGGTACCGCTCCGATTTCAAGGGCACCATATAGAATGGCCCCTATAGAGCTTGAAGAATTAAAGAAGCAGATTGAGGAGTTACAACAACTTGGTTTCATCCAACCAAGTGTCTCGCCGTGGGGAGCTCCGGTTCTCTTTGTGAAGAAGAAGGACGGGTCTATGAGGATGTGTATAGACTACCGTCAGTTGAACAAGGTAACTATCAAGAATCGTTATCCCTTGCCAAGGATAGACGACTTGTTTGACCAACTGAAGGGAGCGAGATTCTTCTCCAAAATTGATCTTAGATCGGGGTATCACCATTAAGGATCAAGGCGGAAGATGTTCAGAAGACGGCTTTTAGGACTCGGTATGGGCATTACGAGTTCCTTGTCATGCCTTTTGGGCTGACGAATGCACCGGCGGCATTCATGGATTTGATGAACCGGGTGTTCCGATCTTACTTGGATCGATGCGTGATTGTATTCATTGATGACATTTTGGTGTATTCCCAGACACGGGAAGATCACGCACGAGACCTCCGCCTCGCTCTGGAGATGTTGAGAGAGCATAGGCTATATGCCAAATTGAGTAAGTGCGAGTTTTGGTTAGAGAAGGTCGCATTTCTTGGACACGTGGTGTCGGCCGAGGGCATTTCTGTAGATCCAGCCAAGGTTGAGGCAGTCATGAGTTGGGAGAGGCCCAAGAGCGTCACGGAGATACGTAGTTTCCTCGGATTGGCAGGCTACTACCGGAGATTTGTGGAGGGAAGGATTCTCCAGTTTGGCTGCACCTCTCACCTACTTGACAAGGAAAAATGCAAAGTTCAGTTGGAGTGACCGATGTGAAGTAAGTTTCCAAGAGTTGAAGAAACGCCCACCACAGGCCCCTGTCGCTTACTGTGCCATCTGGACCTTTGGGGTATGAGGTGTGTAGTGATGCCTCGCACGTCGGACTAGGGTGTGTCATAATGCAACACAAGAAAGTGCATTGCCTATGCATCAAGGCAGTGGAAAGAGCATGAAAAGAACTACCCCACTCCGACTTGGAGCTTGCGGCGGTCGTGTTTGCACTTAAAATTTGGCGCAAATCATCTGTACGGGGTGGAGTTCTATGGTAATACGGACACAAGAGACTCACGTATCTCTTTCCCAAAAAGAGGTTTAAATTACGACACGGCGTGGATTTGAGTTCATTAAGGACTACGAGTGCACTATCAAATCTCCATAAACCGGGAAAAAAGCAAATGTGTGGTGGCAGCACGCTTGAGTAGAAAAAAACATCGGGTGGTTGGCTCACATGTTGGTGCGGGAATGGAGAATGTTAGACGATTTGGCACATCTAGACATCAGTGTGAACGTCGGTCCGCAGTCCGTTTGGCAAAAGGTTAAGTTCGGCGTAATTATAGACTTGATCAAGAGTATCAAGACACAGACACTGAATTGTGGCTTTCCGGGGATAGGAAGTGGCCCGGGTAGTAGTGCGGACCTCTCGTACTGCCGAGGTGCATTACATTCAAGGGAAGACTTTGTGTCCCAGCCAATGAGACATTCGGAGAGAGAGCGATTATGGACGGGGGCTCACCGGTCTAAAGTATACAGTAAATCCCGGAGGGACAAAAGAGGTATTCGGAACCTCAAGAGTCACTTTTGGTGGCGGAAACTGAGAGGGAGGGTTGCGGAGTATGTGGCACGTAGTGTTGGTGTGGGGGGGCCATAGGTGAAAGCGGAGCAAGTGAGACCGGCGGGTCTTTGCGTCCTCCTATCACGAGTGGAAATGGGAACAATCTATATGGATTTCAAGTGGGTGTTGCCGACGACGGTTAGGAAGACTGAGATATCTGGGTAGTGTGATAGACTCACGAGTCCGCTCATGTCTTACCGTAAAGGACTACATTTCAACTAAACAGTTACGGAGCTATAATCAAAGGAAATCGTGATTGCATGGGGTGCCAGGGTATTGTGTTCGGATTAGCGCCCAAGATTCACATCCAGGTTTGGGAAAAAGTTATGTCGCGCTCTGATTCACCGAGCGCCCCTAGCTACAGGCCCCTCTGGGGGCGCTGTTTTTCTGTTTTAGCCCGTTTTTAGTTCGAAAATAGTCAAAATTGAGCTGATAAAATCCAGAAAAATATTTTAAATAAAACATGAATTTTTCAGCACTTTTTAGGGGAATTTTGGTCATTTTACACTCTAGGGGCATTTTGGTCATTTTTCTCCGTTTTAAGTCCAATTTAATTCCAAAAATAGCCAAAAATCATCAAAATTTTTGGAAAATCATTTTAGACAAAATGAAAACTTTTTAGCATTTTTTCACGGGTATTTTGGTCATTTTTCACCCTAGGGGCATTTTGATGTTTTTTTACTTGAGGGGCGTTTTTGGAAATTGAAGCACGTGGAAAGAGGGTTTTAAAAGAGGGTTTTGAAAATGGTTTTTAAGAGTATACAAAGACATTAGAGGGGTGAAAAATTGGGGTGCTTACATGGAATATTAGTGACAAAATTGTTTTCCGTCTCTATAAGTGAGGTATAAGAGACGGAACTATTTATGTCTGTAGTCTTCTGTCGCTAGTCGATAGCTTTCTTGTAGTGAGTGGAGGTGAATTTGTTCCTAATCCTTCATCTCTCTCAGAGGAGATGAATCCATTCCAGATCCTTCCATCTCTCCTAGAGGATGTGAAATCATTCCATATCCTTCACCTCTCTTAGAGAAGATGAATCCGTTCTGAATCCTTCATCTCTCCTAGAGAAGGTGAATCCATTCCAGATCCTTCATCTCTCTTAGTGGAAGTGAATTCATTCTAGATCCTTCACCTCTTTTAGAGGAGGTGAGTTGTGATCTAGTTGCGGTGTGGCAGTTATAATGTTCATTGTTTGGCCCAACTTTCAATGCTTCTAACTTCTAACTATGAACAGATCCTAACATACTTAACTGAGGTTACAGCTTAACCGTATATCTTGTACCAAAAAACAAAAACGAAAAAACTGGGTGCATTTGCAAATTGCCGCCACTCTACACCTAATACTACATTATGTCATCTTCTACCTAGAATCCTCGAGTTGTCTATGCAGTCAAGGAGATTCCTTTTGTATCTGTTTATTCCCCTTCATTTTTATATAAGATAACTTGGTCGCCAAGAATAGATTACGCATTAATGTATACCCTAAACACTACTGCCTATACTACAATATTTTTATTTTATTTTGTTCCCTTTATCATTTACCTACCCGTAGTAGAATTTATTCAGTTAGTGGTTATAGAGAATGAAACTCTTACAAGACATCACCTTTGATATTAGATCTCATGATCTCCCTCATAAGAGAGGGTACACAATATCATTGGAGCAAGCGTTAAGTGGTCCTAACTTTCATTTAAATGGTAGAATTGTATCACGTGCTTATATTAAGGAAATTATGGATCCAGTCCAATGAACTAAGTGTGGGAGTTGATATGCCTGCTCAAGTGAGTTCTCAAGTGAGGATGGTAGAGAGGGTTTGGAAGTGAAGATAGTAGAACGAGGTCGTGGCCGGTCAGTGGAGCTGCGGTTGGAGGAAAGCAGTTTTTGGTGGTTGTTGCGCTTCGTAGGTGACTGTGTGAGGTCGGGTGGAGATGAATACAGGGTGGAGAAACTTCAGTGCAAGGCTACTGTGCTCATCTTAGAGCGTAAGAGGAATGTGTATGGAGCATTCATTTCCCTTTTGGACATTCCTGTGGCAGGAGGGCGCCGAAGGTGGATTGTTTTTCCAATGGCTAGTAAGGGCCACGGTTGGGAAGGGGTCTTGAAGTCGTTGCAATATATCTCAGATCCCCACAATCGCTTTAGCCGAAACCAGTCAGCGGTAAAAGACTTTGCAGATAAGCATTCATTTCCTCCATTGCAACAGGCTAAACATCCCCCAGCTTCTATCCCTCCTCTAGAAGTGACAGAGTGTGTTTCCCAGGGAGATTGGGATAGGGTCATAGTGTGCGATTTTTCCAATACGACAGCCAGCTGGTCTCAACTTGAAGGGTTTATTCATTCGCTTCTCCCCACTGACGATCATCCTCCTTTAATTCCTTATGCGCATGATCAAGGAGTCGTAACAGTTAAGAGTCTATCTTCGGTGGTGGATGTATGCGAAAGGAGCCCGTGGTTAGTGCCAGGGGGAGGCCATGTGATTATGAATAGGTGGTGGCCTGATTTCAATGTTTATCCTGCATCTTTTTTTAAGGAATCCTTTTGGTTAGGAGTGCTCAGGCTTCCGATTCATCTCTGGACATCCAACATCTTGCGTCTGATTGGGGATAGATGTGGAGGATTTTTGGAAATCGACAAGAGAACCACGTCTCTCTCGGATCTTCGTTTAGCACGCATATGGATCGTTCCAACCAATAGAGAGGTCATCCCTCGAGTGTTGGATATTACAGATCGGGGACGACTCTTCAAAATCGAAATCTCTATTCTGTCGGAGGCGGAGGTGAGAAATTCCGGCCACCTTAGCTATTCCCGGCAGGACGGAGGCGAAAATTCAAATTTGTTTGGGGATAGGATATTTGCGGAGCCCGTACAGGGGAGGTTGGATGATTCTTACACGGGAAAGCCAGGTGGGCAATTCCCAGAGCCTCATCGCCTGAAAGCATCGAATCAGGGGGTGTTGAGGATTGTGGCGGAGCAGAGGCCTGAGAAGGTCAGTTGGGCAGATGCTGTAAGGGCGGCTTCGGCTAAGGCAGTGTCGGTAGGCAGTCTCCTCGACCCTGTGGTTGATCAGCGAATCCCCACATTTTTGGCAAAAGGCAAAAGAGGCAGAGACAGAAATTTGAATAGAACCCACAAGAGGAATAGGAGAAGACGAAGCGTACGGTGGGAGAGAAAGACTCACATGAATAAATTTCCATCGTTGGATCTCAACACAGCTGTCATCCTTAGCTCTAAAGGATTGGGCATTGAGACAGGTGGTCCGCGGGCCGAGGGGAGCATATTTCAGAGAGTGAAGGGGCCCAGATCTGTTATAGTGTCAAAGGGGCCCAGCTCAGAACTTCCTCTAGAGCCAAGGCCCATAGACATCGGGCTTGGCCTCATGCACACTCCAGGGTCTTCAAGGCCCGAGATCGGAAGCCAGGAGAGGGAGCCCGAGATGCCTAATAAGGCCCAGGTTGCCCAGGAGGGCTCGTAACCCATAGAGGGGGTTATGTTTAGTAGTGAGGGCCAGGTCTCTCCTCCAGGTAGGGCTCTTGAGATATTTCCGTCAGAAGAGGAGGTCGCGAGGAAGAAGGCAGAGTCCAGGGCGAACTAGACGGCAATTGGCGGGAAGTCAGCAAGTTCTTTGGTGGCAGTGTCCCCATCCCCGATCAAAGAAGGTATCGATTCGCAGGAGGGGAATGCTTACGCCAGTCCAGAGTCGGGGATAAGGCCTCGTGTGGTGAGGGGTGGAAGACATTTTCCTCAATCTAAGGAGTCGGGTTCGGAGAGGGGCAAATCGCAAGGGACCGTATCCTTGAAGTCTTTGGGTATGTCCCTTGGGGGAAGGTCTTGGGAGCACGAATCAGAAGATCAGGAATTGGAGCTTTATACCCCCTTGGTTTTCAAAAAGGTGGCCAACGATCTTTCGGGAGATGGGAAGTACTCAGGAGAAATAGAAGGGGAGTCGGGGTCTGCGAAGCTCCAGCTCCGTAGGGGTGATGCGGAGGAGATGGTCCTGGCAGAGGCAGGAGAGGGTTTGGGTAACCCAGCTGTTCGGCTGCTTCGGGCGTCAGCCCCTGATGGGAAGGAGGAGGTATCCAAGGGACAGGTCGACCAGGGCCAAGCAGATCTTAGAGGCAACAGGGCCATAGCATTGCCTGGCGCCCAGTCCATTTTAAGGCCGAATATTAATGGCCAGGTATTCTCCTCATCTGATCTCTTGGTTGAGCAGGGGGCTGGTATTTGTGTAGAGCGGGCCCAGGTAGTCAGCTCAAGACCTTCTGTCCATCCTTCTAGTTCGTCCGTCCAATCCGTGGAGGACTTGAAGGTCTTGCTTCCTCAGATGAGAAAGGAGGACGTTTCTGCTTGGGTGGTGAACCAGTCAGAGAGTGTGGGAAGGTTTTTGGGGTTATCCTCGGAAGGGCAGGATACCACAGTTGGTAATCTTTTTTTGCGCATAGAAGAAGGCCTGGAGGGGAGTAGGGGCAGGCCTAAAGTAAGGAGCAGTGCCAGACGTAGGGGAGCTTCAGCGATGGAACAGAGAAGATTAGAGTGCAGTGTAAACTATGATCAAAATTGGAAGAGAGGGGAGACTGTTAGTCCAAAGGCTTCTCGGGAGATCCAAGTGACAAGATGAACGCTTTCTCCATCATTTCTTGGAATGTTAGAGGATTGGGGCAGGTGGAGAAAAGGGCGGCAGTCCGTCATTTTGTTAGAACCAAGAGTCCCGTGATTTTATGTTTACAGGAAACAAAACTTTCCATCACTAAGGATTATCACATTCGGGAGTTGTGGGGTAGTCCTACCCCGGGCTGGATTGAGCTCCCATCCTTGGGTGCATCCGGAGGTATTTTACTTCTGTGGGATAAATCTGAAGTCGAAGTTACTGAGTCTGAAGTGGGAGCTTTCTCGGTTTCGGTTTTATGCAGCTTGATTGGGGAGGATTTTTCTTCGGTATTCACAGGGGTGTATGGACCGGTAGGAAGGATAGAAGACTCAGATTTTTGGTCCGAGCTAGATGATGCTAGTGCGAGATGGGGGAAGCCGTGGTGTATTGGGGGCGACTTCAACAGCATCCGCTTCTCTTCGGAGAGAAAAGGGGGAAGCGGCATCACTCCTAAGATGAGGCGATTTGGAGACTTTATTTTTCGCCATGGATTGGTCGATTATCCTTTAAGGGGAGCTCAGTTCACATGGGCACAAGCGGGGACCGGGCTTTTTGCAAGTCGGTTAGATCGATTCCTAGTCACTCTTGATTGGGAGGCTCACTTCCTAAATTGCATTCAATCCTCCCTCCCCAGACCAATCTCAGACCATACACCAATCATTTTAGAGACAGGGACGTTTGACGGGGGCCCTAGTCCTTTCCGTTTCGAAAACATGTGGTTGAAGGACGAGAGGTTTAAAGTTGTCGTGGCCGAGGTGTGGAGCCAAGCGAGGGTGTGGGGATCAGCCAGCACTCGTTTTGGTTTGAAGTTGAAAGCTTTGAAAGGACGCTTAAAGATTTGGAATAAGGAGGTTTTCGGTAATATTCAAGAGGGGCTAGTTGGATTGCTAAGGGATATAGAAAGCCTGGACGAGTTGGCCGAGTCCCGAGATCTCTCCCCAGCCGAATTTTCTGAGAGAGAGGCTAAGAAGTTGGATTATATGTCTACCCTTATGCTTGAAGAAATAAGTTGGAAACAAAAGGCTAGAGTTCGATGGCTTAAAGAGGGTGATGGCAATACGAAGTATTTCCAAAGAATGGCCAACTTCAATAGAAAGAAGAATTTTATATCCAAGTTGAAGGTAGATGGGGTGTGGAAAGAGGAAAAGGGTGAGCTTGAAGACAGTATTATTTCTTATTATAAGAAAATGTATTGTGAGAGGGAGAGGGGGCGCCCAAAGCTTGAAGGGCTCCATTTTGAGGCGCTATCTCCGGAGCAAAGGACGGGGCGGGAGGTCCCGTTTGAGGAATCGGAGGTGATTGGAGCTATCAGAGGGATGACAAGTGATAAGGCTCCAGGGCCAGACGGGTTCACCATTGAATTTTACAGGGCTTGTTGGGATGTAGTGGGGGCAGACTTTATGGAAATGATGCAGGAGGTCTTTGACTCAGGGCAGTTTGATAGAGTGATGAATCACACTTTCATTACTTTGGTCCCTAAGAAGGTAGGGGCGGAGGACCTCAAGGATTACCGTCCAATCAGTCTGGTAGGTAGCATGTATAAAATCCTATCAAAAGTGTTAGCTACGCGGCTCAAGATAGTGATGATGCCTCTCATCTCCCCTCATCAATGCGCGTTTGTAGGAGGGCGCCAAATCCTAGATGGGATTCTTATAGCTAACGAGTGCATTGACTCAAGGGTGCGTGCTAAGCTTCCGGGAATTCTATGTAAGGTAGATTTGGAGAAGGCATATGATCATGTCAATTGGGATTTTGTGATCTACATCCTTGGTAGAATGGGTTTCGGCGACAAGTGGAAGCTTTGGATGCGGGCTTGCATATCGTCTGTCTCTTTCTCCATCCTGGTCAATGGTAGTGCCGTGGGTTACTTCTACAGCTCTAGGGGATTGAGACAGGGGGATCCGCTCTCCCCCTTCCTTTTTGTGTTAGTTTCGGAAGCTTTAAGTAGAATGTTGACTAAAGCAGAGGGAATGTATTTTGAAGGTTTTCGGATCGGCCAGAGTGGGTTGCGGATTTCTCACCTCCAGTTTGTGGACGACACAATCATATTCTGTCGGGCTTCGCGTAGAGATCTTCTTTATATCCGATGCATCCTCAGATGCTTCGAAGCGGTGACAGGGTTGCGGGTCAATCTAGCCAAGTCGGAGATAATGAAGGTTGGGGAGGTAACTTTTCTTGATCATCTTGCCTTGTGCTTTGGTTGTGGCGTGGGATCCCTTCCTTCGGTGTATTTAGGAATGCCTTTGGGAGGGAACTATAAGGCGAAAGCAGCCTGGAACCCAGTGTTGGATTGAGTTAGTAGACGACTTTCTGGATGGAAGGCTTCCTACTTATCAAAAGGGGAGAAATTGACTTTGATTCAGACTACTCTTCAAAGTCTTCCCACTTTCTTCATGTCGGCTCTCACCCTTCCTCGTTTAGTGGCTTATTCGATTGAAAGAAAACAGAGGGGGTTTCTTTGGAACGATAGAGGAGATCGAGGCAAATATCATCTCGTTGATTGGTCTCAGTTGTGCAAGTCTAAGGATGCGGGGGGTTTGAACCTAAAGTCGCTCACTCAAATGAATAAAGCTTTATTAGGCAAGTGGATTTGGAGATTTGGAGAGGAAAGAGAGAGTTTGTGGCGGGCAGTGATAGTAGCAAAGTATGGGCAAATATCAGGCTGGATTCCAAGAGGAGTGAGGGGCTCGCACGGAGTGGGGCTGTGGAAGGGGATAATGGCGCATGCTGATTTAGTTGCTCCCTTTTTTAGCTTCCGGGCGGGAAGAGGGTCGGAGATTAGATTCTGGAAGGATATCTGGGCAGATCACACGCGTCTTAAGGATGATTTTGGTTCCTTGTTTGTTCTTTCCACAGATAAGGAGGCTCTTGTGGAGGATATGTACGAGAGAAGACCAGAAGGAGTTGTTTGGTGTCCAAGAATGCGGCGGGATCTTAACGACTGGGAAATTGATGATCTCTCTCGCCTTTTGCAGCGCATTTCCTCGACAGCTATAAATCCAGAAATTAGGGATTGCCGAAGGTGGACTCGGAGCAGCCACGGTCGTTTCTCAGTTAGTCTCTTGTTCCAGGCTTTGTCTCCATCTAGGGGGGGACGTTTCCTCATAGAGCAGTGTGGAAGTCCGGAGTACCCTCTAAGGTTTCTTTTTTCGTATGGACAGCTGCCTTAAATAAAATCCTGACGGGGGACCATCTTCAAAATAGAGGATGGACCTTGGCCAATAGATGTACTTTGTGCCGCCAAGCAGAAGAGACTGTGGATCATCTTCTAGTGCATTGCCCAGTTGCGAGGGAGGTTTGGTGTTTCTTCTTAGTCCATATGGGGGTGGCTTGGGTGTTCCCTTCTTCCTTTCGCCATCTCCTAGATTGTTGGTGGTGGGGCAGTAGGGAGGGCGTTTGGGAGACGATATGGGGAGTTCTTCCTGGGGCTATCTCTTGGTCATTATGGAGAGAGAGAAATCGACGCATTTTTGAAGACGTTTCAAGCTCAGTGCCCCATCTTTGTAACCGTATAAGGCTGATAGTCATGGAGTGGGTAGGTGTGCACTTCCCAAGGGAGGAAATTCAAGGCGTCTTGTAGGTTGGGGGTCTGTTTTTGTAGTCGGCTAGCATTTCAGTTTGAGTTTATTTTCTTGTAAGCTCAGCTGCTTCTGTCGCTATCCCGGTGGTTGGTTTGTTTTGTTTTGTTTTTCCTTTAATAAGATGAGTTATTGATCAAAAAAAAAAAAACTATTTAGAACAAATATTAATCAAAGAATGATATTCCCCTCTTCGGCGGCCGAGGAGGAATCTATTCTTCCTCGCCCTCACAAAGCCCCTTTGAATTATGGTTAACAATTTTTAACCCTTAAGGTTAATTTTTCTTAATTTTTTGTTATAAAAACCAAGGTTAGATGCTTCAACTGTACCCGATTAAAAGGAGACAAGTGGCACAAAAAGGGAACGAGATGCTAAATTACCTCCTTAACCTAAGGAGGTGATTATTTTCCTTTTCGAACAATGCTAGATCCACTTTCAGGTCATCCTCTCTCTCTTATTTTCATACAAGAAGACAAAATAGTATGATACTTTTTATGGGTCTCACCACATTTATTTTATCTTCTTATATAAAAATAGTAAAAATTATTGGAGAGTGGATGACCGGAAAGGGGACCTAAAATTGAAAAGGTGTTGTTGCCCAATCGTGAAGGGTCCCTATCCCTCACGATTTGCTCTCATTTTGGTCGATGTTAGCAAATCCACGTATTAATGGAAAAAACACTAAACACTAAAGGGTGTGATGCATGTCATTGCATGCGTCAGCGTTTTGAGTTGAGTGTGCCTTTATTTAGGGAAGAAAATCCCTGCGGCCATGAGTGTTGGAAGGTCTGCGGTCATGAGTGTTGGAAGGTCAGGATCGTCTGTATAGATTTAACCGCTATAAACACCTGTATAAGAAATTATGGCCTTCAAACACCTAAGGCGTAGGGAAGAATTTTGTTCCATTTTGAACAGGTACCGCTTGCTGTTGGAGTGACTCCCCTTCTTTTGTTAAGAAAACAGAAGAGGAAATAAATCTAGATATTTTAAACAAAGGGGGTGATCCTAAATATGGGAAACCATAGGGATACTTATAACAACTCATTCTATTTGGGGGAGTGCTAGCTAGGGGTGGCAATCAGGCTGTGTTGGCCTAGAGCTTGATGTTCGCCAAGTTTGGTTGGGTTGAGCTTTTCTACCTTGGGCCATGCTAAGTTTGGGCTGAAATTTAGGCCCAAAGTAATTTTTGGACTAAGCTTGGGCTACCCTTAACTCAACTTGAATTCAACATGGTCCGAACTACAAATATATATATATATATATATATATATATATCATTCTACTAATAAAAATACAAGGAGTATCCTAAACTTTATGTAGACAAAAATAACCTTCCTTATTTTATTATTGTTGATAAAGTAAACATTATATTAATAAATAAAGAGATAAGTTTAATTATCACCAAATTTTATAGTGGTTCTTAGGGATAGTATGGCCATTATGAATTTCATTAATGACATTCTATGTAAATAATGAGCAAATGCATTTAAGAAAGTTTACTCTTTAATAAAATCCTATCTAAATTATAATTCTATTACCAGTATCCTATTTAAATTAGAATTCTATTTACGTATACACATGTGATGAGAAAACTTCATTTTATTTAGTCTTTAGATATACACATGTGAGTTTAGAAGGTTTGTTGTTCACAAACGTCTCTTAACTAGCTAGGCAATCTCCATATCTTATGGAGTACTATTAAGTGAAAGTCATCTTCCTCCTATTAAAGCATGTTTATGGTGACGATTTCTTTTAAGGGTTCTGGGAATGAAAAGCTCATCTTCTATCAGGTGCGATGATGTGTTCTCGACCTTAAAATATAGAACTCCGTATGACAACCTTTTTGGGAATTTCGGTACGGAATCAAAGAGTTCAAGCAAGAAAGGATCAGGGAAGAAGATAAAGATGAGCCTAGTTTTAATGATTTGATAACAGGGTTTGGTGAGAACAATCCTTTATAGGTATTTTCTTCTCTTGTATATCATGATAATGTCCCGGAATATGACGAGATCACATCCAAGTTTATCTGGGAATGGAGAGACTAAGCTACATTCGGAGTCCCGTGACTGGTGTGGTCGCATGATATGGTGCATGAATGTATATATATATTTTTTCTTTTGTTTTTGTTTTAATTTTTGGGGTCTTAACACTCTTATATATAATTATTATTTTTATAATAAATAATTATAATTTAATTAAAAAAAAGTTATACATGCAAAGCACGTGCACATTTACTAGTACTAATAAAAGTACAAGGAGTTACCTTAACTTTATCTAGACATAATTAACCTTCACTGTACTTTATTATTGATAAAATGAACATTATATTAATAAAATAAAGAGAGAAGGCTAGGACTAATTTTTATAGGGGTTCTTAGGGGTAGTATGGCCATTTGAAATTTTATTAATGACATTTTATGTAAATAATGAGCAATCTACTAATAAAATTCCTCAATTACAAATATTAAAATATTAATGCTTTTGGTTATTGATTGCTCTAATTTTTTTTAGACCCCACTGATTTGACGGTCTGCCGATGCTATTGTATGTATTTGAGTTTGCAACGGCTCCCACAAGGCTATGACTATCAATTTGAAGAGTTTCAACTTGACTAGGATACCGAAACTTGGGATGTGCATACTCCGGAATTCAACCACTATAGGCTACAACGATGTGGGTTAATGGAAAGAGCAATAGTTCTCTCCACGGGAGAGGAGGGTACTATTGCTCCTCGCTCTCACATAGCCACCCCTTCAACTCAACATGAACTCGGGTTAAAGTTTTTTAACCCTATGGTTGAAGTTTTTTATTATATTTTTCTACAAAACCAAGGGTAGATGTGTGAACCCTAGGGGTGACTGAATCTTAACCACGATTAAATGGAGTTAAAAGAGAGACATGCGGCAAGAAAAGGAGAGCCGAGATGCACTTCCTCGAATCACCAACCACCGAGGAGGGAGTTCGGATGGGCAACAGCGCAAGCTGTTGCCCCTTTGTGTCTTACAAAGGAGGGCCCCACATTCAACAGGGGTAAATTAGGAATTAAAAAAATGAGCCCCATTTTTTGTAAGACACAAAGGGGCAACAGGGTGCGCTGTTGCCCATCCTAACTCCCAAGGAAATGATTATTTTACTAATGGAAAAAGAATAGGTTGCCCACACAGCACATTGGGCACTCGTGTTTTGAGAAAATTTCTATTCATGAATGACAGTGGCTTGTTTTTTCTCTTCAAGGTGTATTGATGAGATATGACTTTAGTTGAACGTATTCTTCCTACAGCTGCACTACCATCAAGTCCTAATTTGAAGTAAGTCCTAGCATCTTGTATTCTTTTGGATGGAAATAATGTTTACTTCTATATTTTACTAGCGGGTGGCACGTGCGATGCACGTGAGAGCAAGAGTTAACCACAGATAATAAGAGTTAAAAGGAACACGTGTTAACCCGTGAAGTAAAACATTAAATCAAAGTTTTGTTTTATATAAGGATAGTTTGGGAATATCAGAAAAATCAGGTTACGCCTGTCTCTCGCATTATAATAGTAAAGATATGTGGATGTTTCTTTCCAATGAAACAATGAAATCGGAATCTAAAAGAGATTTGATCATTAAATTTTCGTTTCGTTTAGCATGGGATAACTGACCAACCGTTGGTTACATAACAAAATATATTCTCTTGAAATACAGAATTTTTCATGCAAGTTGCTCTCTGCAGAAATAAAGGTATGTGCTTTCTTTTCTTTTCCTTTTTTCCCTTTTTGATTTATATCTATCTTACTATGAATCATATAGAACTTTATCTAGAGATTTCTTAGTCTTATTATGAGTCAAACTGTTTGTTGCTCACAATTCCAGTATGGTACATTTGTTGAGTCATTTTCCGCATCCAAGTCATAAGGCATATCTATTGACATCTAAATCCATTTTGCAGACAAATTGTAGTAGTTTCTGTGGAACCACAAGGTACAGTTCGGATCCACCATGAGATTTCAAGATATTTTTTTCTTCTTTTTGGGATTTATATAACTCTCACATTTATATTTTTTATATTTGAAAGTCAAAGCACCTCCCTCACTCTCTAACTGTCTTTTAGTTAGTCTAGGTTAAGAATAATTTGATCTTACTATATTTATAGATTAGTTTGGATTAATATTAAATAATTTAAGATTTGTTTTAAAAGAAAAATCAAACTTAAGTTAGTTGTAATCTAATTAGTTTAGGTTAGTTTAAAACTAATTAGTTTAGATTGAATTAATTTGATATTTAGTATTAATTTGATTTTCTCTAAATTAGTTTAGGTTAGTAACTAATATGATTTTTTCAGTTAGTTATTATTCTGTTTAGGTTAGTTTAATCTAATTTTTATGTATGTAGTTTTATGTGTTAAATCTGATTTCTAAGTTAGTAGATTAGTTTAAAATATAATTTTTTATTAGCTTAAATATATTTCATTAGATTAGTTTAAACCTTAATCATTTTTTTAAAATAGTTTAGAATCTGATTACTTTTTATATGATATTTTATATGATAATGATTAACTTAGTTATTAAATCTGATTTTATATTAATTTTTAGATAGTAATTGGAGTAATTATTAATCTTTTTTAGGTTAATTAATCAAATTTTTAGTTAGTTATTAGATTAACATTAAACTTACTTATTTAGGTTAGTTTAATCTAATTTTATATACTTAGAAGATTAGTTTAAAGTCTGATTTTTATTTAGATTAGTTCATATCTTATTTTTTATATTATATAATTTGCTAGTTTTAATATATATTTTTAGTTAATTATAGGATTAGATAATATGAATTTTTCGTTGCTACTATATTCTAAACCTCTACTATAATTATAATCCATCTCACGTAGCAGTCTACCCGAAGATATGGCTCTTGATAGATTATAATGTTGTTCAAGTAAGCATCTTGATCAAATTTCTTTATTGCTCTTTAACATCTAATATCTTTTTATTGCTAGAAGATGCTTAAGGTTATCATGGATGATTATTAAATTATTAATGAATATAGTATTTAATAATCATTTAATAACAATTTTTATGTGCAACACACGTGCATTTTTACTAGTATATATATATATATATATATAATATAATATAATCAAAGAATAAACTTTATTCTAACAAATAAAATTGATCATTGGATTATATCCAATGGTCCTTAATAGTTCTTAACCCCATAAATTCTCAATTTCTCATTTTGTAAAAATGTTATCTATTGTATCCAAAAAAAAAAAGTTCATAACCTAAATAAGGGATAAGAGGGAAAGCCGAACTTGACCCGCGATCTATTTAATTTGGGTCAGCCCGACTTCGCCCCAAAGCCTGATGTTATTTGTGAGACAAGATTGGATTGGGGTACTCGAGCTGAGCTTGGGCTAAGATTTTGAATTTTGGACTATAAGCTTTAAGCTAACCCCAACCCGGCCTAATTTCCATTCCTAGTGCTAACCTAAACCGCCTCAGCTACTAATGGCCAACATAAAATGGAAGAAGCCAAATATTTTAGATGTAGCCTCAGTATAAAAGAGTTTTGACTATTTTATTCCGGGGAATACTATGTCTACTTTCCTGCTCAAATCACTTTTTCATTTTTAAGCAATAAGATTAAAAAAAATATATGAGAGCTACTTGTAAGGTGCAATTTTTTTTGTAAAATCATGTTGAAAAGGGAAAAGTAAAGGAGAAGAAAAGTTAAACTAGCATTATCCTTTTATTTATAAGAAGAGGTCATTAATCATTATTTCTATTTTATTTGAGTTTACATATGAAATGGAGATCCAGTTCAAGAAATAATCAGATGTCCTTAAAATATGCATATGATAAGAATATTTAATGAATTGCAAAAAAATGTATAAAAATATAAATATCAATTTTTTTATTTTACAATGCCCCAAAAAAGATCTGTTGCAAGGCATATTTTAGAGAGTTTTGATTATCTCTTGAACTAGAACTCTTATATATATTTAAGCTCTTTTATTTTTTTGTCATTCTATTTCTTTCGTCTTTAAATATGAATGAGTTTTGGATTTTCGGAGCTCCCTAAATATTGATATATTAAAAATTCATGAATAAAAATCTATTTACATTACTTAAACATTTATTTGAAAACTCAAAAAACAAAACGTGTTTTCGGAGCTTTGAAAATCCCTAATTCATATTTAAACTCTATCATATGCACCTAAAACACGAAGGTGGCAGTGTCAATTGTTAAACACTATCACCATCTTTACTAACCAATGACATCATCAGGACCTTAAATTTTTTTTTTTTAATAGAGTTTGAATATGAGGCGGAGCTCTGCTTCACAGCCTCGGAGCAGAGCTCCCTTTTTCAATTTGTAGATCATAACAGTTGTGTAATTATTAAGAGAAGTAGTGACAATTTTTCAAAACAAAAAATTTCTATAATTACAAGAATGCTAATGGGTTTTACACTAAAAAGGGGGCTCGGTTCCAAGGCAGCTAAACAGAGGTCCACATCATATTTAAAATCCATCTAATAAGGGTATGAGAAAACATGATTTTTAATTTTTTTTAGGAGTGATCATTTATTTAAGTATTTAAGTTAGTACGTGAAGGTTAAGAGTTAAGTTAGTTTAGATAGCAAGCCTCTCAAGCCTCAACCACTACCAAAGGAATAAATCCAATCACTAGAACAAATTAGGTAGACTTAAAAAACAATATTTATTACCAGATCTCTCTTTCCTTTGTGCTTTTCTAGAAGCCATTAGGCCCATTACCCTTCTTCTCTCACTTTGTCCGCGTTTCCAAAATCCATCTCCTGTCTTTTTCTTATACGCCTGCTTTTCTAGAAGCCAGTCGGGATTCTCTCTCCCTTATTCTAAAATCCCTACAAATTTAATCTTCTAGTTTCGGAAGGAGCCCTACGCGTGGAATGGTGCACGTATGTTTTTTTATACTCATTAACCGTACTTAAGTTTCACCAAGCCTTAAGAGCATTCCTAGCAGCTTCACCAAAATAGTTTTTTTAGCTATTTTGATGAGCCAATTGGTTAAAAAGTGTAAAATACCATCTCCAGCAGCTTCACCAATTTAAAGATTTCAGTTTGGTGAGTGTACAATACTCACCAATGTTGGTGAGTCACTGTACACTCACCAAATCAAAATATCTCTCTTTCCCTCTTTTATGGGCCCACACAAATAAAATAAAAGTTTTTCTCCTTTTTTTTGAGTGGATGTGACACAAATAATAAAATAATGATAATTTTGACTATTTTGATGGGGCTGCTAAGAGTGTTTCAAAAAAGTGGCTCACCAACATGACGTTTTGTGAGTTTTGGCTCTTTTGGTGAGGCAAATTTGGTGAGGTTGTTAGGAATGCTCTAAGAGTTAAATAATCTAACCTTCAACTTTTAGAAAAATATCTTAAAAAATTTATTCACATGGGTTAATTTTTTTAAAATATTTTTTTTCTAAAAACTAAGGTTATTTATTTATTGAGAATAGTTTTGAGCCGGAGCTTTGCATCATGCGGAGCTCCTCTTTTTACACCACGGGTGGTAAATGTGTAATTATTGATGGAGGTTGGGGTACTTTTGCAACACACCATAATTACACATTTGCCACCCCGTAGTGTAAAAAGGGGAGCTCCGCACAACATGGTGATGCAGAGCTCCTCTTGATATTTAAACTGTTATTTATTTTAGGTATAAGTCAATCTTAAGCACAATTAATGAATGCCAAAGAGGACATGTTCAAACATGGAAGATGTACACCACTCAACGGAATGAGTAATGTCCCCTAGTTAAATACCTTCCCACATGTCATGTAAAGAGAGGGCACCATCTCGGGCATCTGCCCCTGAGAAGAGGCCTCGGATTGTCTCTAGCGAAGCCAGAATGCCCCTCAAGGGCATCCATACATTGTGTGCCATGTGGCATTAAAAAGGGGAGAAGTCATTTCAATTTCTCCCTTGATTTTTGAGGCCTTGGATTGTCTCTGTGGAAGCCAGAATGCCCTTCAAAGGCATCCATACATTGTGTGCCATGTGGCATTAAAAAGGGAGAAGTCATTTCAATTTCTCCCTTGATTTTTGACTTCTCCCAACTTGATATCTCTATCCCTTCTTTCTCACAACTTATCGCCATGTGTCGAAATGTGTGAAGAAGTCAAAAACCAAGGAGACAATGATGGCTTCAGATTCTCTCTTGCACATGCAGAAAAGTGCTCAATGACCTCCAAAATTAAGCGACATGTGGTTGGAAAAGTCATTTCATGTGGCCCATGATTTTGACTTCTCCAACCATTATTTGATACATGGTGATAAAATGGTGAGACAAAGGAATAGAGATATCAAGTAGGGAGAAGTCAAAATGAGGAGAGAAATGAAATGACTTCTCTCAACCAGATGTCACTTAAACATTTGGAGGCTTTTGAGCACTTTTCTAGCATGTGCTAGAGAGAATCTGAAGCCAACAATGATTTGACTTCTCCCACCACGTGGCACACAATATATGGATGCCCTTGAAGGGCATTCTGGCGCCAGAGACAATGAGAGCCCAAAGAAGAAATTAGAAAATTTAATAACAAAGAAAAGAAGAAATGATGGAACTTGGTAGGACTGATTTTCCCACCTTTTTCTTCTGGATATATTTTTTAAAAAATACTCAATAGTCAATACCCTGTTTTCTAGAAGCAGCTCAACTTCCTCCACTCTTTCTAACGAAAAATAGTAATGTTACAATCTCTCTCCTCGAAGCTTAGTCCTTTATGTACCTATTGTTGGAAAAATTCTGTTTTGGAAAATCTGGGAAAACAGTTTTTTACAAACTTTGACCCAAAATAAAAGTGGGACCCACAAAGGTTATGAGGCGGGTCCAAGTGGATTCATGTTCTCCTCCATGAGGAGATCAACGTAGTGTATTCACTTGTCCAAAACAGTGAAGTGGTGAATGAGAAATTCATCTCAAAGTGGGCCACTTGAACATAAATTATAAGTTGAAGAATGGTGTAGTTTAATAGTCCCACATTGGAAAACTATTGAAACTATAGTGTGGTTTAAATACCATTACCTTGGAGTAAAGGGTGGGCCCTTGGGGCACCCAAATTTTGCGAAGGAGTGAGCACTTGCTCCAAGGTGGAACCAACACACACGCGCGCGCCGCCGCCCCGCCCCGACCCGACCCGTGTCCGAGTCCGGCCGGCTGGCTGGCTTGGCTTGGCTTGCTTTGGTTCTAGTGGGCCTAAAGCCTGGCCCCTATATTTAATTTTTGTTTTGCTGGGCCAGAGCCCATTTCAACTTATATAGTTATTCCAACAGCTCTTTTAATCCAACAGTCATGTCTGTTGGATTTAAATTTGAAACCCAAGAGACATGACTATTCTGGACAGTCTCCATTGCCTACTATTTAAGGCTTTTCTGGTGCATATTCTTAAGAACGAAATTCCTTCTTCTACTCCCAAGTCTCTGCATTCCTTCTGCATATTTATAAGTCTCTGTTAATCCGAGAGAGAGAGAGATAGCATAGTTTCTGGTTCGTTGGACAAACAGATTGCTGTGCTTCTTCTGTTTGTGTAAAGATCAATTTATCCTGGGAGGCAGACGTCCGTATATCAAAAGCACCAGTGTGAGGGACGAAATCTGTCTTAAGGAAAGAGTTACTACTCGACTTGATCTGTTGATTCTCAGTTTCTAAATCAGTGAGTTCATTCTATTCTGTAGTTTCTATTTATTGTTATATGAACAGAATATATATTCAATCAAATTCATATTCTGTACACTGAATAGTATTGTTCTATTTCACTTAATAAAGATTGAATACAGGATTATTTAATTCAAATACTGTTAATTAAAACAACAATCTTAAGACAGATTTTCCCTTGTATCCAATCTTTTACTACAAATACTGGTTTTCAAAATTTTGATTTCTGTATAATGCTTACAATTTCAAAATTCTATGCACATTATAATTTCCAGAATTCTGTATACTGTTTCTATTTTCACAAATCTACATGCTGTTCCTGATTTCAGAATTCTGTATAGTACAATAAATTCCTGCATTCTGTAATACTGTATTAATCTTTAATTTCTTAATACTGTATATCAGAAATTATGTCAGCCACTGCACCTACTGCTATGCATACTCCATTACACCCTACTGTTCCTGTGAACCATGGTGAAAAGCCAGAAAAGTTTAATGGAACAGAGTTTAAAAGATGGCAGCAAAAGATGCTGTTCTATCTTACAACTCTGAATCTGGCTAGATTTCTCAGAGAAGATGCTCCTGCATTGAAGGAAGGAGAGACTGATATGCAAGTTGTTGCTGCTGTAGAGGCATGGAAAAATTCTGATTTCCTATGCCGAAACTACATCCTCAATGGATTGGATAATACACTGTATAATGTCTACAGTCCAATCAAAACAGCAAAGGAACTCTGGGATTCCTTGGACATCAAATATAAGACAGAAGATGCCGGTGCAAAGAAGTTTGTGGTCGGAAAGTTTCTGGAATATGTAATGTCAGACTCCAAGACTGTTATAAGTCAAGTCCAGGATCTCCAATTAATTTTGCATGACATTCATGCAGAAAATATGGTTCTTAGTGAATCTTTTCAGGTGGCAGCCATGATTGAAAAATTACCCCCGGGCTGGAAAGATTTCAAGAACTATCTGAAGCATAAAAGAAAGGAGATGAAGATGGAGGAACTGATTGTGAGATTGAGGATCGAAGAAGACAACAGAATTTCTGAAAAGAAAACCGGAAAACTTCCAATGGAGTCCAAGGCAAATGTTGTGGAACAGGGGAAAAGATTAAATGGAAAGAGGAGGCAATTCAATGAAGGCTCCTCAAAAGGATATAAAGGTGGAGAGAACAAGAGATTCAAATTCACCGGCAAATGCTACATCTGTGATAAACCTGGACATCGGGCTAAGGATTGCAAGAGCAAGCGAATTAGCCAAAACAAGAAACCTGCTCAAGCCAACTTCACAGAAATGGACATGGTTTCAAATGGAGTCCATGATATGAATTTGTCTGCTGTAGTGTCTGAGGTAAACCTCATTGGAAATTCCAAAGAATGGTGGGTGGACACCGGAGCAACTCGCCACATTTGTATTGATAAGAATATGTTTTCTTCTTATCAAGTGGTGGGAAATGGAGAGCAACTCTTCATGGGTAATTCCTCAACTTCCAGAATTGAAGGACAAGGAAAAGTGGTGCTGAAAATGACTTCAGGTAAGGAACTTACCCTCAACAATGTGCTCCATGTGTCGGACATCCGGAAGAATTTGGTTTCAGGATCCTTGTTATGTAAGAATGGGTTTAGATTAGCATTTGAGTCAGACAAGTTTGTCTTGACTAAGAGTGGTATGTATGTAGGGAAGGGTTACATGAGTGATGGACTCTTCAAACTTAATGTAATGACCATTGTACCTACTAAGAATATGAATAAGAATGCATCATCTTCTAGTTATTTGCTTGAGTCTTCTAATTTGTGGCATGGAAGATTAGGACATGTAAATAATGATTCTCTACGAAAACTTATACACTTAGGATGTTTGCCTAAATGTAATTTTGATAAAAATCATAAGTGTGAAGTTTGTGTTGAAGCAAAATTAACTAGAACTTCATTTCAATCTATCGAAAGAAATTCAGAACTTTTAGATTTAATTCACACAGATATATGTGATTTAAAATTTGTACAAACTAGAGGTGGAAAGAAATATTTTATTACTTTCATTGATGATTGCTCAAGATATTGTAAAATATATCTTTTGAGGAGCAAGGATGAAGCTTTGGATATGTTTAAACAGTACAAAGCCGAAGTTGAGAATCAACTTAGCAGAAAAATTAAGGTTGTTAGAAGTGATAGAGGTGGTGAATATGAAGCACCCTTTGGTGTTTTTTGTTCAGAAAATGGTATCATACATCAAACCACAGCACCCTACTCACCTCAGCAAAATGGTATTGCTGAAAGGAAAAATAGAACCTTAAAAGAAATGATGAATGCTATGTTGATTAGTTCGGGATTACCTCAGAATTTGTGGGGGGAAGCAATTCTTTCTGCAAATTATATTTTAAATAAAATACCCCGAAAGGTAATCAATAGAACACCCTATGAAATATGGAATGGAAGATCACCTTCTTTCAAATACTTGAAAGTGTGGGGGTGTTTGGCTAAAGTGGCTGTTCCTAGTCCTAAAACGACTAAGATCGGACCTAAGACTGTTGATTGCATATTCATTGGTTATGCAAATAATAGTAGTGCATATAGATTTCTGATTCACAAATCTGAAAATCCTGATATGCATGTAAACACTATTATTGAATCAAGGAATGCCTATTTCTTTGAAAATATATTTCCTTGTAAATCTGGACAAGAGACTAGTTCAATTAAAAGAACTAGGGATACTACGATGAGTAGTAATAAAGACTTTGAAAATAATAGTGAAGAACCTAGACTTAGCAAACGTGCTAAAAAGTTAAAGTCTTTTGGTCCTGATTTTCTAACATATTTGTTAGAAAATGAGCCTCAAACTTTTAAGGAAGCTATGTCAAGTCCAGAAGCTCCTTTATGGAAAGAGGCTGTAAATAATGAAATTGAATCTATTCTGCATAATCATACATGGGAGTTAGTTGATCTCCCATCAGGAAGTAAACCTCTTGGATATAAATGGATATTCAAAAGGAAAATGAAAGCAGATGGTTCAATCGACAAGTATAAGGCAAGACTTGTGGTTAAAGGATATAGTCAAAAGGAAGGACTAGATTACTTTGACACATATTCTCCAGTGACGAGAATAACTTCAATTCGAATGATGATTGCAATTGCTGCATTAAAGAATCTTGACATTCATCAAATGGATGTCAAGACGGCTTTCTTAAATGGTGATCTAAATGAAGAAATATACATGGAACAACCTGAAGGTTTCTGTGTTCCAGGACAAGAAAGGAAAGTATGCAAGCTTGTTAAATCACTTTATGGATTGAAACAAGCACCGAAGCAATGGCATGAAAAATTTGACAATGCAATGTTGTCAAATGGATTCAAAATCAACGAGTGTGACAAATGTATTTATGTGAAAAACATAGATGCAGGATATGTCATAATATGTCTTTATGTGGATGACATGCTCATCATAGGGAGTAATGATCAAATGATCAAAACTACTAAGAAATTGTTGAACAAACAATTTGATATGAAAGACATGGGAGTGGCAGATGTGATTTTGGGAATGAAAATTACCAAAACATCTGATGGATATGCTTTATCTCAATCACATTATATTGAGAAAGTACTTGAAAAATTTAACAAGTACGATGACCATATAGCAAGGACTCCAATAGATGGAAATGTACATTTAGCTAAGAATACTGGTGAAAGCATATCTCAACTGGAGTATTCTAGAATCATAGGAAGTTTGATGTACGTGATGAACTGCACACGTCCTGATATAGCATACTCCATAAGTAAACTAAGTAGATATACCAGTAATCCAGGGAAAGACCACTGGAAAGCCATAGTGAGGGTACTTCGATACTTAAAGTTTACCCAAAACTATGCATTGTACTACACCAGATATCCAGCAGTCCTAGAAGGATACTGCGATGCAAATTGGATATCAGATACTAAAGACTCCAAATCCACAAGTGGATATGTCTTTACATTGGGGGGTGCATCAATTTCATGGAAATCTTCTAAACAAACATGTATAGCACGGTCTACAATGGAATCTGAATTCATTGCATTAGACAAAGCTGGAGAAGAAGCAGAATGGCTTCGACAATTCTTAGAAGATATTCCTATGTGGCAAAAACCTGTGTCTGCCATATGCATACATTGCGATAGTCAATCTGCAATTGGAAGAGCACAGAATCACATGTATAATGGGAAGTCTCGACACATTCGTCGTAGACATAATACCGTTAGACACTTGCTTTCAAGTGGAATAATCTCTTTAGAATACATAAGATCAAAGGACAATATTGCTGATCCTTTAACTAAAGGTTTATCAAGAGAGCAAGTAAGTAACTCATCGAGGGGAATGGGGTTAAAGTCGATAACTTAAGGGTATTCACAATGGAAACCCAACCTAGTTGAATGGAGATCCCAAGATCTAGGTTCAAAGGGACAACTAAGTTGTGTATGACTCGACCTAATCACTTAAGAGATAATGTCTCTTACCCATTTCTGAAATGAGAAAGTGATGACTGCATCGTGTTAGGATTAACTAAGTTATTAATGATTCTTATATCTTGGACTACCAAGTGGAGTATAGCAGAATACTCTTAATAAGAATCACCTATGTGAGTGTGAACTGGGCCGGTTCTATAAGAATTGACTAGACTACAATTCTCTAGAGCACTCATGAAACCAGGAAGTGTTCAGGGCCAAAATGAACACAACAATGAGAACTAAACTATGTTTGGGAATATCATGTGTGTATTCTATTGTCTTGGTTTACAATAACGGCTGGACAGTTCAAGACATCATGTTCACTGATTAGCCAGTAAATCCGATAGTTATACATAAGGGAAGGTTCAAAGCCAAAAGCTACCTATCCTTTGCACGATATCTCCTCTTATGTACTCTCTCTTAAGTGTCTGCATAATTTCTGTATTCTGTCCAGGAATTTTCATTCATGTGGGGGATTGTTGGAAAAATTCTGTTTTGGAAAATCTGGGAAAAACAGTTTTTTACAAACTTTGACCCAAAATAAAAGTGGGACCCACAAAGGTTATGAGGCGGGTCCAAGTGGATTCATGTTCTCCTCCATGAGGAGATCAACGTAGTGTATTCACTTGTCCAAAACAGTGAAGTGGTGAATGAGAAATTCATCTCAAAGTGGGCCACTTGAACATAAATTATAAGTTGAAGAATGGTGTAGTTTAATAGTCCCACATTGGAAAACTATTGAAACTATAGTGTGGTTTAAATACCATTACCTTGGAGTAAAGGGTGGGCCCTTGGGGCACCCAAATTTTGCGAAGGAGTGAGCACTTGCTCCAAGGTGGAACCAACACACACGCGCGCGCCGCCGCCCCGCCCCGACCCGACCCGTGCCCGTGTCCGAGTCCGAGTCCGGTCCGGTCCGGCCGGCTGGCTGGCTTGGCTTGGCTTGGCTTGGCTTGCTTTGGTTCTAGTGGGCCTAAAGCCTGGCCCCTATATTTATTTTTTGTTTTGCTGGGCCAGAGCCCATTTCAACTTATATAGTTATTCCAACAGCTCTTTTAATCCAACAGTCATGTCTGTTGGATTTAAATTTGAAACCCAAGAGACATGACTATTCTGGACAGTCTCCATTGCCTACTATTTAAGGCTTTTCTGGTGCATATTCTTAAGAACGAAATTCCTTCTTCTACTCCCAAGTCTCTGCATTCCTTCTGCATATTTATAAGTCTCTGTTAATCCGAGAGAGAGAGAGATAGCATAGTTTCTGGTTCGTTGGACAAACAGATTGCTGTGCTTCTTCTGTTTGTGTAAAGATCAATTTATCCTGGGAGGCAGACGTCCGTATATCAAAAGCACCAGTGTGAGGGACGAAATCTGTCTTAAGGAAAGAGTTACTACTCGACTTGATCTGTTGATTCTCAGTTTCTAAATCAGTGAGTTCATTCTATTCTGTAGTTTCTATTTATTGTTATATGAACAGAATATATATTCAATCAAATTCATATTCTGTACACTGAATAGTATTGTTCTATTTCACTTAATAAAGATTGAATACAGGATTATTTAATTCAAATACTGTTAATTAAAACAACACCTATTCATCTCTCCTCGATCTAAAAAGATTCAACGACCATTCCCACAGTTCTAATCCTATTCTTCGATTTGCTTTCCCTTTTCACTTGGATTCTGCGACGACTGCGAAGGGATCAAAGCCAGAATCAATGGAAGAGGCCAACTATCCACAGGATTTTGAAGAAGCAGAGGATGCACTTTCTCTCTGCGATCTTCCCCTTTATAGTGACGGAACTGAATGGGAAGATTTCTCTAGGGAATGTCCACGATCATCATCATCATCAGATCAGGAGTTCTTCGAGTTCTCTAGTAATCTAAGTGGAGAGATGTGCATAGCAAATGATATCATCTTCTGCGGAAAGCTCATTCCTTTCAAAGAATCTCTCTCCAATGAAACTCATAAGCCAGCAATGAACGAATATCAAATCACGCAAACTAAGAAAAAGAGCTTTTTTAGTCGGAAATTCGGGTCGTTGAGAGAATCACGAAGCTCTCGGTCCACGAGGAAAGCTACTTCTTCGGACGAACAATTACAGAAAATTTCCAGTCCGAGAACTTCTGGAAAGATCGATTTTTCAGTTCGGAAAGAATCGGTTTTGGCGTCTTCCACGAAGCCTCGATGGTATCTATTTGTGTTTGGAATGGTGAAATTTCCGCCTGAGATGGAAATGAAAGATATCAGAAACAGGCAGATTCGCCGGAAGCTCGACGGCCGGGTAACTGGTGCCGTACATGAAAGCGGAGGGAAGGGCTCCTTTTGGGGATTGCTTCGGTCGTTGGGTTGCAAGAGTCATGCTGCCACTCATGCCAACGCGATGGTAAAGGCACCCTTTGGTTGCATTCCACACATGTGATATGGGTTCGTGGCTTCGTGCCTCTCGACCCCACACGGGTATCTAGATTAGTGATGACTGAAGATCTACTTGAGTTTAGCCCTTAGTAACCCAAAACACTTAACTTGTTACTCGCTCCCGCTCTCAAACCTGGTTCTCACCTCGAGAGCTCGATTTCAACTTTTGCAAATCTCGCTCTTGCTCAGAGAGTATTATTTTTGTGTAAAGTTTTGTTTTTATCCCAACTTTTCATGTTAAGTATGATATATTATCTTATTCTTCTTTGTAGGATTAAAGATTTATGTAAGATTTATTAATTATTGGTTCTTTTCTATATTTCTTTTTTCTTTTTTTTCAAAACATCATTTAGTTATGTTAATTTAGTCAGTTTATAAGTACTCTCAAATATATTCTCTGGTATGAGTTGCAAGAGTTCCAATGCCTAAGCTAACATTTGACTGTACTCTACTAACACTACAACAAATCTGCCGACTAGCAAAGGAATACTAGACAAGAAAATATTTTCGTCTCTAATATGTGACTTATAAAAACGGAAAAAATTTTGTCGCTAGTATTCCGTCTCTAATATAAATTTCATCATTTCCGTATATTTGGTTAATAAAATATATATTAATGAGGAAATATTTTCCGTCTCTAATGTCGATAGAAACGGAAGTGTTGTTAGTCACGGAAAAATTCCGTCCCTAAATTAAATGAACATTAGAAACAAAAATATTTCCGTTTCTGAAACTTATAGAGTATTAGACATGGAAATATTTCCGTGTCTAATAATGTTATATTAGTTTACTTAATCCTTAACCTGCAAAAATTGTATTTCCCCCCAACTTTTTTCCTCTGCTCTCTCTCTCTCTCTCCTTCTCTCGTCTCCGACCAGCTCTGACCTCCCCACCGATGCAGGCCAGCTCTGACCAGCTCCGACCACCAGCTTCAACCACCTTCTCAGGTTGGTACCCTCTCATGTCTCTCTCTCTACCGAGTTCTCTCTCTCTCCTAGCTATTGTCTCTCTCGCTCCCTCTCTCTCTCTCTGCTCTATTCGCTCTCTCTCTCTCCTACTCTATCTCTCTCTCTATCGAGTTCTCTCTCTCTCTCCCTCTCTCTCCCTCTCTCTCTTTCTCTCTCTCTCCACTGTGTCTCTCTCGCTCCCTCTCTCTCTCTATCTGTCTCTCTTTCTTTGCTCTATTCGCTCTCTCTCTCTCCATTGTGCCTCTCTCACTCCCTCTGCTCTCTACTCTATTCTCTCTATAACTATGGATTTTGTGCAGGATCGATCAATGCCACCAAGTCTACGCCCATCGTTGACTGTGGACTCTGTGCAGGTGTTGTTGCACAAACCTTTGTCAACTAGGTATATTTTTGTAATTTAAACTCACGACTTTAAATGATTAATATGATCATATTAATGTTGGAATAATTAATGTTAAACCAATGTAAGCTACTGAACCTTGCTGCCTATGCCGTTTTTAATATTTTATTCATTTTTGTTTGATTTTTTTTTAGGAAGCTCTCTGGTCTATATGAGTTTAAATGATAAAAAGTGTATTTTTACTTCTTCGATAGGTTTTTTGTTAAGAAATTATATCCAGAGTTGATGCATTTTTCAGGGTTTTATGATAGTTTATTATTAAGCTAGCTCATGTATTAGTGATGGGATCCAGAAAGTCTTTGATCAACAAATTTTTTTTTTTTTTGATTCTAGGGTATTTATTTTATTTTATTAAAACCTAATGTATATCAGTGTTTATCACTTTAGGGTTTCGATTGGGCATATGTTGATGATTCGATTTCTATTTTCCTTAGATCCGTGATTGAATTTATGTTTTTATTGAATTTGTTTGAATCTGGTTATGATTGAAAACATGTTCTAACAATTTTTTTTTCTACATTGACTGTCATATTTAGAAACAATCAATATTATGCATGTTTATGTTTAATGTGTGTTTTCTAGGGATTGTTCTTAGTATTAATTAATAGGATATTTTTTCTTTGCTTGTTATTATTGAATTGAAAAGAAAGACACAAATTAAATCAAATTCTGTTGACCGGTCTAAATGGCCCAAAACCCAAAATATTTCCCTTTCAATACGATGAGAAATTCCCAAAAACGGAATGTATTTGTTTCCCTTAATCATTTATGTTATTATTTTATATCTTTTTTTTTTTGTTGATTGTAGGGTATTAATTTTATTTTATTAAAATCTAATGTATATCAGTGTTTACCACTTTAGTAAATATAGCGGGATAAAAATAGAATGATTTGAGGATATAATGTATCAACGCAATTTAAGTATAAGGTTTGATATATATTCACGGTAGCTGCTTGATTTTTAATGTCCTGTATTCTAAATTTTTGTAATGACAACTATGTGACTAACAGTGTTGTTTGCTCCACTGTTTAGTGGCGGTATATATGTATAGTCCAGACTATCTGACAACTTGAATGGGTCTTTATTGGGTTGTAAGACCCATATTGATTCCTGCATCCCTCAAGGTCATTGTGAATGTTCATGCATTGAAACGTAGATCTCCCGTTCAAGAATCATTGTCTGATAAGTGTCTCTCTTATTATCACTATGGACGGATTAGTTGTAGATGACGATTGTAGAATCCTAAAAATTATTAGTTTTACCAAAAGGTCCCTACATGCTCGTAAAGTTGGAAAATAATCTCTAAGACCATCACAAGGGCCCTACACAATTAAATTGGGCCCAATGGTAGAATATGGGCCTCTTGTGGCCTGGGTTTGAGCACGAAGTAGAAAGCCCAAATCCCAAGATCAAGACCAAAGGGGCCCTTGACTGTCCGGGTTTTGGGTACGAAGATAAAAGCCCACAAATCTGAAGTCAAAGTTAAAATGGGCCTTACACCCACCAAATTGGGTCTGTCCATAAAGAAGCCATAAACCCACCACATGGGTCGGCCCGCCAACATCAAAGCCTTTATGGGTTTAAAACCACTAAAAGAAGTGGGACCCACAAGATCTCCATATCAAGAGTCTATAAATAAGACTCACACCAAAAGAAAGGAGAGATAGACAATCAAGACAAGACCTCAAGAGAGAAATTAAAGAAAGGAAAGGATTCGAGAATAGAAGAAAAGATCAATGAAGGGACTCAAAGCTCTCTAAAGAATAATCAAACCAAAGCCAAAGCTAGTCTTCCAAAGAGAAAAATATCTCCCTAGCCGGCAACGCGCTAAGCACGGAAGGAAGGATAAAGCTACTAAATCTTCAAAGAAGATCAAGTCAAAGCCAATGCCCGGTTTTTACCAAAGAGAAGAGAGTCACACAACTTCTTCAAGAGCGAGGAGCACGTCCATCGACCCCTTGTTCTTGTCATCAAATCTATTTTTTGAAACTCTGACTGTTAATCAGAGGGTTATTTGAGAGTGTACCATTTTTAATATTAAATTGTTATTTGATCCTCCATTATTTCGTCAGCGAAATTTTGTGTCGACAAATTTCTGGCACGCCTGGTGGGACACTCTCAACCTCTCATCTTTCAATTGCAAATCGTCTTCAACAATACCAATGGATTCCAAGAAAACCATTGTTGTTGCAATCAACATCGTTCAAGGAAAGAGGAACACATCTTCTTCTGAATCTGGATCTACACAAACTGTCGGTGATGATCAGCGAGCGACTCGTCATATGATGTTTTCTGGTGCCTCTCATCTGGTTGAGGTCCTTTCTCAGCACTGCAAAGCACGTGTCAACAAAACGGTGCAAAAGAATGAGTCTGCACGGGCCAGGATGTCAGTGGTTATATCCTCTGGTAGTCCTTCCGAAGCTCAGTCTATTATCGGATCGACGTCCAGATCTTATTTAGTGACCTACCCATCTCAACAACAAGGCTCTGATGGGTCACAAAATCAAATCTATTCGAGCTTTTGAATACATACTTCTTTTCGACCGGCAATGATGACGGAGGCGACATTAATTGATGAACAACTCGCTCAAATGGCCGACGCCATCGCAAGGTTGATAAGGGCGGTCGAGGACAAAGATGTTCAAATCGTGAGCCTTGTTAGCCAAATGGAAAAGAACAATCAAGCGGATGAATCTAGTCAAGGGACAACAAATCCCCCAGGGTTCCATCTCCGAGGACCTCGCGACGCGGAGGAACAAAATATGGGATTCACTCTTCGAGGACCCTGTGACACGGAGGAACAAAACCAGAATACATCTGTCTCACCAGATTCAGGTCGAGATACTCATCAAACATCAATTGCCTCCCTTTCTGTTCGACAACTGCAAACAATGATCACTGACACCATCCACTCCCAATATGGTAGTGTACCACACTCTTCATTGGCTTACTCTAAGCCATACACAACGAATTGAGTAGATGCACTTTCTGACAGGATATCAACCAAAGTTTCAACAGTTCGATAGGAAGGGCAACCCAAAGCAGCATGTCACTCACTTTGTTGAAACTTGCAATAACGCCGACACATATGGCGATTTCATGATCAAGTAGTTTGTGCGTTCTCTCAAAGGAAATGCATTCAACTGGTATACCAACCTTGAGTCCGGTTCCATCGAAAGTTAGGATCAATTGGAACGGGAGTTCCCTAACAGTTTCTATAGAACTCGAAGGACGGTGAGCATGGTGGAGCTTGCCGCTGTCAAGCAAAGGAAGGACGAACCGGTCGTCGACTACATTGATCAGTGGAGGAACCTTGCACTTAACTGTAGCGATCGGCTTTCTGAATCTTCTGCCATCGAGATGTGTATTCAAGGAATGCATTGGGGGTTTCTCTACATCCTCAATAGATTTAAGCCTCACTCCTTCAAAGAACTGGCTACGCGGGCCCACGACATGGAGCTCAGCATTGATGCACATGGGGATCTATGATCAAGTGATTCCCATAAGTACGAGAAAAGGTCATCGACTGCATTGAGACCCTCCAATACTAAGGAAGCCATGGCCATCACCACTAACAACAAGCCGGCTAAAATTTTTGACAAACAAAAGCAGGAGTCGTCCAATGCAGACACATCTCAAGAAAGAGGGAAAGTTAGATTGACCCTGAAGGAGCTCAAAGCGAAGGAATACCCATTTCCAAGATTCTGAGGTCTCTGGCATGTTTGGTCAACTATTAAGTTTAAAGTTGATTGACTTGTCACCCTCCAAACGTCCAAAAGAAGCAGGGCATGATGAAGATCCAAGATATTGTCAGTTCCACCAAATGATCAGTCATCCGATTGAAAAATGCTTCGTTCTCAAAGAAAATACAATAGACCTAGCTCATCAAGGAAAGACTGATCTTGACTCAGTCACCGACGTAGCTTCTCCAAACATGACGAGTGTTGTCTTTGGATCATTCAGTCTCGTTTTGATCAAAATTCCATCATCTACGCCGCCACTTCTGTTTCAAGCAACAAAGGCATCAGTGTCACCACAGAACCGGTGGCAAAATCAAGAATAAACCTCTTTGCCTCAACCATGTCACCAACAACGTTCTCCTACCAGGATTGAATTTGAGTCAATGGAGAACTCCAACCTCGTTGACGACGACGTTTGGACGCTGGTTACACATCGGCGGGGACGCGTGCAACAATTACCTCCTCCACTTCCCCAAAGACCGAAGTAGACTAGAAGAAGGACTCGACTGAGAGTTGGGTCAAAGAAGAAGAAGAAATCGGTAAAGAAGAAGGCATTCAAAGTGCCTCTTGTCGATCCCGAGGAGATCTTCCAACAACCTCCTCCTATGCCAATCACTTTTGGTGACTTCATACCAAGGTGGTTCCTCCGAGAGCAACAACAAGAACCGACTTACACTGTTGGGTGCTACCAGGTCGAAGCAGACTCATCTAAAGAACAAGTCAATGATGTACCTGAAAATCACTCATCCACATGTCATAAAGAAGAGCATTCCAACATAGGAGAAGATGAAATTTATGACATTGAAGAATCAACAGTTCATTTGAGCCTCCTTGAAGCCCTCCAGTTGCCGGAGAAAACTTGACAACTTTAGCTTCTGTTTTGACCAATTCTGAAAAGTACAAGGGAAAGGCCATGACTCAAGAACAGTCGGGGGCATACGCCTCATGCATGTCAAGCATCAGCTTCACCGACGAAGGCTTACAACTCGGCTCTCGTCCTCACAACAAACCACTGTATGTCACGGGCTATGTGAATGAACAAAAAGTTCAGCGGATCCTCCTCGACTGCGATTCTGATGTCCACATCATGCCGATTAAGATAATGCATCAAATTGGCATCTCTACAGACCAACTAGCTCAAAGCAAATTGGTGATCCAAGGCTTCAACCAAGGGGGGCAAAGGGCCATCGGTATGATTTGTTTAAAACTCATAATTGGAGACTTAGAGTCAATAACACTCTTTCAAGTTATTGACTGCAAGACTTTATACCACTTACTCCTCGGACGCCCATGGCTACACGAGACAAAAGTGGTACCATCCATGCTGCACCAATACTTCAAGTACTACTAGGATAGTGCACAAAAGCGAGTTGTCGCCGAAGACCACCCATTTATGAAAGCTGAAACATATTTCGCTGATGCAAAGTTTTACACGAAGTGTGATACCCTTCCGGAAGCACTTCCAATTTTGGTGCCATATTCCAATAAGTCTCTCGATGACAAAGGAAAAGAGGTCTTCACTTCCCAAGCAAAGTCTCCTCCATCTACCAAGTACGGAAAAGAAGGAAGTGAAAGTTAAATTGGTGTCAAAGCAAGGAGAGACGAGCAAGTCAACACCGGCTTCTAAAATCATCCCCAAGCCAGTCTCAGTACTACGATACATTCCACAATCGCGTCGAAAACCAAGACAACCCCATTTCGAGGCAATGCCAGAGGGGACAAAGCTTGCTCTCACCAAGCCTACTCTCTCCAAAGCTGACTTAGACACCTTGCGAGATGGATTGGTTCTTCTCGCATTGCCGCTAATCAAGTCAAAAATCACAAACCCACCGATCATCAGATATTCTGCATCTTCGTCAACTCTTGGTGAAAGTGAAAATAATTCAACTCAAGCAAGTTTTGACGGATAGTATGGACCTAAGACGGCAAAACTCTTTGAAAAATCTGGGTATGACAAAGGCGAGCCTATACATTTGGGCGAAGTTCTTCCTCTTGACTAAATTCACGACCTAACAAAAACACAAGCTAAACTTGTTAGAGGTGGAGAGAAAGTTTTTGTTAGTTGTTCTGGAGTTGGATCTACACCAAATGTGTCGATTAAGATCTCAGGAAAGAATACGGTATCTACTCAACACATTACAATCTAAGTTAATGATGAGTCTAAAGATACTACTTCACGTCGTGGTTCTATCTTCGATCGCATCGGCCAACACAACACTTCAGTGTTCGAACGATTAGGAGCAAGAGACAACACGACTTTGAATCTATAAGCTTCTCAACAACGTGGATCAGCACTTACTCGCTTAGGCTCACAAGAACAAATCGATGAGTCTGAAGGGCATCCTCATAAAAAATTAAGCAGAAAACTGGATCCCAAGGATCTTTACACCATAGACAGCAACTAATACTATCTACATGTTTTAGTAAAATTACCTCGGTGAATGATGTTCATTGATGAAGCAAAAACCAACTCAAACCGTCAGAACTCTTTGTAGAGATTTCTCAAAGAAATACTCGAAGCTCGATCTTTGTTCTTCGCTATCCCCGCGAAGCCTTTGAATCTTTACTTGGTCTTGAAGAAACAAAGAGAAGAAGAAGAGTGTTGGAGAAGACTTTCTATCTCACAAAAGCTAAGGGTTCAAAACCCAAAGTTTTAAAAACTTGGAAACGCACCCTAGGGGCTCACGAAATTTGAGGGGAGAGAAATCTCCCTCTAGAAGCTCACGGTTTGGAGAGGGGAGAGAAATCTCAATTGTTGAATTGTGCTCCAAATTTTTTGGTGTGGGAAATTATATAGACTCGAATCTTATTCTAATCCTACACCAATTAGGAAACATCCCTTTTAAAGAGAGTAACTAAATAATGATAACTCTTATCATTAATTAAAACAAACTTTCTAATTAAGGTTTCTTTTTCCTAAAAGGATTCCATGATTAAAGGGGTGTAACTAATTCCTAGATTCTAGGAATTCCAACAACCTAACAAACTCCTAACAATTATGATCCTAATCAAATTAGGAAACCCCTAAAAGTGGTGGGCGTGAACTATAGGGGGCGTGAGCCCTAGTGGCTTGGTCTCGAAGTTTTAATAAAACTCCACCTTTTTCTCTTATGTTTCTTGTTTACTAAGATTGGAATCTAATCCCATAATTTAAGGAGTTATTATATAATAATTATTTAACCAACACAATCTTAATCTAATTAGGAAACTCTAAGTGGGCACCCCACCCTAGGGATTTATTCCATGGGCTTGGGCCCACTAATAAGGTCCATACCACTATGGATTTTATGGATATGGGTCAAACCCATTTCCCCTTATTTAGTGTTAATTAAATAATTATAATTATTATCCTTTAATTTAAATTAACAATTAATTTGAATCAAAGATTAACATTTAATCTATTTTATTAATGATTAACTTTTAATCACTTAAATTTATAGATTAACATTTAATCTATTATTGAGATTGTATTTCTTATGTGAGCATCTCCACAGATTGGTTTGGGACATTCTAACCCTAGCTTACCCAATGTTATCCCATTGACCATAAATAGGAATTTCATCAGAATTGCAAGTAACGTGAGATATCCATGTTGCAATTGAATCTCAGTGTAAGAACATTAACCATTAAGGATCTTACCACATGAACTTTTTAATTCAATTGATCCTTCTAATTACATTATCCATAATGGGCCTTCGAGATTATTTATACTATCTAACTCATAGCCCATTGTACATCATCCAGGTTTCCAAGACTTCTGATTAAGCCATGAGAAACTTTTTCTCATGTAAAACATTTTGCGAAAAGCTTTTTATTAGTATAATATATTAATAAAAATATATTTCAAACTTATTTTATTTTAAAATTACCTACGCAGGATTTAAGCTTAATCAACTGTCTTACCCAGAATTTGGATAATCTCTCAAATTAATGAGCATGAATTTCTTGTTTGAAATTCATCATGACTCAAACAACTTTCTGACTATCCAACTGTCACCGTATCGTAGTCTCTCAGGTAGAGATTATTTTGGTGGAATCAAAACAGTCAGATTGTTGTTCAGTTATAAATGAACTCATCAGATCTAAGGATCATTTAAAACTGTTCAATGTGAATGAGAGACCAACTATTTGATAGTATGTTTATGCAAGAGGTCTCTCATTGTATTCAATCAGTCAGTGTACATTTAAGCACCCATATGCTGGTGTGTAGTCTCCACTACAATAGTTTGAGATAAAACTTTATCTCAACTATTGAGAACATCTTAGCAGTGCGACAGCCATATAAGTGAAGTGCCCAGCTTCATTCATAGTTGTGACTATATAAGGTATAAGGAACTGAAAAGCTATATCTGCTTGTGATAATCCCATCACATAGCTTTCCTATAATATATCCTATGGACCTTTGTCGATACCTCATATCGTATAGATCATCTCATGATCATGGTCAATTACCCATAATGAATTCACAATAGATAAAGAAGAAGTTTCTATTAATTTAATTAATAAGAATCTTACAATCTAAATGACTTTTTTGGGCATCATGTCTAATAGAGTCTGCCCCTCAGAAGAAGAATCGAAAGCGACGTAGGCGAGGAGAGAAGGATGTTAGTCGTAAAGACATCGATGAACCAAAAAGTATCATCTTAGTCCAAATGAAATGACCAACAATTCTTGAAGTGGCAGTTGAAGATACTTTGACAGTAAAGCAATGTACCATCATCTTCACTAAACAGAGAAAGAAGCAGATGAAGTAAAAGATATTGTCACTGTCAACCACATCACTATTCAAGAACCTTCAGAAGAAGAGCCGTCTTACTTAGATGATGAAGTAAAATGTAGAGCCCCTGACCTTTTCACATTTAATGCATGGCATTTTCGTTGCCATTTTGCCTTTAAAGAGGTATAATTAATAAATAAGGAAGAAATTGGAACTTTTGAAATGTCAAAAATGTTTCTTTTCGAAGTACGAGCCCAACGCAAGTTGAATCGTCAAAATCGGACGAACGAGTCAAAAGATATGGCCAAAACAGTCTGGACCTGTAGGCAAAACGTAGCTCGGTTATGCACTAAGGACGTAGCTCGGAAGGCGCTAAGGACGTAGCTCGGTGCATGGACGTAGCTCGGAAGGCACTAAGGATGTGCTCTAACGACGTACTCTGATAACGTAGCACAGACGACGTACTCTGATAACGTATACGTTGTGCATCCGTTGTACAGCTCACAACGGGTACGTTGTACAACTCACAACGGGTACGTTGTACAGCACAACGGGCACGTTGTACATAAGACAACGGACTACGAGCTCAGCACTATGCACGACACAACGTGACAACGGGTCGGCACCCTTCACAACGGACAACGTGTTTGGTACTATTCACAGCACAACGAGTTGGCGCTATTCACAGCACAACGAGTTGGCGCTATTCACAGCACAACGAGTTGGCGCTATTCACAGCACAACGAGTTGGCACTGTTCACCGCACAACGTGTTCAGCACTGTTCACAGCACAACGCGTTCAGCATTCGTGTTTTTACAGAAATTCCAGTAAGGGTATTATGGTCTTTTGGTCGGTTCATTCTTACCTTAAGAGTTTAACCCGAGCCTTTAGGGCATCATTCGACACTTAGAGAGTTTGAGAGAATAGGAGAAAGGGGAGAAGGCGATTCCAACCTAGGGTTTCCATTTTGGAGAGAAATCAAAGGGTTTTGAAACCCTAGATCAACCTCAAGCCCGTTTTCTTCAAGATTTCGGTTCAGGCATTCGTGGAGCTCGCGATCCAAGCTAGGGCAGCACCTCACGGTCGTTTTTGGAAGGGGTTTCTTCCTCATTTCTTCAAGGTCGGTACTTCCTGCTACCCTCCTAGTTATAGTTCCTCTTCTTCCCCTTTATTTCTCTTTATTTTCCTTTATTTACACCTGTGCTATGAGATGGATGGTTATGAATGGTGAATGGAGGAGGATGTTGGCGAATGGATGCCGTGTGGATGATGTGATGAATGAATGGGAACGGGCATTGTACTAATAATGAACATACAAGTGTGATGTGAGTAAACTCACCTAGAAAAGCATGAGTTAGGTTTAAAGGAATAATGAATAATGAACACACCATGTTTGATGAAATGCCAAGGTGAATAAAATGAGTTGTAAATTAGGAAATGCATGCCTAATAAATTTTGAATATTGCTAGGGCCTATGATAGTGTGTTTTCTTGTTTTCCCTAAATGATATGAATATTACATTGCTCAATCATTGATGTTATCTGTGTTGTGAAATTACCCAAATGTCATATTTAAATTTAAATGCAAGTATGTACACGGTTCCCACGAGCACGACATGCATGACATGATTTATCGAGGTTTTCAAGAACATGGTTAGAGGTGGGACATATCCTACGATATGTTTTACCTCGCTTTTCACAAGAAGACAAGAACCAACATTCCACGAGGGGTCTCCCCTCACTCACAAGTGCATATCATGAAAAAGGGCCTCCCTTCCCTCGCAAGTACATACATATCATGAAGAAGGGTCTCCCTTCCCTCTCAAGTGCATTGCATAAAGAAGGGTCTCCCTTCCCTCTCAAGGCATCTCACAAGCTCATCTCACAAGGATATCTCACAAGAGAATCTCACAAGTTACATGATCACAAGCAAGCACGCATGACATGCATGACATGACACGACATACAAGAATCAAGCAAGATAGACAAGATGAGTTTTCAAGCACGAAAATGGTACTTTAAGTCAAGTCAAGTGCACGATGTTTTCAAGAGGTTTTAACGGCTTTCTACGAAATACAAGCATGATTATAAATTGCGTTACTTCCTTGCATGATATGAATTGTTTCCGTCTACCATATATGAATTGCTCTTGATTATGTATTGTCATTTTATGCTATAATTGTTGGTTAGTATTTAGTACCCGCTGAGTATTCCATGCTCAGCCGTACTTCCTATGTCGGCAGGTTCTGAGGGAGCTACTGCTCCATTTGATGTTTGTGCTCCTGGCCCATGGGTGGAGGAGGAGTACGTCGAGGAACCTTTGGAGGAACCTCCAATGGAGGGTTATCATTAGGTGGTTGTAGATTCTGAGTGGATTAGCTATGGGTGAGATGAGAGATATACCTTCAGGTATTTTGGCGGGTCTGTCCGCACTTTCTTTTGGTTTCCTTTTGTGTAAACTTGGATTCGTATATACATAGAGGTTTGTTTAGACTTCCGGTGTGCTATGTTAGAGTATGTTTCTGCTGTTTATATCCTCTATTGTATATGCTTTGTGGGTTTTTTTGCAGGTTGGTTTGTCAAGCAAGTCATGTAAGCCATGATTAGTCGTCCAAAGTTCACTCTAACTCCTAGGGTGGGTTTTGGGTCGCGACAGCAGTGGTATCAGAGCTTAGGCTTTAGGTCTCTAGGGTCACTTAGAATCTTATACCACGGCTTGACAAGAGCATATGTTAGGAAACAAGTTAGGATGAAAGTAAGTCGGAAGAGAGTCTTGATCCAAGTGTAAGACTAAACTTTAGTCTTAGTCTAAAATGGTTGCTTTAACCAAGTACGGGTCCTAGGTACGCTAGAACACCAAAGTATAATATTATAAATACTCTGACGACTTGATGTGATGTATATTAGTATTATACAACTAATACAAATTGAATTATTGTGAAATGACATTGAAATAAACTGTGGTTTCAAGTTAGACTCATGAGGTGCTATTGTTCTCAAGACTTTAGTCATGAGGCGGGGCACACGGGGTCGTGGACCACATACCAGAGCTTCCTCTTCTTCACGAGATGAGGATGAGCAGTCGGACCTCTCTCAGGTCTTAGGCTCTATTGCTGAGACACTCGCCATACTGGCGGCTCATCAGGCTATACCATCATCAGCGGCACCTACTCCACCGCCCACAGCTCCAGTACATCGTACCGCTGGAGTTGAGGTATTCAGGAGATTGAGGCCTCCACCCTTCCATGGGAGTGTGGACCCTCTTGCTGCGGAGGCATGGATCCTCCAGATGGAGAAGATCTTTGCGGTCCTCGGTCCTCTCACCTACAGAGGAGGATAGAGTAGCATGGGCAGTTTTCATGCTAGAAGGTGAAGCCCACCATTGGTGGTTGTCCGCATTGAGGATGCGAGAATTGACCATGCAGGGTCAACCTTGGACTTGGGATGAGTTCAAGGACGCTTTTTACAAGAAGTATTTTCCGATTGGAGCACGGGAAAAGAAAGAGAGAGAATTCATCAACCTTGAGCAAGGTTCGATGTCTGTGGCCGCTTATGAGGCCAAGTTCTCAGAATTGTCGAGATTTGCGCCTCACATGGTTGCCACCGAGGCAATGAAGGCAAGAAGGTTTGAGCAAGGGCTCAAAGATGTTATCATAGAGAAGGTTTCGATTTTCAGACATGCTACCTATCCTGAGGTAGTAGACAAGGCCTTATTGGTCGAGGCCAATTCAGAGGCAGTGTCCAAGAAAAGGGAGTTGGCGAGAGGCCAAGCTAGTAGTTCAGCACCTCTAGAGAGGCGGGCTCGTACCGGCCCTTATCAGTATGCGTGGCCAGCACCACCGATGAGGCCATCCTATGCGCCTCCAGCTCCACGGCAGTATGTGCCTCAGGCACCGCGACCTCAGGCTCTTCCGGCCCCTCCAACCTATACACACGAGGTCTGCACTTCATGCGGCCGAAGGCACCCGACAAGAGATTGCCGAAGAGCATCGGGTGGATGTTTTCATTGTGGTCGCCAGGGCCATATGATCAGGGATTGCCCCAGTCGGCATTTACCAGGCCAATCTCAGGGGATTAGGCCACCAGCACGCCCAGCAGGATCGTATCAAGCGTCATCTCAGACTACCCGGTCTACACCTCAATCTCGCCAGGCGAACCAGGGGCGAGTTTTTGCCTTAACAGAGGGTGATGCACTTGCATCTGACGATGTAGTGCAAGGTACGCAGTTGTAGCTTATTTAATTATCCGTAAATTAAACTGTTAAGTATTAATTGATTGTGTACGTACTTGGCATGTTATATATATATATATACCTACATGTATACACTGTTGATGCATGGATTAACTCCGCTAGTTAAAATTTCAGGAACCCTACTAGTCAATGAGTATTTGGCTCGAGTGTTGATTGATACCGGGTCTACTCATTCGTTTGTCTTGCCGAGTTTTTTAGAAGGCTTTTCTGTGGAGCCAAGTCAGCTAGAACCGGAGTTAGCCATTTCGACTCCTCTCGACAAAACAGTAGTGGCAGATAAAGTGTATAGAAATAGTGTGGTCCAAGTTGGAAGCCACGAGTTGGCGGTTGATCTCATCGTCCTTGGATTCCAAGACTTTGATGTTATATTGGGAATGGATTGGTTAGCAGCGCATCATGGGCATGTAGCTTGCTTTGAGAAGATGGTACTTTTCAAGCCGGTAGAAGGAAAATCATTTCACTTTCGGGAGTTGAAAGGTAGAGATATCGCTCGTTTTGCGGCGTTGAGCTTAGCTAACCCCGAGGCAAAGGACTCATCGACTATTCCGGTTGTGAGTGAGTTCCTGGATGTATTTCCAGAGGAGTTGCCAGGATTGCCTCTAGACAGGGAGATTGAGTTTATGATCGAGCTTGCACCAGGCACAGCTCCTGTTTTCAGGGCTCCGTATAGAATGGCCCCTATTGAACTCAAAGAGTTAAAGACCCAGTTGGAAGAATTACAAGGTCTTGGTTTCATTCGACCAAGTGTCTCACCGTGGGGTGCCCCGGTGTTGTTTGTTAAGAAGAAAGATGGCTCGATGCGGATGTGCGTCGATTATAGGCAATTGAACAAAGTCACTATAAAGAATAGGTATCCCTTGCCTAGGATTGATGACTTGTTCGATCAGTTGAAGGGAGCGAGATTTTTCTCAAAGATAGATCTTCGATCGGGTTATCACTAGTTGAAGATTAAGGCGGAAGATATTCCCAAAACGGCTTTCCGGACTCGATACGGACACTACGAGTTCTTGGTGATGCCTTTTGGTCTCACGAACGCGCCGGCAACCTTTATGGATTTGATGAACTGGGTGTTCCGGCCATATCTTGATAGGTGTGTGATTGTATTTGTTGATGATATTTTGGTCTATTCCCAGACACGGGAAGATCACACACGCGACCTATGCCTTGCTTTGGAAATGCTAAGAGAGCACAAGCTATACGCCAAACTTAGCAAGTGTGAGTTTTGGTTGAAAGAGGTAGCATTCCTAGGCCACGTTGTTTCTGCAGAAGGTATTTCGGTGGATCCAAAGAAGATAGAGGCAGTCACGAGTTGGGCGAGGCCCAAGAGTGTTACCGAGATACGCAGCTTTCTTGGGTTGACAGGCTACTACAGGAGATTCGTAGAGAGTTTCTCTAGCCTTGCAGCACCGCTCACTTACCTGACAAGGAAGAACGCCAAGTTTGTATGGAGTGATAAGTGCGAGATCAGTTTCACAGAACTGAAGAAGAGGCTTACTACAGCCCCTGTCCTTACTGTACCATCTGGACCTTATGGGTATGAGGTGTATAGTGATGCCTCACACGTTGGACTTGGGTGTGTACTCATTCAGCACAAGAAATTCATTGCCTATGCATCAAGGCAATTGAAGGAGCATGAGAAGAATTACCCCACGCACGACTTAGAGCTTGCGGCGGTCCTGTTTGCACTTAAGATTTGGCGTCATTACCTTTATGGGGTGGAGTTCTATGTGTTCACTGATCACAAGAGTCTCAAGTATCTCTTTTCCCAAAAGGAGCTGAATCTAAGGCAACGGCGTTGGATGGAATTTTTGAAAGACTATGATTGTACCATTCAATACCACCTGGGTAAAGCAAATGTAGTGGCTAATGCTTTAAGTAGAAGACCTCCGGGATTATTAGCACACATGTTGGTGCAAGAATGGAAGCTACTTGAAGACTTGGCAAATCTGGACATTAGTGTGAATGACTCTGTCCGTGGTCCTATCTTGGCAAATGTCACGGTTCGGCCATACATCATAGATTTAATCCAAGAATACCAAGCCACGGATGCTGAATTGTTGCCTTATTGAGACAAGGAAGTTGCTAAGGGTAGTGAGGACTTCTCTCTCACTAGTCGGGGTGCTATCACATTCAAGGGAAGGCTGTGCGTCCCAGCCAATGCAGATCATCGAAGAGAGATTTTGGATGAAGCACACCATTCGAAGTACACAGTGCATCCAGGGGGTACAAAGATGTACCGGAACCTCAAGAGTCACTTTTGGTGGCGGAATATGAAGAGGGAGGTTGCGGAATATGTAGCACGGTGCTTGGTGTGTCAACAGGTGAAAGCAGAACACATGCAGCCCGCAGGTCTATTACAGTCCCTTCCGATTCCAGAGTGGAAATGGGAGAACATATCCATGGATTTCATAGTTGGCTTGCCAAAGACGGCAAGGGGCTCAGATGCGATATGGGTAGTAGTGGATCGTTTGACGAAGTCCGCTCACTTCTTACCTTACCGAACTACTTTCAACTCTAGTCAGTTAGCCGCTTTGTACATCAAGGAAGTGGTGAGGTTGCACGGAGTGCCCGTTAGTATTGTGTCAGATCGGGATCCAAGATTTACATCACGATTCTGGAAAAGCTTCCAGGAGGCTATGGGTTCCCGACTTGATTTCAGTACCGCTTTTCATCCACAGACGGATGGACAAACCGAGAGAGTGAACCAAGTCATTGAAGACATGCTTCGGGCTTGTATGTTGGATTTCAGAGACAGTTGGGAAGAGCACTTGCCTTTGGTTGAATTTGCCTATAATAACAGCTATCAGGCAAGCATCCAAATGGCACCATTTGAGGCCTTGTATGGGCGAAGTTGTAGGTCTCCTCTCTATTGGGATGAGGTAGGAGAAAGGAAAATACTTGGTCCGGAGTTGATTGAGCAAACTGCAAACATAGTTAAGATCATTCGGGATCGATTGAAAGCCGCTCAAGATCGCCAGAAAAGTTATGCGGGCACGCGCCGTAGGGACTTGAAATTTCAAGTAGGGGATCAAGTTTTTGTGAAAGTATCTCCTAGCAAAGGGATCATGAGATTTGGAAAGCGAGGCAAGCTCAGTCCTCGGTATGTTGGGCCTTTTGAGATTATCACACGCGTTGGTGAGGTTGCTTACAGGGTAGCTCTCCCACCTCACATGGCCGCAGTTCACAACGTCTTCCACGTGTCTATGCTTCGGAAGTACATTGCGGATCCTTCGCATGTCATAGACTTGGAACCGTTAGAGATTTGAGAGGACCTCACCTTGATTGAAAAGCCGGTTCAGATTTTGGATCGAAGAGATCAGGTGCTTCGCCACAAGACAATCCCTTTGGTTTTTGTGCAATGGCAACACCATGCTCGGGAAGAAGCTACATGGGAGCGTGAAGCCGAAGTCCAAGCAAAGTACCCAGAATTGTTTGAATGAATTTTTGTATAGGTTTTGTATATGTAGCTTGTAATTTGTTTGATTCTGTAATGCAAGTCTCGTCTAAATTTCGAGGATGAAATTTTTGTAAGGGGGGAAGGATGTAGAGCCCCGGACCTTTTCACATTTAATGCATGGCATTTTCGTTGCCATTTTGCCTTTAAAGAGGTATAATTAATAAATAAGGAAGAAATTGGAAATTTTGAAATGTCAGAAATGTTCCTTTTCGAAGTACGAGCCCAACGCAAGTTGAATCGTCAAAATCGGACGAACGAGTCAAAAGATATGGCCAAAACAGTCTGGACCTGTAGGCAAAACGTAGCTCGGTTATGCACTAAGGACGTAGCTCGGAAGGCGCTAAGGACGTAGCTCGGTGCATGGACGTAGCTCGGAAGGCACTAAGGACGTGCTCTGACGACGTACTCTGATAACGTAGCACAGACGACGTACTCTGATAACATATACGTTGTGCATCCGTTGTACAGCTCACAACGGGTACGTTGTACAACTCACAACGGGTACGTCGTACAGCACAACGGGCACGTTGTACATAAGACAACGGACTACGAGCTCAGCACTATGCACGACACAACGTGACAACGGGTCGGCACCCTTCACAACGGACAACGTGTTTGGTACTATTCACAGCACAACGAGTTGGCGCTATTCACAGCACAACGAGTTGGCACTATTCACAGCACAACGAGTTGGCACTGTTCACCGCACAACGTGTTCAGCACTGTTCACAGCACAACGCGTTCAGCATTCGTGTTTTTACAGAAATTCCAGTAAGGGTATTATGGTCTTTTGGTCGGTTCATTCTTACCTTAAGATTTTCACCCGAGCCTTTAGGGCATCATTCGACACTTAGAGAGTTTGAGAGAATAGGAGAAAGGGGAGAAGGCGATTCCAACCTAGGGTTTCCATTTTTGAGAGAAATCAAAGGGTTTTGAAACCCTAGATCAACCTCAAGCCCGTTTTCTTCAAGATTTCGGTTCAGGCATTCGTGGAGCTCGCGATCCAAGCTAGGGCAGCACCTCACGGTCGCTTTTGGAAGGGGTTTCTTCCTCATTTCTTCAAGGTCGGTACTTCCTGCTACCCTCCTAGTTATAGTTCCTCTTCTTCCCCTTTATTTCTCTTTATTTTCCTTTATTTACACCTGTGCTATGAGATGGATGGTTATGAATGGTGAATGGAGGAGGATGTTGGCGAATGGATGCCGTGTGGATGATGTGATGAATGAATGGGAAAGGGCATTGTACTAATAATGAACATACAAGTGTGATGTGAGTAAACTCACCTAGAAAAGCATGAGTTAGGTTTAAAGGAATAATGAATAATGAACACACCATGTTTGATGAAATGCCAAGGTGAATAAAATGAGTTGTAAATTAGGAAATGCATGCCTAATAAATTCTGAATATTGCTAGGGCCTATGATAGTGTATTTTCTTGTTTTCCCTAAATGATATGAATATTACATTGCTCAATCATTGATGTTATCTGTGTTGTGAAATTACCCAAATGTCATATTTAAATTTAAATGCAAGTATGTACACGGTTCCCACGAGCACGGCATGCATGACATGATTTATCGAGGTTTTCAAGAACATGGTTAGAGGTGGGACATATCCTACGATATGTTTTACCTCGCTTTTCACAAGAAGACAAGAACCAACATTCCACGAGGGGTCTCCCCTCACTCACAAGTGCATATCATGAAGAAGGGCCTCTCTTCCCTCGCAAGTACATACATATCATGAAGAAGGGTCTCCCTTCCCTCTCAAGTGCATTGCATAAAGAAGGGTCTCCCTTCCCTCTCAAGGCATCTCACAAGCTCATCTCACAAGGATATCTCACAAGAGAATCTCACAAGTTACATGATCACAAGCAAGCACGCATGACATGCATGACATGACACGACATACAAGAATCAAGCAAGATAGACAAGATGAGTTTTCAAGCATGAAAATGGTACTTTAAGTCAAGTCAAGTGCACGATGTTTTCAAGAGGTTTTAACGGCTTTCTACGAAATACAAGCATGATTATAAATTGCGTTATTTCCTTGCATGATATGAATTGTTTCCGTCTACCATATATGAATTGCTCCTGATTATGTATTGTCATTTTATGCTATAATTGTTGGTTAGTATTTAGTACCCGCTGAGTATTCCATGCTCAGCCGTACTTCCTATGTCGGCAGGTTCTGAGGGAGCTGCTGCTCCATTTGATGTTTGTGCTCCTGGCCCATGGGTGGAGGAGGAGTACGTCGAGGAACCTTTGGAGGAACCTCCAATGGAGGGTTATCATTAGGTGGTTGTAGATTCTGAGTGGATTAGCTGTGGGTGAGATGAGAGATATACCTTCAGGTATTTTGGCGGGTCTGTCCGCACTTTCTTTTGGTTTCCTTTTGTGTAAACTTGGATTCGTATATACATAGAGGTTTGTTTAGACTTCCGGTGTGCTATGTTAGAGTATGTTTCCGCTGTTTATATCCTCTATTGTATATGCTTTGTGGGTTTTTTTGCAGGTTGGATTGTCAAGCAAGTCATGTAAGCCATGATTAGTCGTCCAAAGTTCACTCTAACTCCTAGGGTGGGTTTTGGGTCGCGACATAAAAATTGCTCCTCCTTCCTTCGAAGAAGGAGGACAAGCTACTGTGGATAAGCTCAAACAATTAAACCTTGTACAAAAGAAGATTCATGCTCCATCTTTGTCAGCGCACTTCTATTTCAGAGGAAGAAGACGAATACTTCAAGTTGCTGCAAGAGTACAAGGATGTGTTTGCCTAGATCTACAAGGAGATGCCCAGACTCGACCCTAAAGTGGCGATCCACCACCTCACTGTCAAACATGGTGTTCGCCCCATTAAGAAATTTGAACGCCGTTATCGACGTGAGTTGGTCCCCCAAATCGAAGCTGAAGTTAACAAGCTAATTAAAGCAGGCTTCATTCGAGAAGTAAAGTATCCAGCTTGGATTGCCAACATCGTCCCTGTCAAGAAGAAGAATGGGCAAATTCAAGTGTGCATCAACTTTCGTGACCTGAACAATACATGCCTTAAAGACGATTTCCCATTGCCAATCATTGAACTCATAGTTGATGTGACAATTGGGCATGAAGCCTTGTCCTTCATGGACAGGTCATCTGGCTACAATCAAATCAGGATGGCGCCAACTGACAGCAGCTAAACCCAGTGTCAGCACATACCCAGATGTGGAAGTTCTATTGTCCAGATCAGATTGAAAATCGGAATTAGTATAACCCAATCTAACTAGATCTTTCGATTGAAAAGCAAGCACATAATCCCTAGTCCTTTTCAGGTACTTCATGATATGCTTCACAGCTGTCCAATGATCGAATCTTGGATTGCTTTGGAACCGACTAACAACTCCCACTGCATGACAGATATCCGGCCCAGTACATAGCATAGCATACATGAGGCTCCCATTGCTGAAGCATAAGGGCACCTCTTCATCTGCTCAATCTCATCAGTTGATGTAGGAGCCATCTTTTTAGACAAAGTAACACCATGTCTAAAAGGAATGGGAGTTGTCTTACACTCACTTATACTGTACTTAGACAAAATCTTGTCAATGTAGGAAGTTTAACTAAATCCTAACATTCGGCATTTTCTATCTCTCAGAATCTTTATTCCGAGAATATAAGATGCCTCTCCCAAATCTTTCATTGAGAAATACTGAGGAAGCCAAATCTGGATTGATGACAACATCCATATATCATTCCCAATGAGTAGGATGTCATCTACATAAAGAATAAGGTATACTACCGCTCTCCCACTATCCTTCTTGTAAATACAAGATTCCTCTAAATTATTTTGGAATCCCAATTTTTTGATCGAAAGATCAAATCTTTGGTTCCAGTATCTAGAAGCTTGTTTCAAATTATATAAGGACTTGTTGAGCTTGCATACTATGTTCTCCTGGTTATGAACAATGAAGCCCTTAGGTTACTTCATATAGATGTCTTCATCTAACATTCCATTAATGAAAGCAGTTTTTACATCTATTTGACATATCTCATAGTCATGGTGTGCAGTTATAGCTAGCAATATCCTGATGGATTTGAGCATAGCTACAGGTGAAAAGGTATCCTCACAATCAACTTCTTGAATTTGAGTGTAACCTTTTACAACAAATCTTACTTTATAGGTCTCCACGTTACCATCGACACCCTTCTTCCTTTTGTAAATCCATTTGCATCTAATTTGCCTTATACCATCTGGTGGATTTACTAAAGTTCAGACGTCGTTGTCATACATGGAATCTATTTCGGCATTCATGGCTTTATTCCATTGAGATGCATCTACATTTAATGTAGCTTCCTGATAAGTATTAGGATCTGTATCCTCATCATCAGGGATAATTAGATAAACCTCATTATTATAATACTGAAGTCTATTTGGTGGTCTAGAAACTCTTTCAGACCTTCTCAGCGGAACAGAATTAAAAGAATCAATAGTGAAAGGATTAGGTTCATTTTCGATACTGGATGAGTTGTCTTTCATCTCATGAAATTCAACCTTCTTAAGAAGATCCATTTCTTCCTTCAAGAAGGTGGTATGATTCCTAACAACTATTGTTTGGTCTGCCTTGGAGTAGAAATAGAAACCCTTAGTTTCCTTTAGATACCCTACAAAGTTCTATTTTTCTGTTCTAGATTCTAACTTAATGGGTTCTAGTTTGTGAACATGCGCAGGACAACCCCATACCCTTAGATGGTGTAAATTAGGTTTTTCTCTAATCCAAAATTCATAGGGTGTAACCGGTAGACTTAGAAGGAACGCGGTTCAGAATGTAAATGACGGTTTGTAAAGCATATGCCCAAAGATAGGAAGGTACATCGGTATGGCTCATCATAGATCGAACCATATCTAATAAAGTTCGGTTTCTTCTTTCAAAAACACCATTTTGTTGAGGTGAGGCAGGACTTGACCATTGTGAGATAATCTCATTATCCCTTAAGTAATCCATAAAATCGTTGGTGAGGTATTCAGCACCTTGATCTGATCGAAGTGTATTTATGGATTTGTCTGTTTGATTCTCAACTTCCAATCTGAATTCTTTGAACTTTTCAAAAGTATCAGATTTGTGTTGCATCAAATAGATATATCTATATCAAGAATAGTCATCGGTAAATGTGACAAAATAACTGTATTACCCTCGTGCAACAATGTTAAATGGACTACATACATCACTATGTATGAGTCTCAACTTTTCTTTAGCTCTTCCTACCCTTTTAGGGTAAGGCTTCTTGGTCATCTTCCCTTCGAGACAAGAATCGCAAGTAGGGAGTGGTTCTACCTTGAGAAAGTCAAGGGGACCATCTTTTACCAACCTCTTGATCCTATCAAGATTAATATGACCATGTTTCTTATGAAGAGAATCCAGTTAAAAATTTATGCAGAAAACTGGATCCCGAGGATCTTTACACCACATAATACAAATAATTTTATCTATAAGTTTTAGTCATATTACCTCGGTGAATGATGTTCACCGGCGAAGCAAAACTAACTCGAACCGTCAGAACTCTTTGTAGAGATTTCTCGAAGAAATACTCGAAGTCGATCCTTGTTCTTCACTATCCCCACGAAGCCTTTGAATCTTTTCTTGGTCTTGAAGAAACAAAATAGAAGAAGATAGAATTTTGGTGGACTTTCTAACAACCAAAACCTTAGGGTTCAAAAACCCTTAAGTTGAAAAACCCAACTTGGAACAACACTAGAACCTACTAATTTAGGAGTCCTTTTCTCAAAAGGATTCCTTAATAATTGGGATTAACCAACTCCCTCAAATAGGAATCTCAATCCAATTAGGAGACCATCAAAGAAAAGGGGGGGGGGGGGGGGGGGGGGCATGAGCTTTTGAGTCTCCTTGTTGTATTACAACTCCATCTTATCTCTTTTGTTAATTCCAGAAATAAAAGAGATATTAATCAACAATTATTCAACTAACCTAATCCTTGTGACGCCCCGAACCCGCGCCTTAGGGAATCATGTTCCGAGACGCACACCCGGTCGTTCATACTAATGCAATGGAAGACTTTGCCTGCAAAAATTGCGTGAAATTTCAAACTTTGCCCCTAATGAGGCAAATCATCACTGGTCATCACAATAGCTATCACCACAAAATAAATACCTGTATTAATTACATTTATGTCTGTTTACAAAACATAGGCACCACCAATGCGCCGGGTAGTCTCTATCCAAAATCCAAAAAGGTCCAAGGTACAGGATCCACACCTACTACTCAGTAGCTCATGTATCTGTTGACATACAACGTCAGTGAGCTATTAAGCCCAATAAAAACCACAGTCCATCTATACTATTTTCCATGAAGTAACATGCATCAATAACAACATAATAGTACAGATCCAGTGTTATGATACCGTATAATAATATATCCAAGTTATAATGTGACACACGGTCACACAGGGCTATTTCACCTAACACGAGATTCCCAATCTCGAAGATATCCAGTTATGAATTCATTTTAACATTTCCACACAAGAATCATGTTATTCTTCGAGTTCTTCGACTCTATTAACTGGCCATAGGCCCATGCACAATTTTATTTGCACTATACATATTTGGACTCTTGTCCAATCATCAATCATCACTTGAGTCCTTTAGACTCACTTACACAATCCCGGGTTATAAACCCGATCAAGACCGAACTTTTGGTACTCTGACCCAAATACTAACTTAGAATCCGAAGATTCACTACAACTTTGAGCACACTTGCTCGTACAACCCTAAATCAGAAATATTTAATACCAACCTGAGCACTCCGGCTCAACAAACTGCGAATCCAAAGATTTCATACCACACGGGTACCTGCCCTACAAAAACAAACTCCTTAAATCCACTGGCCGACCACATCTCGTGTATTCACCGTCATCTCAGTGGGATATCAGTCCAAAAGGAAACCACGGAAACCCTGCCTACCGGCCTCTTCCGGCAAGTCTTACAGAGGAACCATGACATCCAATGCCACCACTCCTAGACGTCCCACTACAAAGGCAACCCCGATAGACCCGGTAGCCACCCTCTTCTGACCCATCCAGAGAGGAAACCCCGGACTATACATCATCGGTCTCTCAGCCACTGACTCCCTAAGACTCCAACATCTCTTGACTACCAGTCCCGGAGGAACCACAACATCCAATCCCGCCACTCCTGACCTAGTCCAAGAGGAACCACAGACGACCTTGACAAACATACTGACATCTCCCGTCTATTAGTCTCAGTGAACCCACGACATCCAATGCCACCATCCTAGACTTAGACAAGGAGGAACCACTGCCCCACGTAACCACAGGTTAGGATTTCTAACCACGAACAAACCCGATTATCCCAAACCCGGCTTGGATAACTGACACACTTGGGCATCACGCCCGTATACCAAGTCCACAAGTATACCACTCCGATAGGGAACGGACTCAGGTCAATGGACACCCTCCATTGCCTTAAAAATACCAACTGTGATTTTTGAGGCTTTCCAGGAGGACCCCATAAACATAAGGGAGCCAACATAGGCTTCCAAAGCACACTGTCTAGCTTACGATCAATCATTGCGATTGATTGCACATCAGTTGCGATCGATTGCACATCAGCTGTCAGCTGTGATCGATCGCCCAAGGCCAAACAGGACCCTGAGTGATCAACCTATTATGCGATCAATCGTCGGATCAATCGCATGATCCATCGTACACCTTCTATATGGCTGCGATCGATCGTTATACAGCTGCAATCGATAACACATCAGCTGGAGTCTAAATTTCGAGCTGCGAAGAGCTTGAAACCGAGGCTACATCCTTCTACTCCAATTTAATCCATTTCCACATTCATCCACACATCATTTCAAGGTCTTGGACCCTTTTTATTCATCCATATCATTCACACATCCTAAACCACGATAAAAATGGTAAAAATAGAAGAAAATAGGAAGAAAATAGAGGGTTTTTACCTTTTTCATGCTTTTCGAGGTCCAGCATGCACAATCCGACGTCACCACAATGTTCAACACGTCGATAAATCCCGGGGTAGTGCACATGCACTTTCTCTTTCCCCTTTCTCTCTCTTCTCTCTCTCTCTCTCTAGTTTCTCTCTCTAGAAACCATGAGACAAAGGTTCAGCTCTAACTCACTGTGCGAATAGGAGAAAGTGAATAAGTTTGCTTGTATATAGGAAAAGGGTTTGGATCCGGTGCAATAACACATGAGTGATAATGGTGTGCACTTTGACTGATTTGACTAGTTTTGACCATTTTGACCAAGTTTGACCGGATTTCCGATTCTTCGCACATACAAGCCTCCAAAACCCTACCAAATGTCATCCGATCGTGACGAAACTTTAGGTGACTGAACTCTGGGTAGTCCGACACCTACTGTAAAAATTTCATGGATATATGAAATACATTGTGAACTCTCTCTAACTCTGGTGGTAGCACCAGACAGTAGGCTACACTGCCTATTTTGGCCAAAATTTCAAAAGGCCCGATAAATCGCGGACTTAATTTACTCCACTTCCCAAAATGTACGACACCTTTTGATGGAGAGACCTTCAAGAAGACGTGATTGCCGACCTGAAATTCCAGGTCCGACACTTTTCATCTGCATAACTCTTCTACCGACTCTGAGCAGCTAATAGCCTGGATCGAATTAACTCGATCTTCTAAGTAGTTTCTTGTACCAGTTTTGGTCCTAGCAGCTTATGGTCTCCAACTTCAGTCCAACATATTAGCGACCGACAGCTCCGGCCATACAATGCTTCATAAGGAGCCATTTGAATACTTGCCTAATAACTGTTGTTATATACAAATTCAATCAAAGGCAAGTGATCATCCCAGTTTCCTCGAAAGTCCAGGCTGCAAGTGCGCAACATATCTTCTAGTGTTTGAATCGTGTGCTCGGACTGTCCATCGGTCTGAGGATGATAAGCTGTACTCATGCGGAGCTGCGTACCCAAGGCTTCTTGTAAACTCTGCCAGATTCGAGAAGTGAATCGCAGATCGCGATCTGATATAATTTTCACTGGTACACCATGCAGCTTCACAATCTCTCTGATATACAGCTTCGAAAGATCTTCCAACGTGATGGTATCTTTAATGGCGAGGAAGTGGGCCAACTTAGTTAGTCTATTGACTATCACCCAAACAGCGTTGTGTCCACTCCTTGTTCTTGGTAGTCCCCCACAAAATCCATCGTGATATGTTCCTACTTCCACTCGAGAATCGGTAGCAAATTCAGCAAACCAGATGGTTTCTGATGCTTTGCTTTAACCTGCTGGCAGACCAGACAGCGAGAGACATACTCTACAATCTCTCTTTTCATGTCATTCCACTAGAAGTTTCTCTTCACATCATGGTACATCTTCGTGCTTCCAGGGTTCACTACAAAACGCGATCGGTGTGCCTCGTTGAGTAGTTCATTTTTCAGTTCGAGGTTTGCAGGTACACACACACGACCTTGAAATCGGAAGATTCCATCTTCTGATTCTTCGAAATCACTCCCTTTTCCCTAAAGCATTTGGTCCTTAATGGCCTTGATCTCTGAATCTTCTAACTGCGCTTCTTGAATCTTCTGTAATAATACCGGCTTAGCTTGGATACTAGCCAACCGAACGCTATTTCCTTGGAATCACAAACTCAGATTCCAATTCTTGAACTCTTCTATCATCTTCCAGCGGTCCGCCATCATGTATGCAACGGATCCGATCATCTTTCCGCTCAAGGCATCTGCCACCACATTACCCTTACTAGGGTGATACTGGATCACATAATCGTAATCCCTTAGAAACTCCATCCATCTTCTTTGATGCATATTGAGCTCTTTCTGAGAGAAGAGATACTTCAAACTCTTGTGATCACTGTAGATCACCATTTTCTCTCCATAAAGATACTATCTCCAAATTTTCAGGGCAAACACAACTGCAGCTAACTCCAGATAATGCGTGAGATAATTCTGTTCGTGAATCTTGAGTTGTCTCGAACCATAAGTAATGACCGTTTTTTTTTGTATTAACACACAGCCGAGTCCCTTGCCGGAAGCATCACAATACACCTCAAATCCTCCGGATCCCGAGGGAGTGGTCAACATTGGAGTAGTTGTTAATCTCTTTTTCAATTCTTAAAACTTCACTCCCATGCTGCAGTCCATTCAAACTTCATATTTTTCTTCGTCAACTCTGTTAATGGAGCTGCTATCTTGGAAAAGCCTTCAACGAATCTGTGGTAATAACTGGCCAATCCCAGAAAGCTTCAGATTTCAGTTGTAATGGATGGCCTTCCCCACTCAATTACCGCTTGAATCTTGGACAAATCCACAGATATTCCATTCCTTGACACAATATGTCCAAGGAAGACTATCTCCTCCATCCAAAACTCGCACTTAGAGAATTTAGCATACAGCTGATTATCCCGTAACATTTGTAGCGTGATTCTCAAGTGCCGATCATGCTCCTCGTGGCTAGGAGAGTATATAAGGATGTCGTCTATGAATACCACGGTATACTGATCCAAGTACGGCTGAAAGAGACGAGTCATCAATTCCATAAAGGCCGCAGGCGCATTTATCAATCCGAATGACATCACCAGGAACTCGTAGTGTCCGTAGCGAGTTCAAAACGTTGTCTTCCAAATATCTTCTTCCTTGACCCGCAACTGGTGAAACCGGACTGAAGATCTATCTTCGAAAACACCTGAGCGCCTTGCAACTGATCAAAAAGATCATCTATCTGGGGGAGAGGTTATTCTTCTTGATTGTTGCTTGATTCAGTAAACGATAATCAATGCACAGACGAAGACTTTCGTCTTTCTTTCTGACAAACAACACTGGTGCTCCCCACGGTGACACACTTGGGCGAATCAAACTCTTGTCTAGTAAATCTTGCAATTGAATCTTCAATTCTTGCAATTTTGCTGGAGTCATCCGATATGGAGTCTTTGATATCGGGGCTACACCTGGAGTTATATTGATCAAAAAATTGATCTCTCGAGTGGGAGGAAGTCCTGGCAACTCCTCCGGGAATACATCTTGAAATTCCCGTACCACTGGCGTATTTCTCAACACAATGTCTTCATCTTTATCAATTACAACAGCTGCCAAGTAACCCGTACAACCTTTATCCAAAAGGTGACATGCTTTAATTGCTGATATTAGCTTGGGGGCTTGACCTCAAACAATCCCCTGCGTTTTGATCACTTTCTTGGCATTATAATCTACCACTGCATGGTAATTAGCCAACCAATCCCTCCCTAGGATAACATCATAATCCTTCATGTCTAACACGATCAGATCTACTACTATCCATACACTATTGATAAGTATGGGACACCTATCATAAACTGTTTTTGGGATGGTACCGATAGGTTAGACTACCATTTCCGTTGTCATTCATATTATGGATCTGCTGCTATTGAATCAGATTAACTAAGGCAGCAATGGCCATATACTCCTACTAACGTACCCTCTGGTGCTCACCGAGGGCGGCATGATTCCCCTATAAGTATAATACTAAACGTTTACCAATAACAAAATGAAATGAAATGAAACTGAAATACATAAAGGCAAAAAGATATTTCATTCATTTCATCTTTAATATATACAATAGCACACCATGTACATAACCGTACTACATCAAAGTATATACAAACATCACGCACTACATCCAAGTATATACACCAGAAATATGAGTCACATGATAGGAAGACCGACTAGGGCATCTACTACACTCTAAAATGATACAAATGCGCTACAGTCTCCCCTCATAACCCTCTACTCCTGATCCTCGGCCTCGGGTCTAGCCTCTCTCAACAACCAGTTAATCTCACTTTGTCTTAGGGATTTGCGCATTGCTTGCGCGGTCAATCCCTTGTGAAATGGTCGTACCGCCTTTAAGTGTACAATGCGGTAAGACGACCATCCAGCATAATGGCTTCTTTGCATGGTCACTGCCCACTCAAAAAGAGTTATCTCCCACTTGGTGGGAATTTGGTTCAACCTTGCCATTTCCCACACATGTACATAATTCCCAAATCAATGTATGATTTCGAAACAGGTGCAATCAATATACTACATCTAGGATTATTCCTATTATTTTGTTCCAAACTACTTGTATTATCAAGTATTATTCGTCATGATGTTTATTGTTTTAGCTCTGATACCAATTGTGACGCCCTGAACCCGAGCCTTAGGGAATCGTGTTCCGAGACGCGCACCCAGTCGTTCTTACCAATGCAGCAAAAGACTTTGCCTGCAGAAATTGTGAGAAATTTCAAACTTTGCCCCCAATGAGGCAAATCATCATTGGTCATCACAATAGCCACCACCAAAAAATAAATACCTGTATTAATTATATTTATGTCTATTTACAAAATGTAGGCGCTACTAATGCGCTGGGTAGTCTCTATCCAAAAAGGTCCAAGGTGTAGGATCCACACCTATTGCTCAACAACTCTTATATCTGTTGACATACAACGTCAGTGAGCTATGAAGCCTAATAAAAACCAAAGTCCATCTATACTATTTTCCATGAATTAACATGCATCAATAACAACATAATAGTACAGATCCAATGTTATGATACCGTATAACAATATATCCAAGTCATAATGTGACACACGGTCACACAAGGCTATTTCATCCAACACAAGATTCCCAATCTTGAAGATATCCAGTTATGAATTCATTTTAAAATTTGCACACAACAATTATGTTATTCTTCGAGTCCTTTGACTCTATTAACTAGCCGTAGGCCCATGCACAATTTTATTTACACTATACATATTTGGACTTTTGTCCAATCATCAATTATCACTTGAGTCCTTTAGACTCACTTACACAATCCTGGGTTATATACCCAATCAAGACCGAACTTTGGGTACTCCAACCCAAATATTAACTTATAATACGAAGATTCACTACAACTTTGAGCACATTTGCTCGTACAACCCTAAATCCGAATATTCAATACCAACCTGAGCACTCCGGCTCAACAAACTATGAATCTAAAGATTTCATACCACACGGGCACCTGCCCTACAAGAACATACTCCTCAAATCCACTGGCCGACGACATCTCGTGTACTCGCCGTCATCTCAGCTAGATATCAATCCAGAAGGAAACCACGACCAACCTGCCTACCGGCCTCTTCTGGCTATTCTTACGGAGGAACCATGACATCCAATGCCACCACTCCTAGACGTCCCACCACGAAGGCAAACCTGAAAGACCCGGCTGCCGCCCTCTTCTGACCCATCCAGAGAGGAAACCCAGGACTATACACCATCGGATTCTCAGCCACTGACTCCCTAGGACTCCAACATCTCTTGACTACCACTCCCGGAGGAACCATGACATCCAATGCTGCCACTCCTGACCTAGTTCAAGAGGAACCACATACGACTCATACAAACAGACTAACATCTCTCGTCTATCAGTACTAGGGAACCCACGACATCTAATGCCCCCATCCTGGACCTAGACAAGGAGGAACAACTGCCCCACGTAACCACGGATTAGGTTTTCTAACCACAAACAACCCCGATTATCCCAAACCCCGCTTGGATAACCGACATACTTGGGCATCACGCCCGTATACCAAGTCCACAAGTATACCACTCCGATAGGAAGCGCACCCAGGCCAATGGACACCCTTCATTGCCTTAAAAATACCAACCGTGACTTTTGGGGCTTCCTAGGAGGACCCTATAAACATAAGGGAGCCAACATATGCTTCCAAAGCACACTGTCCAGCTTACGATCAATTGTTGCGATCAGTCGCCACCCTGCAATCAATCACACACCAGCTGCAATCAATCGCCCGAGGCCAAACAGGACCCCGAGTGATCAACCTGTTCTGTGATCGATCATCGGATCGATCACATGATCCATTGTACGCCTTTTGTATGCAATCGATCGTCATACACCTGCGATCGATAGCACATCAGTTGGAGTCTAAATTTTGAGTTGCGAACAGCCCGAAACCGAGGCTACATCCCTCTACTCCAATTTAATCAATTCCCACATTCATCCACACATCAGTTCAGGGTCTCAAACCCTTTTTATTCATCCACATCATTCACACATCCAAAACCACGACAAACAGAGTAAAATAGAAGAAAATAGAAAGGAAACATAGGGTTTTTTTTTATCTTTTTCACGCTTTTCGAGATCCCGTATGCTCGATCCGACGTCACCATAATGTTCAGCACGTCGATAAACCTCAAGGTAGTGCGCATGCACTTTCTCTCTCCTCTTCTCTCTCTCTCTCTTTAGTTTCTCTCTCTAGAAACCGTGAGACAGAGCTTCGGCTCTAACTCACTGTGCGAATGAGGAGAATAGAAAAAGGGTTTGGATCCGGTGCAACAGGACATGAGTGATAATGGTGTGAACTTTGACCGAGTTGACTAGTTTTGACCTTTTGACCAAGTTTGACTGGATTTCCGATTCTTCGCACATACAAGCCTCCAAAACCCTACCAAATGTCATCCGATCGTGACGAAACTTCAGGTGACCGAACTTGGGGTAGTCTGACACCTACTGTAAAAATTTTGGGAAAAAATACTACTGCACTTTAGTCTGGAAGAAAACTTCAAAATCCACTAATTTCCTGATTTTGGACACAAAACATGCTGCCGTTTCTTTGTTTGTGATGATTAACTGCCGAAACGATAGACGATCATCCTCACGACCGAATCGCACGCTGTGGTACCAGTCGCACGGATTTCTATTAGAATCCCCAATAATTATAGAGTCCCAGTTGAATTCTGAAAAATCTGAAATTTCCTGGTTTTCTCGATTTTCTTACATTTAAGACCCTCGCGGTCTCGCGAATCGATATGCGAAGGAACTGAAACGATAGATAACCAAACTAGGGACAGTCCAACACCTACTGTATGAATCAGGAGAAAATGATGAGTTTTGACAGTAAAAAGAAAATTCAGAAGAAAACTACAAAACCCACTAATTTTTCGGTTTCGGATACAAAACACGCGATATTTTCATATACGAACAAACCAACGACCGCGATGATAGATGATGATTCTTACGACCAATCGGCACGTGGTGACATTCTCCGTTCGTATTTCTATTAGGATCTCCAACAGATATTGGGTCCCACTTAATTTCTGGAAATTCGAAAATTTCCCATTTTTCTCAATTTTATCACACATAATGGCCCTACGGTCCCACGAAATGATACCTGACGGAACCAATACGATAGGGGTGTGTCCTGGTAGTCGACCGGCACACTGTGTGTAATTTTCAAGAAAAGATACTGAGATTTCCTCGATGCACCTCAATCCCAAGCAAAACCCACTTTTTATTAACTTAACAATCACTCAAGTATTTAACCCTAGTTAAGGACCAATAAACGTATAATTTTATCATTTAAAATTCTGGGGCGTTACAATCTCCCCTCCTTACAAAAGATTTTGTCCTCAAAATTTGCTACATCAGTTTTCAAGATTTACAACACAGATTAATCCTCAAACAACTGAGGATGGCTATCTAGCATCGCGTCCTCAAGCTCTCAGGTGGATTCTTCTACGCCATGATGTTACCACAAAATCTTGACCAGTTTGATTGTTTTAGTCCACAACACTTGTTCATTACGGTCCAAGATTTGCACTGGCCTTTCCTCAAAAGTTGTAAAAAGTTTGTGTGTTCACTTGTGGTTGATTGTTTGTGATTGCCCAAAATTAAAATTGGTAGACATGGTTAGGTAGACCTATTCACCCCGCCCCCCCTAGGTCAAGGGAATCATTGAACTAAGAAATTTCACTTAGCTTAAGCTAACCCCAGCCTAGCCCAATTACCTCCCCTAGTGCTAACCTAAATCGTCTCCGCCACTAATGGCCAACATAAAATTGGAGAAGTCAAATATTCTAGAAGTAGCCCCGTTTAAGAGTTTTGATTATTTATTTCCAGAGGATGCTATGGCTAGTTTTCTACTCATTCACTTAATCCTTTTTTAAGCAAGAAGATAAAAAACATGAGAGCTTCTCTTGAAGCCTATTTTTTTTTTAAAAAAAATTATGTTCAGAAGGGAAAGTAAAGGAGAAGGAAAGTGAACCTAGGATTATCCTTTTCTTTATAAGAAGAGGTCATTATTTCTAAATTATTTGAGTTTAAATATGAAATGGAGATCCAGTTCAAGAAATAATCAGAAGTCCTTAAAATATGCATATGATACAGTATTTTATGAATTACATAAAAAATTATAAGAATATAAATATTAATTTTTATTTGACAATGCCCCCAAAAAGCTCTGTTGGAAGGCATATTTTTTAGAGTTTCGGTTATCTGTTAAAATAGAACTCTTATTTATATTTAAGCTATTTTATTTTTATCACTCTATTTCTAACTTGTTTAAATATGAATAAGAATTTTGGATATTTTATATTTCTTAAAATATTTATTTTAAAACTCAAAAAACAAAACGTGTTCTGGGAGCTCTGAAGATCCCTATTCTTATTTAAACTCTATCATACACCTAAAACACGAAGACGGCAGTGTCAAATGTTAAAAACTATCACCATCTTTACTAGCCAATGACATCATGGGGCCTTTAAAAAAACTATCTAATAGAGTTTGAATATGAGGCGGAGCTGTGCTTGACCGCCTTGGTGCTGAGCTTCTGTTTTTTTAATGTGTATGATGACGATTTTGTAATTTTTAAGAGAAGTAGTGACAGTTTTTCAAAACAAAATTTCTCTATAATTACAAGAATGCTACTGGTTTATACTAAAAAGGGAGCTCCCTTTCAAGGCAGTGAAACAGAGCTCCACATCATATTTAAATTCCATCAAATAAGGGTATGAAAAAACATTAATGTTAGGGGTGATCATTTATTTTAGTAGGTGTTAAGAATTAAGTTATTATCGATAGCGCGCCTCTCAAGCCTCAACCACTACCAAAGGAATAAGTCCAACCACTAAATCAAACCATGCAGAATTAAAGAAACAATTTTTACTACCAGATCTCTTTTTCCTCTGTCTGCTTTCCAGAAGCCATCCCCTGTCTCCATCTTATCTGCCTGCTCTTCTAGAAGCCAGCCGGGATTCTCTCTCCCTTGTTCTAAAATCCCTACAAAATTAACCTTCTAGTTTTGGAAGAAGGCAACGGATTAGCTCAAAAAAATGCCCGAGATTCACACTCGGGCACGCGTGGAATGGTGGTGCTAAGGACGTGATAGCATGAATCTTGCATGTTTCCTTAGATAACACGTGCATCCCTTTTCAGTTTGTTACTTAGGTTCTTTGACACTTATGAACTGTGGTTAAAATTCATCTATTCTTCGGGTTAAATAATTTAACTTTATTTTTTAGAAAAATATATTTAAAAATGTAATCACATGAAATTATAACCAAGGTTAACTTATTTTTATAAAAAATTCTAGAGATTAATTTTCATGGAGAGCTCTGCGTGTAATTATCAATAATTACACTTTTACCGTTATGTAGTGTAAAAAGGGTGTTTTGCATCATGCGGAGCTCCCATTTTACACTACATGGAGGCAAAAGTGAAATTATCATATGTCGAGCTCCGCTTGATATTTAAACTGAAAATTCTAATAACCAAGGTTACTTATTTAACATTTTTAATATTAAGAATTAATGAATTTTAACCACGGTTAATGAATGTCAAAGAAGGCATGTCACGGGGATGGAAGGTGAATGCATACAAGTCAACAGAATAGCAATGCATGCTATCCTAGGAAGCACGGATACTTCAAATAGGTCATCGGACCCGTATCTAATACATATCAGATACGGATACGTCTCCGATACAATGGGATACGTACGATATACGGTTGGGACATATCTTGTTAATTAAAAACATGTTTTTTTAATTCTGATACGGCATTAAGACGTAGGGATACGGCCATCAATAATTTTTTTTTGTATTTTTAGAGACCTGAGGGTGTGACCCTATCTCTTTTGTTGTTCCATAGACATGATCTTCTTTACATTTTGCTTAGTGAATGATAGGATGACTTTCTTTTTTGCTTAGTGGATGAGATGATGAGATGACCCTATTTCTTTTGTTTTTACATGAAAATGATATTTTTTATACATAAATAGAACTGAATCAATGGTTATTTTGTAATTATAATACAAAATATAGTATTATTATTATTTTTTTTTTTTTAAATACAGACGTATCCTAGTTATACCCGTATCCTATTTTTTTAGGTGCTACCGTCGTACCCGTATCCCGTATCCGTGCTTCCTAGATGCTATCACTCCCCTCAATTAAATGTCTTCCCACGCGTTACACTGAGAAGGCACCATTTCCGGCATCTGCGAGACATAATAGGTTGAAATTAAAAAATAATAATAACAAAGAAAAGAAGATAGGATAGTAGGACTGATTTTCTCATCCTTTTCTTCTGGACAAAAAAATATAATTTTTTTACTCAATAGTCGATACCCTGTTTTCTAGAAGCAATTCCACTTCCACCCCTCTTTCTAACGAAATGTATTAATGTTGCAATCTCTCTCTCTTCTCGAAGCTTAGTCCTTTATGTACCTTTCATCCCTCCTCGATCTAAGAAGATACAACGACTATTCCCATACTTCTAATCCTATTCTTCGATTTGCTTTCCCTTTTCGCTTCGATTCTGCAACTGTTACGAAAGAATCAGAGCCAGAATCAATGGAAGATGACACGTATCTACAGGATTTTGAAGAAGCAGAGGACACACTTTCTCTCTGCGATCTTCCCCTTTATAGCGAGGGAACAGAATGGGAAGATTTCTCTAGGGAAAATCCACGATCATCATCATCATCAGATCAGGAGTTCTTCGAGTTCTCTAGTGATCTAAGTGGCGAGATGTGCCTAGCAACTAACATCATCTTCTGTGGAAAGCTCATTCCTTTCAAACAATCTCTCTCCAATGAAACTCATAAGCTTCCATGCAACGAAGATCAAACCACAAGAACTACGAAAAAGAGCTTTTTCAGTCGGAAATTCGGGTCGTTGAGAGAATCACAAAGATCTCGGTCCACGAGGAAAGCTACTTCTTCGGACGAACAAATACAGATAATTTCCAGTTCGAGAACTTCTGGAAAAATCGATTTTTCGGTTCGGAAAGAATCGGTTTTGGCGTCTTCGAGGAAGCCTCGATGGTATGTATTTATGTTTGGAATGGTGAAATTTCCGCCGGAGATGGAAATGAAAGATATCAGAAATAGGCAGAGTCGCCGGAAGTTCGACGGCGGGGAATCTGGTACCGTACATAGAAGCGGAGGGAAGAGTTCCTTTTGGGGATTGCTTCGGTCGTTGGGTTGCAAGAGTAATGCTGCAACTCATGCCAACGCGATGGTAAAGGCGCCATTTGGTTGCATTTCACACGTGTGATATGGGTTTGTGGCTTGGTGCCTCTCGTCCTCACACGGGTTTCCAGATTAGTGAAGTTTTTGCTTGTGTATACTTTGTTTAGCCCAGACCTATTCCTTTCTCAGTTATACTTCGTTTTTCTACTTTTAGTTTTTCATTTTTATCAATGCATCATTTTAGTTATGTTTATTAAGTCGGTCTAGAGGTATTCGGTATTCCTCTAATCATCTATGACTAATCACTAGATTTGGCATTACTTATTTTATTTTTTCTAATGTCACATTAACTCTAATTTTTACCCTTTAATAATTGAATCGAATGATAAGAATTTGGGAGTAGCCGTTCACTTATACTTGTTAATTTACTCCGAGACTTATTCTTGTAACTACGTTCATAGGTTAATAAATTAAGAGCTTTCTAGTTTGTTTGTTTTTTTGGGGACTCGGCCCCAACTCTTTGGATCAAGACTAATCCCCGAGGGTGCGACGTGAACCTGCACACCAAGTAAGTCCGAGTAAACCCGTGCAGGATTGGCCCCAAAGGGGGAGTGAGAAATGGAACCCAAGACCTCCCACTTAGGAAAGGCCTTGCTGCTCTATTAAGGGTTTTGGACCCGGGTATTAGCTTTATGAAAAGAGTTACAGCATGATTAATTTTGGGCTTATATTTTTTTAATTTTGTAAAAAGCCTAATCTAAACTCAGCACTTTTGCAAGAGGTTTTTGTAGCCTGAATTTAACCCCTTAACACCCCTAAAGTAAGCCGGGCTGTTTGGTTTGGATTATTCTAGTTATAAGTGATTATGCTGATAAGCGCTGACTCTATAATCCTGTTTGGCTAACACTACTAATAAGCGATTATCTAGTCATTTTAAAAAATGGTATTTTAGTCATTTTTAGAAAAAGAAAAAATATTTTTAAAAAACTTATCTTTTAAGTTTAATGGATCTTATTAGCCTTACTGAGTACTGAAAGGGAAAAATACCGGGAAGGATGCGCGTCAGCCGCAGCTACTCATACTCTGGTTTACCGGTAGAAGGTAGGAGTTGAAGGGTGTGATACCTTGACCTGCACTCCGATGATAAAGTAAGTAGGTGGAGAAGATGATGAACAATAACACGTACAATAGCATTGAAATATATGTGTGTTTTTCGGATCATTTCAACACTGAAATTCTCGGGGTATTTATAAGTTAACCTTGGTATGGCCATAGATGACCATAGATGCCCATACCATGTGCCCTGCATTCATTACCAAATATGTCAGTAAAATCTGCCACCTGTTGCATCACACGTGAGAGATTACTATGAGTTCAGTCGGTTAGGTCTGACAGCACACAGAAGTGACCAGCATTAAATGCCAAGACAGTGCTTTCGGCCTACTTGTCAGAATAATCGATTGCCTCCTGATCACTTCCTCCTGCGAGTCGGTCTCGTTGTTGACTCGAGCTCGGGTACATTGTATATGTCTTAAAATATGACCTGGACATCTTTATCTGAGTTACAACGGGCTCGTTGTTCATTTAACAACGGAAATGTTGTCGAGAATACAACGTTTACATTGTGCATAAGACAACGAACACGTTGTCAAGCCTTAACGAAAACGTTGTTCACAAGACCACAGATACGTCGTAATTTATACAACGTGAACGCTGTGCATCAGATAGTGTTTATCCTTCTATTTTAAGCACGTGACCCAAACACATGTCCACGTGTCACTTTCGTGAACAAAACAACAAAAGCTAGCTCGTTCCCCAACGCTCAAATAGTTTTACGAATTTTATCATTTACAATTTGCCCCTTTATGAGGCTTAGAACGTAGTTCAAAGTGTCATAAACGGACAAAAAGAGCAACAGATCATACCTGGCTCTGCTCCCGGAATCTGTATCGTTGTGTTACTGAAACGCTGAGAAGATAAAACGCTCATGCCAGCTGGTTAACGCGTGCGAACCATCACGCCTCATTAATGCAAGACAGGCTGTCATTATTATTGTTTCGGAATTCAAAACGCTTTATATATCTGACGGTTACTCTCTTTGTGTAAAACGACGATCCTGTCATTACTCTTTCCAGCTTTGACATAGGTGTACGGTTCTGATGGAGGGTATTTCTGTCTTTTCGTATATCTGAGATATCTATAAAAATCTCTCTTGGTTGCATCGTTTCACTTATCTCGCCATTGAAGTACTGTTACTCTGCCCACTTTGCGTCTCAAACGAAAGTTCAACCAGCTCTCTCGTATTCCTTGTTTGTGGTACGCTCTTACTTCCTTTTCTTTACTGATTCTTCTTTTTTTTCTCTTCTTCTCTAGCTCTGTTTGTCGAGTCTGTCCATACTTTTCTTGCCCACTGTTCTTCTCTCTGTTCTTCCCAACTCATGGCTGCCGTGGCTCCCATAGAACCCATTAGAGTAGATGAGGTTAGAGGTCAAACCAAAGATGAGGCTAGTTGCACAGGTAGCACACCGTATGGTGCCTATATAGAAAAATCTTCCGCCCTTCGCCAACAACAGCTAGCATACCTAAACCATCTTAGGGAGCGCTTCGATTTCCCTTCCCACGTCAACCTTCATTTCAAAAGAGAAGACGCTCACATCGATAAATGAAAATCCGCCTGTATCGTTGTCTATCTCTCCCAACTCGAAGCTGGTCTTCGATTCCCTCTACACCCCGTCCTGGACGAAGTCTTTTCTACTCTACACCTTGCTCCGGGGCAGATGCACCCCAGCTTTTACAAATAATGTTCATGATGATTAAATTCATCAAGGACGGATTCCCTATAGAAGCCAGACACCTTTTTCACTTCTGTCATACTGTCAGATACCGAGGTATTGATGATGGCCCTTACAACTACTATTCCTGGAACAAAAAACCGTTGTACCCAGACCTTGTCTCCAGCATCCTGGATAGAGAAAGAGGGTGGAAGACAACTCCATTCGTTGTCTCTAGGGACTGGAAGGCAGAGACTTCCACTGTACCCAATGTCTTCCAAGATAAACCAGGTAACAAAATACCGTTGTCTGCTGTCCGTTGTACATTAGTTCTTCTGTCTCTCCATCCCGGTGTCCGTTGTCTGTTACCTCTATTCATCCTAATTACTTCCGTTGTCTCACATTATTTTCTCTTTTGCAGTTGAAGGGAAGAAAATCTCATTCAAAAAACTCGCGCCAGAAGAAGAAGGCCTACTTACGAACATCAAGCGAGTACAAGGTGGAGAGTACATCCGGTGGACACCGCTGCCACCTGACACTTGGAGTTTCTTCGGTAGCTCGAACCCAACTTCGCACAAGCAACAAGGCACCTCCTCTTCTTCACCTGCAGTTGAGCTGAATCCAGAAGAAGAAATGGCCAGCACCAACCCACCAGCGCTGATCAGAAAACCAAGGACCGTTCGTCCTGCAACTGCGCTGCCTCCTCTTCCACCTCCGCCAAAGACAATTCCTTCCACAACGGGAGCAGCACCTTCCGAGCCAAAACGGAAGGTTCCTACTCAGGCTGAGTTCGAGGCCAGAAAGAAGAGAAAGGAAGAAAAGCGTCGTGAGAAGGACAACGCACGCGCTACCGCTCCTCCCTCTGCTCCTGCAACACATCAAGGAGCCGACGCTACAACGGGAACGCCAGTAGTCAGCACGATACCTGCTGCTACTCAAGCCGTGGCTACCCCAATCGCTTCGAGCTCCGCTCTGGTTGCTATTGCCACAACGGAGACGACTACAACACATCTGCCAGTTGGTGCACCGCCTTAAGAGGTCAGGGATTGGTCACCCGACTTCACTCGATTCGGAAGGCCCACTGTCAACGACTCGGTGCAGACATCAGAGAAGGTTGCTCGGGCCTTGACTCATGCTATGAGGCTCTCTAAGGACATCGCTGATGCTGGCAAGATGTCCCTACCCGAGGTGTCTTATGCAGCCTGCCAGTCCATGGCCTCGGTATGATTTTCTGCTCTCTTTCCTATCTGTTTGTTCAATTCTCATTGTGGTGTGCTGATATTTCTGATCTTTCTTATTACAGTTGAACGTCCTCCTCCACGAGTTGAGTGATCGTAGTACCTACCACTACAATCATCTCACAGACTCCATCAAATACTGGCAAGGAAGGGCTGAGACACTGGAAAGAACTCTCGCTGAAGATAGACTCAAGATCGAGTTCGACCTGTCTCAGGCCCGAGCTGAGGTGGAGCGAGTGGAGGAGAAGTTCATTACTGCCTTCAAGGGGCAAGAGAAGGCGGAAGGTGAAGCTCGAGCAGCGAAGGAGGGAGAAAAGAAAGCCAAACAAGACGTGGAGAACGCCATTCTCTGAATCAGTGAGTTAGAGCTCGTCTCCCAGGCTCTGAGCAGGCAATTGGAGGAAGCCGAGGCAGCAAGAGCGGCGCTGATGGAAGAGCTCGAGGAAGCCAAGAAGGCTGAAGAGGCCATCGAGCAAGCGGTGACCACGAGACTGCAACAGCACTATCAGTCTCAGTTGGACACTCTCCTTGATGAGGATCGGGCAGAGACCGAGAAGGAGGTGATGAACATGCTCCGACGACAAAGTCGACTGAAGAAGGACAACGAGGAGGACGTGACCACCTTCTCCAAGCTCCAGAGCAAAGATGTCATCGACCTTGACAACGAGACCGAAGTCGAAGGAGTCGAGAAGCCACACCCCTTCGAAGGTCCTGCATCCCTTCCAGCTGAACCATATTTTGAACCAGCTGCCCCTGAAGCACCTGCTGCTGCTGAAGATCCTCCTGCCGAAGCTACTGGTGCTGAAGCTGCTGATGCTACCGTCTCTCCTCCACTGCTGAAGCTTGATTTCCCTTTTCCTGTTTTCTTTTGTAATGCATCTTTCTCTCCGTGCAACGGGATTGATCTGTACACAACCCAGCAATGGGTTTCTTTCTATTTGAATGAATGACCACTTTCTTTTTCTTCCATTTGCATCTTTCTTTAATCTCGTAGTGTAACTGGAGTTTGTGGAACTCGCACAACGTATGCACACAAGATAAATATCACATAAGTACCTGAATATTTTTCACAGATCATATAACAAAATATGAACATAATAACTCACAACGTATGCACTTGAGTGTATGTTTATGAAGCTCATACTTAATGATTGATGCACACGCCAAACAAAGCACTTTGAATCATACGCACAACGGAAAGGAGAAATTGGCCCAGATACATCGTTATGTAGTTCACTGTGAATATAATCTGACAAATAAAATTTCATAAGATGAACATAATGTAACTCAGCTTAGAGACACTTGCTCAGAGGATGTCATTAGGATAAGCCACTGGATTTGCTCAGATGACATCCTTAGGATAAGCCACTAGTGTCTCATTGTGAGCATTTTGTTCAGGCGAAATTTTATTCGAATTTGCAAAACATTCACAATATTACACTGATGTTCCAGACAATGACTTGGCACAAAACTTCATAACATTGCAATTTAAATGTTCATGTAAAAGCACTGAAAAACTCATTATCACAACAACTCATTTATACATCACAGATTCTATTGAAAGAATTGCCTTAGGTTCATAATGTTCCAGGATTTTTGGATGAGATTACCTTGTAGATCTTTCAAGTAGCAAACACCAGGACTCTCTAATCGTTCTACGATATAAGGCCCTTCCCAATTAGGTCCCAACTTGCCACTGTTAATCTCCCTTGTATTCTAAAACACTTTTCGAAGAACGAGATCTCCGACCTGAAGGACCCTCCGTTGTACTTTTCGGTTGTATGCCTTCCTTAACTGCTATTTATATCTTCTCATCTGAATGCTAGCATCTTCTCGCTTTTCTTCTAACAAGTCGAGGTGAATGGCCATGAGCTCAACGTTTTTGTCTTTCTCTTCATCCTTCTTCTTGCTATGCCAAGAACATATTGTGGGCAAACTAATCTTAGTAGGAATGATAGTTTCCATGCCATAAGCTAAAGAGAAAAGTGTTTTGTTTGTAGGACTCCTCGGCGTTTTTTTATACCCCCACAGCACGTTGTGCAGCTCGGTAGTCCATTTCCCCTTTGAATCTTCGAATCTTCTCTTCAAGGCATTCAATATATTTTTATTAGCTGCCTCAGGCAATCCATTCCCCTGAGGATAATATGGTGATGAGAAAATATGCTTGATCTTTAGCTCGCTACAAAAGTCTGCAATGATACGTCCTGAGAACTGTTTCCCGTTGTCAGTGATAATGGACTGCGGTATGCCGAATCTGTAGATGATATGCTCCCATATGAACTTCTTCACTTCTTGTTCTCTGATATGAGCAAGGGGAATGGCTTCAATCCAACGAGAGAAGTAATCAGTTGCCACTAGGAGAAAGATTAGATTCCCTAAAGCCTTAAGGAAAGGTCCCACAATATCAAGGCCCCATCGTGCAAATGGCCAAGGCTGGGAGATAGTTTTAAGCTCTTGAGCTGGAGCATGGATTAAACGAGCATATCATTGACACTGGCTGCACTTCTTCACATACTTCTGAGCATCAGTTTGCATGTAAGGCCAGAAGTAACCTTATCCCAGAGCTCGATGAGTTATCGTTCTCCCTCTTGAATGTATGCCACAAATACCTTCATAAAGCTCAGCAAGAATCCTCTCCACATCTACAGGATGAACACTTCAGCAAAGGTCCCCCAAAAGATTTTTTATATAACTCTCCCCGTACCAGGACATAACGAGGTGCCTTGAACTAGATACGTCTTAACTCCTTTGCAATGATAGGAAGAACTCCATCTTTCAAGGAGGCCGTCAACCCTGTCATCCAACTTGGCACTGGATTAACAAAACATACCTCCCGCTGTTGTTGGAATGCTATCGAAGGATATTCTTTGTATTCCATAAGAATGGCCTTGGGTTCATCAGACTGCATCATGGAAGCAAGGTAAGCCAAAGCATCAGCATGTTTATTCTCATCTCTCCGGGTATGCTTGATCTCCACAACGGTGAACGCTTCACACTGCAAACGAATAAGTGCAACATACTGTTTCATTCGACCATCCTTGCATTCATAGTCTTCATTCACATTATTCACTAGAAGCTGTGAATCACAAAAAACTCTCAATCTAGAGACCTGCAACTCGAGCGCACTTTGTAAGCCATGCAGCAATGCTTCGTACTCAGCTTCGTTGTTGGAGGCAGTAAATCCAAGACGTGACATCTTCTGCACTTTTATGTTCTCCGGACTAATGAGCACAGCACCAAGTCCTGAACCACTCGAGTTAGAAGATCCATCTACGTACAGCAGCTAATCAACCCACTCTGATGATTCATCTCCATCTACAACGATATCTTCGTTGTCAACCTCATCAGGAAGCTCACGGAGATCAGCAATCACCTCTTCTGCCTCCTCCTCCACAAGAAAGTTAGAAAGGAATCCTGCCATAGCTTGCCCCTTCTCTGAACTTCTTGCCCGATATTGGATATCGAACTCACTCATAGCCACAGCCCACTTTGACATCCTCCCCGTCAACTCGGGTCGTCCCAACATGACTTTCAAGGGATACATTGTGATGACAACGATAGTATGAGCATGAAAGTAAGGACGAAGCTTTTCAGCAGAAAAGACAAGAGCAAGACACACCTTCTCAAGCTTGCTGTAATTACATTTTGCCTTGAAAAAGGTTTTGCTGATGAAATATACAGGCTTCTCAACGCCGCAACACTTGACCAAGACTGAGCCAATGGCCTGCTCTGAGACAGAAAGATACAGATACAAGACTTCACATGATTCAGGGACGAAAAGAATAGGGGCTGAGCCTAAATACTCTTTCAAAGCAATGAAAGCTCGAGAACACTCTGGCGTCCACGCGAAAATAGAATCCTTCCTCAGCAGCTCAAAGAGGGGTTTACAACAATCAAATGACTTGGAGATAAACCGATTGAGTGCAGCAATACGCCCTGTCAACTTCTGGATCTCCCTCTTCGACTTGGGCTCCGGCATGTCCTGTAGAGCACGAATCTGAGCTGGATTAGCTTCAATACCCCGCTGACTCACAAGATAACCCAAGAATTTGCCAGAGGTAACCCCGAATGTGCACTTTTCTGGGTTTACCTTCAGATTGAAAGCTCTCAGAATAGAGAAAGGCTCAGCAAGGTCCATCACAAGGGTATTCCGAAGTCGGCTCTTCACAACGATGTCATCAATGTAAACTTCAATCGTTTTGCCGAGGATTGGCCCAAACATGAGATTCATTAAACGTTGATACGTGGCACCAGCATTCTTCAGACCAAAAGGCATAACACGATAACAGAACAAGCCACGCTCTGTAATAAAAGTGGTATTCTCTTGATCTTCTTCCCCTAGGAGGATTTGGTTATAGTCCGAATAACCATCCATAAATGATAACATTTCATGGCCAGCAGTGGCATTGATGAGCCTATCAATTTTTGGCATAGGAAAAAAGTCTTTGGGACATGCTCTATTGACACTAGTGAAGTCAATACAAACTCTCACCTTCCCATTCTTCTTTGGTACAGCTACTACATTAGCTATCCAATCAGGATACTGCACTTCTTGGATGAACCCAAACTGGATCAGCTTGTCTATCTCTTCATTCACTGCATCATGATAAGCTGGGGCAAGTCTCCGAGGTTTCTGTTTCACCGGCGGGACAGCAGGATCAACGTTGAGGTGATGGCAGATAATGCTCGGATTGATGTCTGTCATATCTTTATGCGACCATGCAAAACATCAAGGTTCCTCTTCAGAAATTCCAGCAACTCGATCTCCTTATCCGTTGTCAAGCTCGTCCCGATCTGCAACACCTTTGGCTCTTCTTCCGTTCCCAGATTGACTGTCTTCGTGGGTTCAACGGAAGGTCTGCACAATGTGGCCTCCAAGCTCTCTTCCACAACGAAGTCGACCTGTAATTGCTATTTGGGCACAACGGAAGGAGGAAAATCACACTTCTGCGATGCCAATTGATCCCCTCTGATCTCCTAGGGTCCATCCTGCGTCGGGTATTTTAACACCTGATAATACGAGGAGGGAACAGACTTCATCTCGTGGGTCCACCATCGACCCAAGATTGCATTGTAAGGTGATGGCGCATCCAGAACGGAGAATCTGATTTGTAGGACAACGGGTCCTGCCACAACGGGTAAAACGACGTCGCCTAACGGTTTCATCGAACTGCCATCAAACCCGAACAGCGGGGTCTGAGCAGAGATGAGAACAAACAGATCCAACTTCATCTGATTAAAAGTATGAAGATACAAGATGTCTGCCCCACTCCCGGAATCTACGAGCACTCTCTTGATGTCGAATTCACCTATTCTCATGGTGGGAACAAGAGCATCATAATGAGGCCGGATTACCGTTGCCATATCATGATTGGTGAAAGTAAGTGTCTGCTCCACGCTTCTTGCAGACACCTGCACTTGACATACCTCAGCTTCATGAGACATCTTCCTCGTCTTTGCTCTGAAGTCTCTCCACATCCTCCTCTGGTGCTCGCACACGGCAGATGACGTTGATAGTGCCCAAAGGGGCTCCTCCTCGTCCTCCTCCACTGGTACTTGGATTACTGGCAAGTTCTCCTGTACGAGGTTGGGATAACGGTTCTCTGGTGCGCATCGTGCTACCGTTACCGGAACTGAGATACTCTCCCAAGTACCCTTCCTGGACTAGCCTTTCCAAATACTCCATCAAGATGCGACATCGGTTCGTAAGATGACCACGGCACTTATGATAATGGCAATACTCATGTGCCCGTGGTCCCGGCGTAACATCTTGCACAGCTCTAGCAGGCCACTCGAAATACGTCTGGTCCTCCATTGACTTCATGATGGTCGCTGGGCTTGCAGTAAAATGGATGGGATCCGCCCGAGCTGCAAAAGGTCGCCTCTCACTAGGCTGAACACCTCTCTCTCGTTGTACTTGTGACTGCTCCTGGCGAGGCTGATAATGCTGCCTCACCTGCTGCTGAAGATTCAGGTTAGGACGTCTCTCCGTCCTACCCTGCTGCTGGGAAATATTATAATTTCCTTCATACGGGCGTCGAACCGGCTGATCCCGCTGAGTCACGTACACTACCTTCTCCTTCTGCTTCCTAGGTGATGAGTCCTCAGATGATGAAGACTCATACCTCTGCCTCTTCTCCTTCCTCTTAGACGACCGGCGTGCTTTCTCTATCACATCCACCCCTCTCGTCCTTGGCTTCGGCACAACGGAAACATTATCTTCGTATCTTCCGTACTTGGTTGCACGAACCATCATCTAGTCCATCTTGACAGGATAGTCAAGAGCCAGGGATTTATAGAGCTCGGAATGCCTGGGGATAGCATTCTTAAAAGCAGTAATACAACTCCCTTCATCGACTTTATCGATGCTGTGGACTTCGTCAGTGAAGCGCGAAATGAAGTCTCTTAAGGATTCTGCCGGTTTCATCCTTAAAGAGAATAGAGTATCTGCACCTGCCTTCTTCTTTTTATTGATAATGAACTGATCAATAAAAGCCGACCTGAGCTCGGAGAAGTTGCTAATTGAACCAGAAGGCAGATTTCGAAACCATCTTGATGCCGCTCCAGCCAGGTTATTGGGGAAAGTCTTGTAATACAGATTATCATCTGGATTACGAACAGACATCGCATGCTTAAAGTCAAATAAGTGCTCCTCCGGATCCGTTCTTCCGGTGTACATGGGGAAGATCGGGGTCATAAACTTGGAAGAAGTGTATGACTGATTGATGGCATCTGTGAAAGGAGAGTTCTCGAGGTTGTCCTTTGCTAACTGAGCAAAGTGATCAGGAATCCCTCCTTTCATGCTCTTGATACGAGCACTGATCATAGCCTCCACCTCCTTGGAAGTCATCCAAGTCTTCTGAGCGACCGCTCCCTCGGTAGCACCTCTCGAATCTTTTTGTCCTGCTCCTTCTCGCAAATCAATACGATCAGGAGGAGTCCTCTGCTCCGCACGAACCTGAGGTTGTCTTGCATCCCTATCAGTAGGAGGAAGCACAAACCTGGTATCACGGTTCTCTTGTGCCGATGGGAAAGAGGAGAAGTCAAGCTGACGTCTCACTGATGGTCTCTGAGATGACCCATCATCTACTTCGAGCCTGCTATGCTCGAATGCATCAAGCCTTTCTTACATCATCTGCTGGTGTCTGGTGATCTGATCCAGAACAGACTGCTGTCTTTGCAACATCATCAAAATACGATCAGAGACAGAAGGCTCAATAGGGGGGTATGGCCCTCTCTGGCTACTCAGACGATGGACTGATCCCAGGAATGAAAGTCTGCACGACAAAAGGTGCGAATGAGGTGACCTGAGGGGTTTGATTCTCACGCCCGAGCACAGAAGTTTGATCAGTCATGATCACAAAGAGCTAAGGGAGGTTCGTTTATAATTTCCCACAGACCGCGCCAATTTTGAAGGGGAAAAATACCGGGAAGGACACGCGTCAGCCGCAGCTACTCACACTCTAGTTTGCCGGTAGAACGTAGGAGTTGAAGGGTGTGATACCCTGACTTGCACTCCGATGATAAAGTAGGTGGAGAAGATGATGAACAGTAACACGTACAATAGCACTGAAATATGTGTTTTTCGGATCCTTTCAACACTGAAATTCTCTGGGTATTTATAGGTTAACCTTGATATGGCCATAGATGATCATAGATGCCCATACCACGTGCCCTGCACTCATTACCAAATATCAGTAAAATCTGCCACCTGTTACATCACACGTGAGAGCCTACTATGAGTTCAGTCGGTTGGGTCTAACAGCACACAGAAGTAACCAGCATTAAATGCCAAGATAGTGCTTTCGGCCTACTTGTCAGAATAACCGATCGCCTCCTGATCACTTCCTCCTGCGAGTCGGTCTCGTTGTTGACTCGAGCTCGGGTACGTTGTATATGTCTTAAAATATGACCTGGACATCTTTATCTGAGTTACAACGGGCTCGTTGTTGATTTGACAACGGAAACGTTGTCGAGAATACAACGTTTACATTGTGCATAAGACAACGAACACGTTGTCAAGCCTCAACAAAAACGTTGTTCACAAGACCACAGATACGTCGTAATTTATACAACGTGAACGTTGTGCATCAGACAGTATTTATCCTTCTATTTTAAGCACGTGACCCAAACGCATGTCCACGTGTCACTTTCGTGAACAAAACAACAAAAGCTAGCTCGTTCCCCAACGCTCAAATAGTTTTACGAATTTTATCCCTTACAAGTACAAATTTGAGTGTTTGCAATAATTTTCACATAATATTAAAGGTCATAAACGGTTACGTTCCACAATAATCATCTTCTGATGAGATTATGGAATAACCGATTATTTCTATAGTCGATTATTACATAAGTGCTTATGACGAGTCAGACACTATTATTATGAAACATAATCCGGACATAAGTGATTATGTACTAAATAAGCACTTATAATAATCTGAACCAAACGAACCCTATTTTCTTTTTCGAAATGGACAAAAAGTCCAACAATGTCAATATGAGAGTCTTCTCCTAGGAATCGATGCCAAGACCTCACGAGAATAATTTACCATACCTAGTGGGGTAAGAGAAACTATGAAAAGAATACAATTAGCTGGCATGGGAGTCCACTCCAAGAAATCAATCCTAAGACCTCCTCCTAAACTTTATCGTAGTAAATAGAGGAGTAGATGAAAAGAAGACAATGATCTGTCTTTTAGGCCTAGTACGTGCATCGCAGTTTTTCATTGATCAGCATAATAACTACCGAAACACTTGTTCTACGGACAGTTAGTGACAAAAAATAAAAAGGCTTATTTTGCCTTCATTATTAATTTTTCTCCTGACCTCTTTTTAGTAAATTTCTTATATATCCTCATTCTAATTCTAGAACGTTCCACTCAACTGACCTCCCAGTTTTGCCTTCCTCTTCCTCTTCCTCTTCCTCTTCCTCTTACCTCTAACTTGAGAACACTTCGATTGCAAATGCCCGAGTATCACATTCGGGCAAGCCTCTTAAGCCGATGCATGTAACGGTGCAAGGATATGTCACTAAGGAGGTGATAATAGCATCCACCTTGCATGGTCTTAGGATGGTTACATGCACACCTCTCCAACTTGCCACATGTTCTCTATGGTATCAAGTAACTGAGGTTAAGATTCATTCTCTTAGTAGTAAATAATTTAACCCTAGTTTTTAGAAAAAAAATAAATTAAATTAAATTTAACCACATGAATGAGTGAATCATAACTAAGATTAATTCTTTTAAAATATTTTTTCTAAAAACTTAGAAGGTTAGATTATTTAACCTTAGGTGTACTTGAATCTTAACCACAGCTACTTGATGTCAAAGAGGACATGTTTCAAGCTAGGGAGGTGTGTGTACCATCCTACGAAACATGAAAAATGCAGGCTATCATCTCCTTACTGACAAACCCTTACACGCGCGGTTGAAGAGGAATGCCCGAGTGTGATACTTGGGCATACGCCAAAGAAAATTTGTTGCCTCTATCGCCTCAGCACCTCACAGCCTGATCTAATCACAGCCACATGTCTCTTTCATCCCTTATTAACCATGGTTGATATTCACTAACCCTTAGGATTTAAAAGTCTGTTGATGATGGAAAATGATGCATTGACACGTGGAAAACATTTCCTAGTCTGATTACAATCTGAACCAGTTAGAAGCCACGTGGATAAAAGATTATAAGCCACGTGGATAAAAGATTATGATGATTTAAAAGGTTTTATTACCTTAAAATATGTTTTGCTTAAAGAATAGATCTTGCGTCAATAGCGTATCAGATGGCCATTATGTTTTTAATGATTTTAACATTTTTGAGTGTGATAAACTTTCAAATACCTTGAAGTATGTCATGTCTGAGACTAGGATCCGAACTCCAAGCATACTGATCAACTCACTACGCCTTTGAGGCCTGAAGTAGTTCGAGTGTCTCTAAGTGATATGATCAAAGGAGCTGATTTTGATCAACTAATATGATAAACTTTTAGACTCTAATAGAAAGCTCAAAAGGTACTCTGTCTGGATTAAATTTGTCATTGGTAAGACTTCAGTAGAATCAAATTACTAGATATTTTCTAACGTCATTATGATATCTTATTCTTCAAGACAGGTCTTGAATCAATGACGTTACGAGCTTATGCTGATCAGATGTTCGAAAGAGTCATATTTCATTGAGACGAACAGGCGGTTACCAGTTCAACCTCGTCTCCATAGGGATTCGGTGGATTCAAATCACCATGAACTCTATTGCCTTGTCAGGGGGTAAGGGCATTGATTGCCTTCTTCGTAGGAATGGACGTGTGTTCCCCCCATCTCCTATTCCAACAAAGTATGAATTACTTCCTGAGCTGACAATCAGGAGGGAATGCTGGGATGTATCTTATCCCGATTTTTTTGTGGGCTATTGGAGGAAAATGAGGCTTACTTAGTCTCATTCTCTCGTACTTAATGATTGAGGCCTGACAGTGGATATCACATCTGTCTTGCGAATAGTGTATTCATCCAGCACTTATGATTTCTCTTGACAAGATATCTTAAAGGCTTATGACCCAGCTTTGGTGTACGATGATTTATATATATATATATGGGGGAAGGATTATGAGACGTGATTTGGAGGGCTAGGGGGGAATTTATTAAAATAGACAAACTTCTTTCTAAATGTAGCTTACTCTTTTAACCTTTGAAGAATGTATTCAAATGATTGTTTGGGTCATAACAGTTTAAACGATTAAATCATAACTGAAAATCAGTTATGGACGTCAGTTACTTTTAACAGAATACATCCATTTATTAACAGATAGGCTCCACTTAACAAATTTTGTCTATATTTTAATAGAAAGACTCTTTTTAACAGAATACAGTTGTCATATGTTAGAATCAGTTAGATGTCACATCAAAGAATATTTTTTATATATTATTATTAATTAAAAATAATTTCTCTCTATAAATAGGAGAAGACCAATAGGAATTAGGGATTGGATCTGATTTTAACCTGTACTTTTGGATATTTCTAGAGTAAGAAACTTGAGAGAGAAGTTTTCGTTTTCAGATACTTCACATGTTCTTGAGTGTTCTTAAGAAGGAAAGCTACCAGTTCATTAAAATTCTTCATTGTTCCCTCTTCTCTCCCTTTGATCACTTTGATCTTTTCTTCTTCCTATTTTCTCTTTTACTCATTCTTTTAGGAAACCTAGAGAAGTGCGATCATAGCCAAACTTCTTCAAGCTTGCAAAATAACCCAGAAATATCAAAAAGAGGTTGCTGATTAGGGCTTGTTGATCATGTTTAACAGATCCACAGATGCAGATGAAGATATAATAATCCATTTCAGCAATCTGAATCCTTAGATTCAACAAAGTCTAACTTTGGTTTTCAGAAAAAATTAACCCTAGGTTTAAAATTCTTATCCCTATGGTTAAATTATTTTTCTAAAAACCAAGATTAGATTGTTGAACCCTAAGGATTAGTAAATATTAATCATGGTTGGATTAAACTCTCCCCAAATTCAATAGTCGATTGGCTGTGATTCGATCTCCACAACCCCACCGCTGAAGAGGTACACTACAAATGATGCTTTTGATTCTTTATATTGTATGATTTTTTTTTGTTGGTAGAGCATTTGTGGGGGAAGATTTTGATACCCTTTTTTACATGATTTTTTTTTTTTGGTTAGTAGGTACAGAGCAGAAAATGATGTTACTTGTTGAACAAATTTTCCGATAGCTCTAGGATGGGGCACTGGGACATTTAGACCGGCACTTTTGGCAGACATTCAAGCTTTGAAAAATCACCTTGCGGAGAGGGATCAAAAGGAGAGCATTGTTAAATTTGTTACCCATGCTACTGCTACCGAATCTGAGGCCCCTTCTATTAGGCCTGAATTGTCTCCTGTAACTTCTTGATGTGTAACTTCTTCTTGATGCAATAGATATCTCCTTAACCCAAAAAAAATTTTAGGGTTTAGCCTTTTTGCCTCACGACTTCCCCACTACAACTTACAATATTTTAGATCAAGAGGCGTGTTACGCTACTCAACCAAAAACCAACACCTATGAAATCGAGGATAGGTGTTGGTTTTTGGTTGAGAGTAGCGATAGCCTGAGAGTAGGGTCTAGCATGGCTCTTAGCTTAGTGAAGCTTGCTAACCCTACTCTCAACCAAAAACCAACACTTGTGAAAACAATGTTGGTTTTTGGCTGAAAGCTAGGACATGTGTTAGTTTTTGACATGTGTTAGTTTTGGAAAGAGTAGGGACTGACTGTGACTGTGACTGAGGCTGAGACTCAGAGTAAGGCTAGCACAACTCTTCAAGATCAATTAGTATGAACATAATTTCGAAACAAGAAGTAGAAACTAATTTCAATAAAACTGTACCTGTCAAATTTTGAATCATTTTCAACAAGCTTGGGTTCTGAACTGTGAATTGTGATCAATACAAACTAATGGAAGAGTTACACTATGGCAGGCCTAGGCCCAAAACTACGTAAAAGGTCTGGCTCTGGCTCTGACCTTGCCCTAAAGGATTCTTAGATTTTAATAAGGATGACAATATGACCCACATTCAGATGTTATCAGATCCATAACATAAATAATCTCCCAGATTAATAGAGAAGGAGTGGTGATCAGGAAGATAAACAACAAAATGTCCATATGCAGACGTGAAACAAGAATTTTCTTCAAAGCAAATAACATTACTGAATGAGCAAAAGGCAAATAACATAAAGAAAACAGTACTGACACAGAAAAAAACACCAACTACATTTGAAGAGCTATAATCAGTGAAGCAATTACCAGAGGAAAAGCAGTCCATCCCCAAAGTGACAACATCAATAACCTTTGCAAAGATAGGAGTTAGTCACGAGCTATAAACTGGTAAGATTCCGGCTACTTTGTACACGGGGAATGCCTGGTATTATTGTTATAAGTCTCTCTGCAAACTCTGTCTTCACAGAGATTTCTGTCGTTCCGTTGGGCATTTCACTGAACATCACCACAAGTCCACAATGCAAGATATTATTGTTCCCAAAGCTTAAAATGGTGGTAGGAGATATAGATAACTTGTACAAATAATATAATAGGGTTCTTTCAACCAGGAATAGTATAATACCCAAGATCAACCAAGAGCACAAAAAAGAGATCAATATTGAATGTACGGAATTAAATAACCCCAGGAAAAACCAAATAGCAGCTTTTAAATTTTTGACATGTAATCATTCATCTAGTAAAATAATTCCTCAATACAAACTCAATCAATATGCCGACTAAATTTTAGGAAAGTGATTCAAAACACTCAATAGTAGTTACTATCGAGTGTGTGAGGCATTAGATTGAGAATACTCCACATTAGTGCAAACAGTGAACTGACATAACAAAAATAAAGTCTCTTAGCCGTTTTTTCCTTCCTCTCAAATAATTGAGCCACGCCATCTGCCATCTAAGTCGGCTAAAGAGTGTTGCCAAAAACTCCCTCATCTCCTTTTTCTCTTTTGCATGAAACAGCTATTCCCCTTCCTCTCTCCTCTTTGTGAATCGAGTGAAGACCAGATCCCAGTCAAATGTGATTAAACTTTTCGAGTTCAATTACACTTATAAGTCAACACATGTCCCTTTTAAATCATATTAATCGTGGTTAAGAATTACTAAATCTTAGGTTAAAAAGTCTAACCTTACTTATTAGAAAAATATTGAAAAGGAATGAAATCCTCAATGGTTATAACCGGACTCGGGGTAGTCCATTTACACCCCTGAGGTCGACACGTGTCCCTTTTAACACCCCTTAACTGTGGTTAAGATTCACCCATCCTTAGGGTTCACCCACCTATCATTGGTTTCTAGGAAAAAAATATTAAAAATATTTCAATATTTTTTCTAACCACGATTGATTTTTTTAATATTTTTTTCTAAAAACCAAGGATAGATGGGTGTGAATCTTAACCACGGTTAAGGGATGTCAAAAGAGACATGTGGGGACCTCGGGGGCATAACCGGACTCCCACAAATCCAGTTATGACTGTCGAGGATTTCATTCTTCTTAATTGTGTTTAAGATTCACTCAACTTTTGGGTTCAACAACCTAACCTTGATTTTTAGAAAAAAAATTATTAAGGGAGTCACATGAGATTTTGACATCCCTTAATTGTGTTTAAAATTCACCCACCCCTAGGGTTCACCCACCTATCATTGGTTTTTAGAAAAAAATATTAAAAGTAGTTTCCAAAATAAATTAGCATTTTTTTCTAAAAACCAAGGGTAGGTGGATGAACCCTAATGGTGGGCATCTTAACCACAATTAAGGGGTGTCAAAAGGGACACGTGGCGACCTCATGGGGGTAATCGGACTCCCCTGAGTCCGGTTATAACCGTCAAGGATTTCATTCATTCTTAATATTTTCTAATAAATAAAGTTAGATTATTGAGCCCTAAGAGTTAGTAAATCTTAACCATTATTAATATGAGTTAAAAGGGACACATAACTTATACGTGGGATTGAACTCGGAAAGTTTTATCACAATTGACATGATTTGGTCTTCACTCACTTGGTTCACAAAGAGGAGAAAGGAAGGAATAGTCGTACCCCAAAAGAAATGATATAAAGGGACTTTTTTGGCAACACAGTTTAGCCGACTTATATAGCTAGACTTATTTGAGAGGACGGGAACAACAGCTATGACACTTTATTTTTATTCTGCCAGTTCACTGTTTGCACTAATCTCGAGTATTCTCAATCTAATGCCAACACACTCGAGAGTAGGAACTAACAAGTGTTTTTTAATCACTTCCCTAAATTTTATACAACAGATTTGAAAATGATACAAGGTTTTGATTTAAGATTTTGTATGAAGAAAATGTGAAAAAAGAAGAGAAAAACATAACTACAATAACATCGTCATGAAAAATTAGGGGATCGATAGCTTGAACTAAGACACTAAAAGCCATTTCTATAATTTTATACCAGTATATTTACCCATCAACTAAAGCTAAACTCATCACAGCAACACTAGAGCTTAAGGATATCCCCAAAAGAATAGAGAGGAATAAAGTTGAAAGAAGATAACTAAAACTAGAATCATAAAATCACACCTTCTAAATCTATACCATGTGATGCAGGACTATGCAATGACCTAAAATCTAATGAGTTGAGATCAAGATTGAATTAACAATAATAATGAAAATTATGAATCAGTATCTTATCACAAATAATTATCCAGAAAATTCAAGAACACAACCTTAGGAAGATTCTAAGCCATGTCACAAACCCACAATAATGACCCTCAATTATATCTGCGAGTGTTAATGGAATTCTATAGTTCTACAAGCTTAGGGAATTAGCTCTCAAGTCAACGCAGAAATTTTATCCTTTTCTAGGGTTTCAATTAGGTTTTGAGAATTTAATGTGTAGGGTATTAGGAAATTCTGTTTTAGGGTTTCTAGGAATTCTGTTTAGGGTTTTAAATTACAGGAAACCTGTAATAGGGCTGTAGTATGAAGGGGACAGGTTGTAGGAGGGCTGTAGAAGCACTGTTGTGTGTAGGGAATGGTATGGCAGCACTGTTGTGTGCAGGAAAGAGGTGCAGCAGCACTGTATTGGGGAGTAGGGGTGCGGCAGCAAGGGAAACAGGCCTGGGGTAGGCTGTGTCAGCCTGGGGAATGTAGAGGGGGGCTGGCGACAGTCAGGGTATGGGCTTTAGGGGCTGTAGATAGAGATGGAGGGGTATGAGGGAAGGTTAGGGTTTTGTGAAGTAGGGTTTCTTGCAATGGGAAAACAGAAAATTCCAAGAAGAACAATAGAAAGAGGAGAGAAAACTGAAGAACACACCTTAGATCTCCTAGGGAATCACTCCCATGGCATCACACCAATTTCCAATCACCGGAGAATACTCAAAAGTCTCTAATCTTTTATTATCATTCATTAACTAAAAGTTTACAGCAAAAGGGGGCTTTAAATAGGTGAAGCCCTAATTGTAAAAAGACCAAAATAATCAAAACATAATAAAAAGACTATAATAGCCCAAACTAATAACTTAACTAATAAAGTAATCCTCCTAAATACTAATCCAGCCCATTGGGCCTTTTCCTAACTAAATAGAACCTACTAAATCAGCCTATATGCACACCTTCCCAATGTGGGGCCTTCCTAATGCTCTGTGTTTGCATAAGAGGCCTTCAATGCCCCATGTCATCTTTCCAAAGTGATGGGGGTCTTCTTTTTCTTCTTTCTCCTTTGGTAAACTTGAAATTCCTTAGACTCATGAATATCCGCATCACCATGTCTTCATTCAGTTATCAAATTGAAATATAAGTTTATATACTGATCCAAGTAGTGGCAGAAATTTATAGTAAACCAAAAAGCCTTCAACATTTGAAGTCATGGTGATAATAGCATCATCTGCATGGCTATAGGCAAAACAGATGAGTTGCTTGGTTGGTTAACACAACTAATTTTTAGCAACCCAGAACCGAGTCTCGTGCAGCTCAACAGTCGCAATCACTTTGCTGAAAAGCATATGATCTCAGCCATCAATAAACGATAGACAGATTAAGAGCTTCAAAGAGAGAACCAAAACAATTAGAGATTTGGAACCCAATAATAAGATATTCAAAACCCAAATTTCAGAGATTAAGAGAGGCAGAGAAATTGGATGAGATTAAGGGAGCTTGAGAGCGATTAATATTTCTTCAAGAAATATAAAGAGAGATTAAGAAACGAATCAAGTATGGGAGAAAGAGACTAAGAGATTTATATGTGTATTAATAGTCGATCAGCTAGTGAGATGGAAATTGTTGTACAACGATGAGCAGAAAGTGAGAGAGAGAGACAGAGATTTAAGAAAATAGTTCCGTTAACATATAAAATAAAGAAACAAATTCTGATAAGGAAAATATTCTCAATTGTGCCACATGTGCGGAAAACGTTTATGTGTGCCTATTTTCTATTTAAATAAATAAAGCCTAAAGCTAAAGAGACTAATCTTATTCTGAGATGTAGTATCTCTCCTTTTGGGTTGGGGAATTCTCATTTATTGAAGATAAAACATTTTCACTAAATTTGCATCCCATGCCTGAATATTTTCTCAGTGTATGAGACATGATAATGCCTAAGGCCTGGAAAATGTCAAGAATCCCCTGTATGCATAGTAAAAAAAGTTTTGCGCTTTTTTAAAAATTCTCGAATAGTACATGACTTTTTTGTTGAACGATTAATTCACGAAGTATTCGCAACTTTTGAAAAAAAATTGAGATTTTTTCAAAAATTAGTAAATTAAACACGAATTATTCATGACTTTTTAAAAGTTACAAATAAATATATTATAATTTTTAATATTTAATTTTTATTTTTCACATCTTGCCAGACATTTTCCCGATTAATTTCCAAAATTTGCTAATTGTTTTACGAAATTTTTCTGAGACGAATAATTTTTGAACTCCGACTTGGGGACTAAGCCTATAAGCATACTAACAAAGTTCTATAATTTTTTCAAAAAATCTCAAATAATTTGCAAAGTTTCCATAGAATGATTAATTCACGAAGTATTCGTGACTTTTTAAATAAAGTGAGACTTTTCAAAATGTCACGAATTACGTGAATAAACTCGAATTATTCACCAAATTTTAAAATAAAAGATCTGAATAAACATTTAATATATGGAATAATTTTTCATAATTAGTAATGTTGAACTATTCACTAAAAGTGCCAAAGTGAACTATCTATGCTTCAACATTCTGTGAGAATAGGTTAGATGTTTATCCTCAATCAGTCTAACTAATCAAGTTTTTCATTGGACTAATTTTAAATTATTGTTGCTTGAAATGCTTATTATGCATATTGTGTGGCACATGATTTTTTGTGTGTTTATTTATTTCATTTGTCTTGGCATGACCCTATCTACTTTTGGTAGCTCTCCATGATCTTAGGAGGAGTAGATCAAGTTGAGGGGGAGCTAATGCTTAATTCTAAAGGATAGTTTTATTTTTGAGAGAGTGTTTATGTTTAAACTTTATAGAATTTTTTAGTTCTCCCACTTGATAAAGAGTCTATTGTATATATGTATGCTTTTGGATATGTATCTATTTTGTTTTTGTAATGACATGATATTCATTCATTATTGCTCCTTATAATTGCAATATTATTGTTGAGCTGGCATCCTGCCTTCCTTTGGCAACTCGTGCCAAAAAGGGGGGAGAAATAGGGCATTCCTTTATCCTTTTTCCATACATTCCTTACTTACCTGCATCATTCATATCCCATACATGTTTCACTAGGTTTTTGTTAGCAAGTGCAAGTTTACAGACAAATCATACATGACAAGAGATTATCAATGTAACTTTTCAATTGGTGTCATGTAATTGTTGTTTAAGTCATGTAATGAACTTATTTACCTTTTTGATTGGTTTGGAAGTTTATGTTGCGTCATGTGCTTCAGTTTGGGTTTTGCCACGAAATTGTCAAATGGGGAGATTGTAAGGTCTATATTTGGAATTGGAGTAATCCAAAGCCATCATTGACAAAGATCAATTTGAGGAGGATCATGGATTTGTGGTTGGCATGAGCCAAAGCCATTGCGACGGAGATCGGTCTTGCGAGATCGTGGTGCTGAGATCTAAGAGAAGCAAAGGCCGGTGAGGAGCTGGAGCCATTGCAGTGGGGGTCGAACTTGTGAGTTCGTGGAAGTGCATTCATTGACTAGTCGTGGATCGATGCGTCGAGTCCTATCTGAGTGAGGTTCTAGTCTATACTATTGCTTTTATCTCAGAATGATTCTATTTGCTAGACTAGGTCCCGTGGTTTTTCCCAAAAAGATTTCTACGTAAAAACCTCTATCTATGATTTGTGAATTGTCTACTTATTCCACAATTTAATTGATAAAATTGGTAAATAAACCACTAAGTTGACCTATTCACTCCTCTCTAGGTCTTGATTCATTATAGAAAGGGAACTTCCAATTGGTATCAAAGCAGGTTCACTATTAAAGCTAACTTTAGTGTGATCTTGGTCAAATCCCTTAATTATGAGTTCAATGAGAGAGGGTAAATCCATCTCTCACCCCCATTATTCAATGAGTAATTAGTGTTATTGGAAAGCTCGAATGAGAGCATTTCATAAATCCCTAGTTATCACACCCGAAGAATTTTGGGAAAAGCTACAAAGAATGTGGAAAATCAGACCATCACCAAACCGACTAATGAATGGACTAGGGCAGACTTTGATAGTTGTGGTTGAAATACAAAGGGTCTTAATGTCATCTATAATGCTATCACACCCGAATAATTTTGACGTATTTCTAATTGTGACACATCCCAGGAGGCATGAGACATATTTGAAATCACCAATGAAGGGACCACGACTGTTAAGATTTCTAAACTTCAAATACTTACCTCTAAATTTGAAATTTTGAAAATGGAAGAGAATGAAACTTTTGATAGCTTTTATGGTAATCTGAGTACCATTGTCAATTCTAGTTTTAATCTATGGGAAAGAATTTCTAAGTCCAAGATTATTAGGAATGTCCTGAGATCTCTATTTGAGATATTTTAATCAAAGGTTACCGTCATCAAAGAGAGAAAAGTTATTGATGCTCTCAAAATTGAGGAATTGGTGGGCTTCACTCCAAAGTTATGAATTAAATTTGCATCCATCTAAGAAACCGAAATTGATAGCCTTATAATTAATCAAGGAATCAATAGATGGCTCAAATAGTGATTTTGAGGTAAGTGAAGAAGAGTTGGCGCTTTTCGTAAAGAATTTAAAGAAATTTTCTAAAACGAACAAAAGGAGAAAGTCCTTTGATAAACCCAATAGAGAATCTCCAAGCGTTTGATGTTGTGAATGCCAAGGCTATGGCCATATCGCTTCTAATTGCTCCAATGAGAATAAATCAAAGAGCAAGGCGAGGGATAACAATGAATCGAATATGAGGAATCAGATAGTTCTTCTTGTGAGAAGACTAGGAATTGTATAGCCTTCACTATCTCCATAACTGGGATTGAAGAATCTTCTTTCATTGCAAGTGTGAGTGACCATCACCATATAGATGGTGAGGAGAGTCATAGTGACCTAGATTCTAAGGGAGAACTCGAGACAGTTTATGAGGAGTTGTATAAGGAGAGCCTTAAGCTAAAAAGGCTGAAGTTTTCTTAACAAAAAAGAGTCAAATCAATGAAAAAGGAAATTGATGCCTCAAACGTAGTTGTTTACTGGTTGAAAGGCCTAGTGTCTCAACTTGAGAAAGACAAGGCTTCCCTCTTTGTCAAGGTAGAGCTCCTTGAAACTGATTTACATATTTGTCTTAATTACAAGACAAGTCTTCAAATCATGGTAGCTGATCTTGAACAAGATCAGAGGTGTAGAGTAGGTACTCCCTCCATTTTGAACACTGAGCTTGGTGATAAAAGGTACCCTCCTGTTAAAAAGATGAACCCTTCCTCACAGAAGTTCATTCGTACATTTAACAATTGTGGAGTGAAGGGTCACATTAGGCCTCGTTGTCCTAAATTCGGAGAACTCCCAATCATGGTTCTAGGAACCAAAATAAAATGCAAGGGAATCTCCAAAAGAGGATTGAGGTCCTAGTAGATAAGTCTAAGTGTTTGTGTGAGGATGTGATGAGAATCGCTTACAACTCTAGATAGAGGCTTGGTCAAGACACCCCTTATATTAGATATAGAGGAGGTAACTGGGAGAACCTAAATGCCTGTCGAAATCCTAGGACTCAAACATGGAATAGGAGGATAAGGAGGAAGGGGCAAAAGGTCATGCCTAAAACCTCAACTGAAATTGTCAAAGACCAAAGGGTCAATCAAATTATGAAAAATAGTTTAAAATTTTGGAATGTTCTATAATGCGTGTGTGCAATTTTATTTAAGTACTTGTTTTCAGGGGAAATTGATCTGAGGGGGAGTTTAAATCACTTGGGAAGTGAGTTGAGCTTAAAGTTTTCAAAACTGTACTTTAAAAATTATGTTTTCTGGCCAAGTTTGTCGACCGCCTGTGAACTCATTTGACCGAGTTTCGTAATTCAGTTTTAAGTCCCTCGACACATATTGTGACTTTTCATATTATGTTAAAGTTGGCCGAACGAGTTGAGTTTCTTTCTCTTCCTTCCTCTTCCTTGTGCTCCTAAATGTAATCTTCTTCCTTCCTTGCTCGATTTTCTTGTGATTTCCTCATTCTAAATCATCTGTCATCACGGTACTTGCATTTCCCTTTCTCATTTTCCTCTACCTCATGGCCGGTGACTCAAAACACCACCTCATCATCGAACCGATGATGGTGGGAGGGATGGGGATCCTAATGAGGAACCCCTTGTTCATGTGGGTCATGGGATCCATGTTGGTCATCCGTCAAGGACTATATTCCCAAAAAGTGTGTCCCTCATGAGCAAGTCATCGGCTCATCATCAAAGCCAAATCCTCCAAATCCAAGAAAAAAGAAAAAAGAAAAAATCCCTGAAACCAGCCAAGAAACTGTCAATAACTTTCGATCTCCGGCATGTGAAGCTCTATACAATGACTATGTGTCAACTAGGGCAGTTTCAGTTGAGCGAAGCACCAAAATTTCTGATTTTCCTCAACTTGGTTTTACCAATGCTATAAATTCGAGGAAATGGTTTGGTCTCTTGAATTTATCCGATTTTGCAAGTGTTTAGTTAGTTAGAGACTTCTACTCCAACATTTATGTTGTTGACTCTAAACAAAGTTCCTTCAAAACCTATGTCTGGGGTAAGAAAATCACAGTCAACCCAGATGCCATTGTCTTTTTAGTCGATGCTCCTCATGTCTCTAATGCACACTATCCATATGTTCTCATTCTACTGATGATGAGAAGTATGAATTACATGTTGTGGCCAGCTATCTGTGTGATGGTCCCCAGAGAAAGTGGGTTCATCCTCATCTCATGCTTACCTACCTTGCTCGCCTCTTCCACCTAATCATGTGCGCTAACATTCACCCGAAAGTTCACTCTACTTAACGTGGGCTAGATCGAGTTAAGTTTCTTTATAGTATCATGCAAGGAGACCCTATCGACAATGATGCACACATCATTGATCTCATCATCTAGGCTAACAGGCTCACTGCAAAGCGAACTGCTCTTCCATTCAGAGTGCTTATCACTCGTCTCCTAATTGACAAGGGTATTAGTGTGTCATCTGATGAGGATATTCGGAAGTCTTTATGCCCTATCACTCGTAAGACTCTTGCTAGTAGCCTTGCTCATGCTGCAGCCCCTGATCTTGGTCCAGATCCAGAGGAGGATGATGCTCTTGGTTTAACTCTTTCATGTCTGGTGATATAGCTCATCAGGATGCGGGTACCTCTTCCCAGCAGGCTCCACCTCCATGTCAGCAGCATTTCTCCTCTGAGTCTCTCTATGCCATATGGCTGAGATGGCTTCTGCAGAGTCTGCCTTCGCCGCGGATGTCCATGCTCGCTTAGATTCGCATGCTGTAGAGGTCCAGGGTTATTTCACTGCCTTCTCAACAGAGACTCACGCTTAGTTCAATGCTCTAGCTAGTTCAGTTTAGGAGGTTCGACAAGATCTTCAAGACTTCCGGGCTCGCTATAATGAGGATGCTGCTCGTGGATATCCCCCGCACCACGGAGACTAGACTAGGATCTTTTACTTATTTATCTTGTATCTAGTCTATATACCTTTGAGATTGGTGGAAAGATTCTCTCCTCTTGACTGATTTTGGATATTTTATATTGTACTTGAGTTGTTGGATAAATGGTTCAAAATTTCAACAATATCGCCGACATATCACCGATATTTTTTGATATCGGTGGTGACGAATGTATCTTTATGTTGTTGGAAAAAATTACACCGTGTCAAGAGTTATCGGAGATATATCGACGATATATCATCGATAACTCAATGATATCGACCAAAAGAGTGATTCGTGCAAGCATCCATTAAAAAAAAAACAGTATCTTTAAATTTGAAAAATCTCACAGATCATTCATGCAACTTGCAAAAGCCAAAGAGTTGACCCTTCGAACATTTTTGATTGAGAAGTAAAACCAAAAGGGTTGAAACTTGAGACTTGAAAGTAGAAAAGAAAGAAGAAAGAAGAAGGAAGAAGAGTGTACCATCGTCATTTCTAGTCGCTATCTCCATTGCCGTAACGCCAAGCCAAGGTTTCTCCCCCGTTCTTCGGCTCTTCCTCCTTTTCGAGCTCAGGTTCCTTTTTTTTTTTTTTCCTAGGTTCTGTTCTAAATTGTACGAAGACTTAAGAGTTAAGAAACCCTTAAAAGGGTTATGCAAACTTCACTCTGACCTCTGTTATATTTATTTGTTTTAATCTTTTAACTGTTTTAAACCCTAACAAGGTCAAGGGTAATGCTAACTTTACTCTCTGTTACTAATATTCTCTTTTAATTGTTTTTAGTAATATTAAAAAATAAATTATAATAAATTAAAATTATTTATAGGTAATAGGATTATGCCCATAAGGGCTTTTTAGTAATATTAAAAAATTAATAATTTCTTAATAATATTTTATAAGTTCAAAATTATTTATAAGTAATAAGATTATGCTGATAAGGTCTTTTTTTAAATAAATAAAATATACTAACACTTTGACTAATCAATAATCACTTAGCTATAATTTATAAATTAACATACTATTTTTAGTACAAAAATTTATAAGTTAAAGTGTTAACTTATAAATTTATAAGTTAACATACTATTTTTAGTACATAATTAAAAAATATATATTATATTTCTAAAACTGATGTGCCATATAAGAAATTTTATTATATGACAAAAATTAATATGTTAAAAACTAATATTGATTTATTATACACCCAATTTAATGTATGTTTGTATTATTATGAATCTTATAAATTATGAATTTATGATTGATTGAGAAATGAATTAAACATGAATCAATCATATATTATCGTCACTTGTCAGCGCACATCTTTACTCTCTTATCATTGCATCTCTTGTGTACATTATTAGTTTTTTTTAATGTTTTTAATCTAAAAAGTATAACATCTATTTTAATATTTCCTGAAATTTCACTGCAAAATTCTATATTTTGCTCCTTTTGTTTGACATTTTTCTAAAAATCACTGATAAACGATATATCTCCAATATATCTTTTTTCCGCAGCTCAACATGTCGAGCGATATCGACATTCAAAACCTTGGTTAGATATAGTTATGTACTTCCTTTGATGGCTTACAATTTTTGCAATTCTATGGGTTATGAGGCATGTTCAGTTTTGATCTAGTTACTATTGTGGAATGCATGATTGTATTTATGTCTATTGCCCATCCTTTACACATATATGCACCTCAACTTAACTTGTTAACCCTTTAGAGTAATCTTTTAAATATTTTCATGCTACTTGGTTGTTTATATTTGTTTCAGGTTCATGCGAGAAAAAGAGTTTAAAAAACAATAATTACAATGCTTGGAAGACTCATAAGGATCTCAAGAAGAAAAAGATCAAAGCAAGGAGCAAAATCAAAGCAAACAGGGAAGATTTGCCCTAGGCGATCGATCGCCTAGAGGGGGGCAATCGATCGCCCCTCCTGCGTTTTGAGTTTCTTAAAAGCGTGAAATCTCTTCTTTTAGGCCCAGTTTGACTATTCTTAAAGGCCCAAATTTTGTACGGAAAAAAGAAAAGAAGAGTTGTACCCCAATTGGAACTCCTTATTTATAAGAACTCTATCTTTCTCTATAAATAAGAGATTCTGAGTAGAGATTTTGAATCAGAAAGAAAAGAAGCTCTAGAGAAAAAAGAAGTCATGAAAATGAGTACAGCAACTTTGTCTATGAAGATGATGTGTTCTTCCCTCGCGATGAACTAATTACCCATTCTAGGGATTCGATGAAACCCTAGCCAAGTAACTGTGTCATTTATTTTGTTTTGTTTTTTATTTCTTATTTGTGAAACATTGATTGCATAATGAGAGGGTTGTTTCAACAACTAGGATTTATTTGAATTATATTTGATTTCAAAATGAATTCTCAACCTTGTCTTATGTATTATGAAATTGGAATTAAAATCACTTGTGTTAATTTTCGTTAGAATTTAAACGCAAGTTTTATGCAATGGTTTTAATATATCGAGAGATTAAATCCGAAGATATTTTATGCTAAGGGAAGACGAGTGATTACACAACCGTAGATTAGTGTGTATCATTCGTGCTAACCGAAAATACGATATGCTTAGGATATACTCCTTTGAACTTTTCTTGATCAGTTGAGAAGGGACTTGCTGTCACTCTAACTTGAATATTTGCAATTTAAGAGGTTAGAATAAATTCAGAAAAGGGATTGGTTATTAAGTTAGTGGTGGATTTGAAAACCTTAGATTTTCTCTCAAAATGATTTAAAACCAGTAGTTGATAATTAAATTAGAAATCTTAATTAATTTAATTAATTATTTTAGTTTAATCAAACAAAAATCAATTATCAATCTCATTAGTTTAGAATTAATCTGAATAAAAAGACAACGAAACCAGAGCAGTCCTCAGAGGTTCGATACCCTTACTAGTACTATTCTACGGAATTATTACTAAGAAGAAATAACTTAAGATTGACTAACGATCAATTTTTGGCGCCGTTGCCGGGGATTGCTAGAACGGTCTAGTTGTTAATTTGAAAGACTAACTTTAAATTAATCATAATAAAAAAAATTCAAAAATATTTTTCATTTTATTTAATTGAAATCTTTGTGTTTTCAGGTACCAAATTGCTCAAACTGTAAGGATTGAAAAAGCATGTTCAACATCTTGGAAAGCAGGAGAGTTTTGTAAGTATTTACTGTCTTAAATAGATATTTTATTTCAATTTGGTGGCTATAAAACATAGACTTTTTCTTTAGGATGCATGCACGGTCGGAGGTCTTGTAATCCTGAACTATTCTCCCTTGATTCTGAGTTAAAGCGTACTTCTAGGTTTCTCAAGGTTTCTGTCTTATTCGAATCAAATTCAGAAGCTAAGGCTTCTATCATTCCTAGAGCAAACCTAGAGGCTATTCCTTTCCCTACCATGGCAGAAGAATAGGACCCAATGAAATCCTTGAAGGAGTATTGTACTCCTTCTACATACTCATCCACTTCATACATCCGGTTGCCGGATACTACGGCAGCCCATTATGAGATTCAGTCCAGTATTATTCAAATGATATCATCTTATCATGGACTTAATAATGAAAATTCCTACAAACATCTCGATGAATTTCACGAGATTTGTACAACTTTCAAGTTACAGGGATTTTCTGATGATGCACTTAGATTGCACCTCTTTCCATTCTCTTTAAAAGATAAAGCCAAATATTAGCTTAATTCTTTAGAAGTCAATTCTATTACTACTTTGGCTCAAATGCAACAAGAATTTCTTATGAAATTTTTTCCCATTGGCAAAACCAATTTGATGAGGCAAACCATCACGAGCTTTGCTCCAATTGATGGTGAGCTATTTCATGAATCATGGGAGAGATTCAAAGATCTTCTCCGTAAATGTCTCCACCACCAAATTCCAAAGTGGCAGTTAGTCGAATCATTTTATGATGGATTGCCTCATCTCAACCGTCAATTGGTTGATTTTTCTAGTGGAGAGATATTTATGATGAAAAATGAGAATCAGGCATGGGGGCTTTTTGAAAATCTAAATGAAAACTATCTCCACCATGCCTCGAATAGCCGTTCTAAGAGACAACCATCTACCTCGAATCCCAAGAGAGGCATCTATGAAGTAGGCACTTCTATAGATGTCTCATCTAAAGTGGATGAGCTGTCTCGAAAATTAGACCAACTCATGGCTTCATCTTCTTACACACTCCCTCAACAAACTCCTACTCAGAGGGAGGTGTGTCCTATCTGTACTACCCCTGCACATCATGTGCATGAGTGTCCATCTGCTGCCCAATTCCTGAACCTTGTCCAAGAGCATGTCAATGCTGCCTATATCCGTCCAGGTAATGATCCATATTCAAATACTTATAATCCGGGATAGAGGAACCATCTTAATTTCTCATGCCAGCCTCAAGGTCAAGGAAATTCCTTCCCCCAACCTCGTGGGCCGAATGTCCGGCCTTTTCAAAATCAACCCAACTACTATCCTCCCCAACAACAGGAATTCCAACACTCTCCTCCTCCTCCACAAAGGAACCCATCTTTCAAGGAGAAAATATTGCAAGCTCTCAAAGGCTTAGAGGCCAACACTCAACTGCTACACTCTCATTCTCAATCTATCCAAAGGATTGAGTTTCAATTGGGACAACTAACTAGTGTCGTATACAAGAGAGAAGGGAAGCTTCGAAGCCAACCGGTGAGCAACCCCAAGGGTGAAAATATGGTTTAAATTGCTCAAAACAATTAAATTCATCTTGAGCATGTTCTCGCCATTACCACCCTAAGGAGTGGGAAGGTAGTTGAAAACGAGGTTAAAGAGAAAAAAAGTGAGGAAAAAGAGCCCAATGTAAGTCTAATATATCTCCAAGGAGAATGGGTGAGTGTCTCTAAGAAGGACCAAAGTCGTTCATACCCTCAGTGCTTAAAAGATTCCTCCCCTTTTGGAAAAAATGAAACTAAAATTGATGAAATGATGGAGGTATTTAAACAAGTCAAAATCAACCTTCCGCTCATAGATGTCATCAAGCAAATCTCGACGTATGCCAAATTTTTCAAGGACATGTGCACTCAAAAGCGCAAATCAAGGACTCATGTGTGCAAGATAGTCCTTCTAACCGAGCAAGTGAGCTCCATTATCCAACACAACACTCCTCCAAAATTTAAGGACCCCGGTGCTCCTACTATTTCGTGTATCATTGGAGATCACTCCATTGACCGGGCACTCCTTGATTTAGGAGTAAGTGTTAATATATTACCTTTCTCGGTGTATGAGAAACTTGGCTTAGGAGAGCTTCACCCCACATCCGTTGTATTACAATTAGCGGATAGATCCATGAAAAAGTCTCGTGGGGTAGTTGAAGATGTTCTGATTAAAGTTGACAAATTTTTATTTCCTGTCGACTTTCTTGTCCTTGACATGGAACCAGTGCATAATTTAAAAAGACAAATTCCAGTCATCCTCGGTCGCCCCTTCCTAGCTACTGCTAATGCTTGCATAAACTGTAGGACTGGGGTGATGAAGGTGTCATTTGGTAACATGAAAGTTCAGTTGAACGTGTTCACTACCCTGAGCAACAATCGAATGGGGAAGATTGCTTCCTGGTTGATATGCTTGATAAGATAGTTGAGAATACCTCTCCATATGCTTTAATTGATAATTCTTTAGAGGCACCCCTCGTTTATTTTAAACCCCCGGATCCCATCATAGAAAAATCCTTAGGGAATGGACCTTCTTTGCTTGATCTCACACATTTAAAAGGTTTTCCATTGGAAAAACATAAAATGAGGGCCAAGCATAAAATTGCAACCGTGCAAAGGAGTAGGAATTCCATCTTTTCTAACCCAGATGGGCACGTGCTCAAGGCCATGGCCCAACATCTCCAACCTTAGTTTTGCATGATCCCGTCTATCAAGACGGTTGATTAATTTGAGGTTGTCTGGCTGAAGACGTAAAACTTAGCGCTTGTTAGGAGGCAACCCATCGATTTTGTACTCTATTTCTTTTAGATAGTTAGAATCTAAGTTCTGGGTAGATTTAAAATCCGCCCAATCCTTCAAGAGTCTAGGTTTGGAGTTTTTAAAAAAAAATCGGCGTTTTTGGTGCGAACGATCGCCCAAACTCATTAAAAAAAAAAAAAAAAGATCGATCGCCCACCCGGGAGATCGATCGCCAATGGGGGAGATCGATGGCCCAACTCAAAAAAAAATAAAAAAGTGCAATATCCCAATTTTATTCTTGCTTGATGCTTTCTATACTTCATTGAGATATATTGATTGACTTAGCATCTATTTTTTTGTGTGGATATTTCTTGTATTGTACTAACCTTGTTAGATGTAATTTGGACGAAGTTTGAGGTGATTTTTATACTTTTTTGATCTATTTTCACCCCCCTTCACCTTCCGAACTTATGGTTTGCCTATCACCAGTCAGGTATTATTGTTATAATACTTTATGTACTTTAATTCTATTTTTACATTGAGGGCAATGTAAACAGTAAGTTTGGGGTTGAGAAATAATAGGCCAGATTATTATTTTCATTATATTCTTGGGTGATTGTGCAAATATGAGATAGGATAAAACATGCAAACAGTGAATTTATTTTATATTGTTCTATTCTAAAATTTGAAAGATTATAATGCATATAGGATAATCCAAATCTTATTGATAGGATTAAATTTGAGAACACATAATCCCAAATACACATTGTTTTTAACCCTTCACTGAACTATAAAAGCTTAAATTTTGTTTTGTAGTCATGAATAAACTTTGAAATTTGCACATGCACTCTAATACATTGTCTAGTGGGGTTTGAAACCAAACTAATTGATTAGTGATTTTGTTAACTCATAGGAAATTTGATGACCTAGATATTGAACACCAACGTTAGCTAAAGTGAAAAAGTGATATAAGAATGGGTTACCTGACCAGGTTTTACACTTAGTAACCAGACCTCTTGCCTCACTAAGCATAGAGAGTTCGCGTCAAACCGTGTGATATTTGGAATGGATAAAATAACCTAGTGTAACTAGTTTAAGTTCGTAGCCTATTTAACTCGAGTTAATAAGCCCTTAGAGGTGTCTTTACACCTGGTGCCTTAAAATCATCTAGTTTGGGAGTCACCGGCCTAACACTCGTTACCTGGGTTGTCTAGAGTGCTTAATGGGCTTAGATTCTGCACAGTCACACTTATAACAAGAAAATATATTGAGTGAAAGCCTTGGGGTTTGGAATTTAAATTGAAATGAAATTCAATGACAAATGAGAAGACAGAAAAACTATTGAAAAGTAAGGTTGATAGCACACATTCGATTGTTAGTCACATTCACATCAAAGAAAATTCTGACAAATCTTTTAGAAGCTAAATTTTTCAGAACTGGTTAAGAATTGTGTGAAATTGAGAATGTGAAGAGTTGAAAATTCAATCTTGTTAATAATTTGTGGATTATTTTGTATACATTGTGATTCTGGAAAAATTGAAATATGATTCAATCACTTTTGAGATTTGTATGTTTTACTTGAATATATTACATAGTTACAGGGTAGTACAGATGTTTGTGGGTGTCATCACTGTAAACCTTCACGAGACTTCACTCGTCCTCTAGGGCCATCTAAGGGTTTAAAAGGCTTGTTGCATATGCAAAATACAATTGGGGATCCCACGAAAGGGGATGTAGATGTAATTTAGTTTAGTTTTATTTTATTTTTCATTACTCGAGGACTAGCAATGTCTAAGTTTGGGGTTGTGATCGGTGCAAGATGTTACACATATATGCACCTCAAACTTAACTTGTTAACTCTTTAGAGTAATCTTTTAAATATTTTTATGCTACTTAGTTGTTTATATTTGTTTCAGGTTCATGCAAGAAAAAGAATTTAAAAAGTAATAATTATAATGCTTGGAAGACTCGTAAGGATCTCAAGAACAAAAAGACCAAAGCAGAGAGCAAAATCAAAACAAACAGGGAAGATTTGCCCTGGGCAATCGATCGCCCAGAGGGGGGCAATCGATCGCCCCTCCTACGTTTTGAGTTTCTTAAAAGCGTGAAATCTCTTCTTTTGGGCCCAGTTTGACTATTCTTAAAGACTCAAATTTTGTAGGGAAAAGAGAAAAGAAGAGTTATACCCCAATTAGAACTCTTTATTTTATAAGGACTCTATCTTTCTCTATAAATAAGAGATTCTGAGTAGAGATTCTTAGTAGAGACTTTGAATCAGAAAGAAGAGAAGCTCTAGAGAAAAAGAAAGCCATGAAGAGGAGTGCAGCAACTTTGTCTATAAAGATGATGTGTTCTTCCCTCGCGATGAACTAATTCCTCATTCTAGGGTTTCGATGAAACCCTAGCCAAGTAACTGTGTCGTTTTATTTTGTTTTGTTTTGATTTCTTATTTGTAAAACATTGATTGCAAAATGAGAGGGTTGTTTCAACAACCAGAATTTATTTGAATTATATTTGATTTCAATGGAATTCTCAACCTTGTCTTAAGTATTATGAAATTGGAATTAAAATCACTTGTGTTAATTTTCGTTAGAATTTAAACATAGGTTTTATGCAATGGTTTTTAACATATCGAGAGATTAAATCCGAAGATATTTTATGCTAAGGAAAGACGAGTGATTACAAAACCGTAGATTAGTGTGTATCATTCGTGCTAACCGAAGATACGATATGCTTAGGATATAATCCCTTGAACTTTTCTTGATCAGTTGAGAAGGGACGTGCTGTCACTCTAACTGAAATATTTGCAATTTAAGAGGTTAGAATAAATTCAGAATAGGGATTGGTTATTAGGTTAGTGGTGGATTTAAAAACCCTAGATTTTCTTTCCAAATGATTTAAATCTAGTAGTTGATAATTAAATTAGAAATCTTAATTAATTTAATTAATTGTTTTAGTTTAATCAAACAAAAATCAATTATCAATATCATTAGTTTAGAATTAATCTAAATAAAAGGCAACGAAACCAGCGCAGTCCTCAGAGGTTCGATACCTTTACTAGTACTATTCTACGGAATTATTACTAAAAAGAAATAATTTAAGATTGACTAACGATCAATATGCCTGTAGCATTTCGTGCCAAAAAGGGGGAGAGATAGAGAGTTGATACCAAGGTTTAAAAAAGCGGTTTCGGATACCGTATCGGGTACGGCCGAAACCGTTACGTAATGTCGTTAATTAAAGGTTTCGGCTGTTTTTTATTATTTTATTTTTGCTTTAAAAGAATCCAAAAAATCACAATAAATAGAAAAAATAAATAAAAAAAACCTATAATGAAGAATGAGTCCTACGACCGAAATCGTTACATATCGGGCGATACATAACGGTTCTGGGCAATACATATTTTTTTCAAGAGAATAAATTGGTGTGGCGAATGAGTCATACGACCGAAACCGTTACGTAACGGTCATTACGCCTGTTACGTTAACATGTGTTACATAAAGGTTTTAGGCGATACGTATTTTTTTCGGGAAAAAGCCGTAAATGCACGGTTTCAGGTATCGGAGGTCACCAAAACCGTTACGTGACACCATAAATATAACCTTCTCCTAATCCAAGATTAGGATTTTATTTTTTTAATTCTTAGAGAATAGAGTGGTGGCTTTTCAAGCTTATCTAGGGTTCTTCATTCATGGTTAAATGATTCTCATTGTTCCTCTTCTATTGCTCTCACTCTTGTATTGCAATCTCCATTATTGATTATCTTCAACTTGCATTGGTTATCCGTTATCCCATGTTCTGAGACCCCTCTAGAGTTTGTTTATATTAAAGCAAATTCAATATCCTCAGCATTCAAGAGTGTTTGGTTTGTGAGGACCCAAAGTCGTTGCTATCTGTTTACTTTGTTTTTAGTGATATCTCTTTGACTAGACGAGGTCCCATGGTTTTTTCCCAAAAGGGTTTCCAAGTAAAAAAATCCTTGGTGTATATGACTTGTATGTGATTATTTACCCTTTCTACACTTTAATTTATTAAAATTGAAATTGGTAGAAATCCGTAGGTCAGACCTATTCACTCCCCTCTAGTTCTAAGGGATCAAAGAGTAAGGATACACATTGGGAAATTTCGGATTATATCTTGAGTATTCTTGCTTGCTTGTGTAATCCAACTTGTGGAATCCTTCTAGAGGTTGTTAAACCATAACCACTCAACCCGTTCTTCTTTAAGAACACTTGGTCAAAGTAATCTCAAGCCGTCATTGACGGAGATCGATCCGAGGAGGATCGTGGATCTATGGTTGGAGTGAGCCAAAGTCATTGCGACGGAGATCAGTCTTGCGAGATCATGGTGCTGAGTTCTAAGAGAAGCAAAAGCCGGCAAGGAGCCGGAGCCATTGCAGTAGGGATCGAATTTGCGAGTTCGTAGAAGTACATTCATTAACTAGCCATGGATCAATGCGTTGAGTCCTGTTTGAGTGAGGTTCAAGTATTTATTATTTCTTTTATCTCTCAGTGATTCTTTTTGGTGGACGAGGTCTCGTGAGTTTTCCCGGAAGGGTTTTCACGAAAAAATCTGTATATGGTTTGTGAATTATCTACTTTTTCCGCAATTTAATTAATAAAATTAAAATTGGTAGAGAGACCACTAGGTTGACCTATTCACCCCCTCTAAGTCTTGATTCATTATAAAAAGGGAAATTTCAGTAATTGGGAATCATTTTAATTGGAAATAGTCATCAGCGAATTTTTTTTAAAGAACTACTTTAAGCTCATCTATCTATGACCAAAACCACCTATTGTCGGAAATTCAAGAAAGAGAAATTACACAGGCAAGACAATTAGACAAGGAAAGAGATGATAAAGGATACATATATAAACTCACCGGACTTCTCCATCATTGTCTCGAAGAATCCTGGCATTAAATTCGTGAGACATATGTCGTAACTTCAGTTCCACGAGTTCAGGCATGTTCCCTAATCCTTCCGGTAGTGTCTTGAGATTTTTGCAATTACAGACATACAAATATCTAAGCCTCAACATTGCTTCTTTCTCTATTTTCCACTGCTTTAATATGGGCAAAAGCTCTACCAGCAACTCTTCTAGCCGAGGGAACCCGCTTGATGTACAGACCATTCTTTTCCCCATGTATGTGTTATCGAATAATGCGAGATATCTCAAGTGTGGCAACTTCTCTAGTGTGGCTATAGGATCCTGCATCAAACGGGACCCTTTCAAGCATAAGTAAGTGAGATTGGTTGGGAGCTCATGTAGGTCAGGTACCTTCTCAAGTATTCCAAATAATTGCAACTTATAAAGATGTACATGATTCGATAGCATCAAAGTCGGCAATGTGTTTTTATCCTTAGCTTGCAAATGCAAGTATTCAATGCGGTCTAATTTGACAATTGATTCAAACAATGCCTCTTTGTGTGAATCTAAAGCAATATTCTGTATTCCCAATTTTCGGAGATTTGTCAACTCAGCCAAGCCGTTTTCTATCCAATTACCCGCATCTATCTTTAACAAAGTCTGGAGGTTTCTTAAACCATTAATTTTGGATCCTCCACACATTTGATCCACATATAGATGTCTTAATTGATTCATCTTACTAATAGAACTGGGAATGCGTTGTTGACTGTTCTGATAAGGAGGTTTGATGTCCATAGTTTGTAGATTTGCAAGATTGCTTATAGTAGATGGAAGTATACCCATGAAACCTCTCAATCCCAAGTACCTTAAATGAATCATTTCTCCAACTTCATCAGGTAATTTAGTGGTGTCCACGCTTGCAAGGTCCAACACCCTAAGTAATCTGAATCCACCAAAGAGAAAACTCCATTGTTCTTTGCCCCATGGTTCCACATCCAATTCTGGGATAAATCGAAGTAAAGAACGGAGGTGTGGAGTGGGGCGGTTAAGAGAAAGAGAGATATACCGATCAATTCTGCCATGGATGGTTAGTCGACGTGCTCGAACTGGGGAAGCAAAATCTACACTCCTTTGAACATCAAGAAACTTCTCCTCCTTGGCTTCAGATATGGAAAGGTCTCGCAGAAGATCGTGAATGCGACATGATTTAATCTCCCCATTGTATCTCCTTTTTGATGCTTGAACCATACTTCGACTAATCAGCTCCTCTAAACAGTCTTCAGCAACCTCCTCCATCGTTTCCTGCCCTCTCTGTTGTACAAGTCCCTCTGCAACCCATAGATGAATCAATTTCCTCGAGGGGATCTCAAAGTCCTCAGGAAACACACCAAAATAGAGAAAACACGATTTCAAGTAATAGGGTAAATCGTTATAGCTTAAGGCCAATATTGTAGAGATTTGAGTCTGGCCTTCAAATGATTGCTGGTTGATTTGCTTGAGTACTTTCGCCCACTCACTTGGGAGCTTCTCTTTACGGGATAGGAGGCCACCTATTACAACCACCGCCAGAGGTAAACCCCCACATTTTGCCACAATTTCTCTTCCAATGTGCTCCAAATCTGGAGACAAACAGGTATACCTAGCACTCTTTGGAAATGCCTTCCTGCAAAACAACTTCCAGCAGTTTTCTTCATTTAACAATCGTAATTCATATGGAGTGCTCTCAACATCCGCATACTTAGCTATTTCTTTGTTGCGAGTGGTAAGCATTACTCTGCTTCCCTCTTTTCCGTCTGGAAAGACGCTTTCCAGATTGTCCCAAGCTTCAATGCTCCATATATCGTCAACTACAACTAAATACCTACTCTCGTTCAAGCACGCAGAGACCTCCTTCCCCAATTCCTGCTCGTTCATCTCCCCCCGCTTCTCTTTCTCCCCTTCTCCGACCAACCTAACTTGTTTTATAATTTCATCCAAAACCTCTCTCACTCTGTATTCTTGTGACAGAGAAATCCAAGCCCGGCATTCAAAATGCTGACGAACATCAGTGCTATTATAAACTTTCTTAGCAAGAGTGGTCTTACCTAAACCACCCATCCCAACAATAGAAACGACGGACAGTCGTGTCTCTCCTTCAACCAGCTTCCTCACTAGCATCTTTGCGTCATCTTCGATTCCCACCGCGTTTGCTTCCTCGACCACGGCTACTCTTTTCTGCTTTGAGGATGACCATCCTTGATTGTTCGAAATTCTCGATGATGGTTCTAGGGCTTCAATCCCGTACCTTAACCTGTTCTCGGAAATCTCTTTGACCCTTCTCTTGATCTTCTCGATCTGGATTCGTACCTCGTGGAGGGTCTTCAGCTTGTTGGTGCTACGAACACTGCTTCTCAAGGACCCGATGACTCCCAAGCTTCTTCCACGTTGACTCTCTACTTTGAGGATGAATTCATCGATGACATCTTCGGCATCGTAGGCTACGTCCCGTACTTGATTTACCCAGACCCTCGCTCTCTCGTTTTCTTTGCGTTTACCGTCGGCGTCCTTTAGGAAGGAACGTATCCATTCGAGCTCAGCACGGAGCGAATTGACCTGCTCGTCCACTCCACATAGTAAATTAGCTTTTCTTTCGATCAGGTCCGACAGTTTCTGTAAGAAAAACGTAACAACACCTTCAGCCATTTCTGTGCTTGGATTTCGATCAGGTCCGATTAGCTTCTCTCTCTCTGATCCGCACTTTCGTGTCTTCGTGCTTAGGGTTCTAAATCACTGTCCTGTTTCCCTAAATGCTAATTATTGCCATGGACTTGAAATCCTCTGTCGGTTGAAACCGGACTGGGGAGTTCGGTTAAGTACTTGAGGTCGCCTCGTTAGCGTGTAACTCAAGGCTGCAGAAAATCGATAAAAGGAAGGACGGGAGTGGATTTAGAACGGGAAAACTACCTAAATGACCCTATGGTTTTTCCCGATGACGTAAGTGGTCTTTAACCATTCAACTTTACTTTTTTAACCCCCTTACATGAGAAAACAGCCACATGTGTGAAAATTATTATTTTTTAGACTCATATGCCCCTAAATATTAGGTTAAAGTAAAAAGTGAGATTCCCAAATCATAATCAAGAACGGACGTGCTTTCAGTGCAGGTAAAGCTTTATTTCTACTTTTTTTATCTTTTGATTCATGGCTCTATTACTTTTGTTTTGCTGTTTTTCTCCTAGAGCTAATTAGTTCTACCCCGTTAAAACAAGTAACAACTCTTCATAGTCTGATTCTGTCCGTTGAAAGTTTCAGATTGAATCTGTACTAAAATCATGAGACGGTCTTAGAGCATGTTCTTGAAAGCTTTACAAATTTTTCATGATATTTTATTGCTTGTTTTAGGAGTATGTCTAAAACCCATGGGAAGATCTTAGGTGCTCGATTCTTGGCTTCTTTTATTCTTCAGCTTGGTATGCCTTCTGTAATTTTGGGACTCAAGGTCCTATTCGGCCTATTGTTTTCTCGATTTCTAATAACTTTTTTTTTAATGGTTTCTCAATTTCCTAATCAAAGAAAATATTAAATTTAATATTATTTGTTTTAATCTCCTCTCGTCCCAAAATCACAGGCATTGAAGTTGTTAGACAAGTTAAGGCTAGGTCAGAATTTGTGATTTTTGATTAAGGATCCAACGCTCATTGATCATTCATGGGTAAGCATTTGTGATTTTTGATCTTTTTCTATAAGATTTTGTGCAAATCCGACCCAGACATTAATTTTGTATTGTTATGCATTGCAGATGATGTCTCAAATACCTATTGTTTGCTTCTATGATGGAGAATGGATCTGCGATAATGAAAATTTCTCTTATAATGGTGGTTCTTCTAAATGTGTAACTATAAGTCGTGGCATCACCTATGAGCAACTTGTATCTAGAATGTACAAAGTGACGAAATCAAGCCCAGAAGAGTATGAAATTACAATTAAATGTAATTATCCCATTCACACCCTCCATCCACTCCCTCCAACCGAGATTACTGATGATGAAGATGTAGAAGCATTCTTCCTACAATGCCAACAATATGTGAAGGTCGGTATACCATTGTTTGTGCAAAAATTGAGGGGTATACACGATGTTACACAGAGGTGTACACATATTCCAGAGAGATGTACACATGTTGGTGAGAGGAGCACACCTATTGTTCAAGAGAAGAGTACATCGGTTTTTCAAGAGAGAACCATACCTTTTGTTCAAGAGAGCAGCACACATATTGTTCAAGAGGAGGCTTTTATTGAGCATGACATTCATGTTGTTGTACCTTATCCCATTATTGAATCTGAGGTAGTTGCCTTGACTGAACAATGGTCCGAGGAAGAAGGTGACATTGGAAGTGATATACCAAACAGATTTCCTAATTCAGTGCATGCTGGTGCTGGTTTTGATGTTGGGGTCTGTAGACCCGGGATTTTAACCCCCACTCCCGATCAGGATTGAACCCGATGAGGAATAGTGTTAAAAATGTTGAAAAGATAGAGTCGCCACCTATTTAGATTGTGAGGGAAAATAGGGTCCCTTAAAAGGTTGGATAAGGCTTTGGTCTGGAAATAGAGTTCAAGGTAAGGGTTCATTTGAGTTAGGGGAAGGTGTTAGGCACCCCTAAACTCCCATCCGGAGATGGTTACCTACTCCTTAAGTCTGAATTAAAGTGGGGAAACCATAAGAGAAACTTGTATTTCATCTATATGCTTGACAAATATTGTATGAACAGTAATGTACATGTTAAAGTAAGCTGGGACAGGATAAGGGTTCTATCCTAGGTGAGCTGAACCCGATCAGGGTTGCCTACGTATCCACAGTCAGTGGAATCAAGCCACACGTAGTTCCAGGTGGGTAGTTGATGGTTTGATTTGGATTGTGGGTGTTGGACAAGCTGAGGTTGACCTTTGGATGTTAGGATGTTTTCGAATGGTTCGGGGGTTTTTGCTCCTATTAGAGGAGCGAGGTAGCCTTTTAAGCTCGTGCTGAGGAGCGTTTGGACAGTTTTGGCTCATGTCAAGGAGCACTTGGACAGTTTTGGCTCATGTCAAGGAGCACTTGGGTTTAGGGTTTGATGAGATTTGAAACAGGGTTTGAGCGGAGTTTCTAGACAAAAGTTCAACTAAGTGGGTAAGGTTTGACCTAGGGTTTAGTTAAGGTTTAACTAGAGGTCACTAAGGTCTACCTAGGGTTAACTAGGGTTCAGGTAGGGTAACTGGAGTTTAGGTAGGGTAACTAGGGTTTAGGTAGGGTTTAGGTGAGGTTTTGAATCAAGGTTTGAGCCGAGATTCGGACAGGGTTTCGACAGGGTATGGCATGTTTGAACCGAAGTTCGGACAGAGGTTGGACAGGGTAAGCCGGGTTTGAATAAAACCGGGCAGGGGTTTGACAGGGTAAGCCGGGTTTTGAGTAAAACCGGGCAGGGGTTCGACAGGGTAAGCCGGGTTTTAAGTAAAACCGGGCAGGGGTTCGACAGGGTAAGCCGGGTTTAAGTAAAACCGGGCAAGGGTTCGACAGGGTAAACTAAGCAAGCAGTCTAAGAGTAAAATTTAAAGACAAAACATAATTTAAGCAATTAATAATAAAGCTTAAAAAATTGAAAGCGAGATTAGGGATAGAGAGATTACCTTCCCGAAAGTACGGTGAACTTTCGGACAAAGAGGGGACGCTCCAAAAGAAAAGGAAAAGAACTTAGAACTTTGAACACCCGGGAAATAATTTTCCAAGGGTTTTTCTAAGTCATAGGACTTTAAAAAACCAAGGAAAGGGTGAGTGAATTGGTGAGATTTTGAGGAAAGGGGTTGGGCTTTTATAGGGGATGAAAAAAGGAGAAAAAACCAAAATTTTCGATGTGGGACTATCTTTTTTTGAAAAAATTTCGCTTTGGTCGTTTTTGTGAAAAACGACCAAGGCAAAAGGTCGGCGATGACGGAAAGTAAGTCGGTTTGCGGGGGGAAAAGACCAAAATAACCGGATATTAATTTGGTCGTTTATGACATAAACGACAAACCAAAAAAACCCAAAAAAATTTGGTCGTTTTTGCCAAAAACGACCAGCCAAAACCTGCCTAAAAAAGGCTGGTCGTTTTTGGTATAAACGACCAAAATAAAGCTTTTAAAAAGTGATTTTGAGCTATATTATGCATTTGAAGCCTGATTTGAGCCCGGAAACAGCCGAAATTTAACTGATAAATCCAAGAAAAATATTTTAGATAAAAAGTGAGTTTTGAAGTATTTTCTAGGGGTATTTTTGTCATTTTTCACCTTAGGGGCATTTTGGTCATTTTCCCATTTTAAAATCCGAATTAATCCCAAAAATAGCCAAAATTCATCAAAAAATTTGTAAAATCATTTTGAACCTAATGACAATTTTTTAGCATTTTTTCAAGGGTATTTTGGTAATTTTTCACCCGAGGGGTATTTTGGTCAATTTTTACCTGTGGGGCATTTCTCGGAAATCGAAGCACATGGAAAGATGGTTTTAAAATGAATTTTTTAGAGGTGTGCAAGGTGATTAAGGGGGTGCAAAATTGGGGTGTTTACAGTTGCCCCGCTTTGTCGGAGGGTGCGGGCACGTGAACGACAAAGGCTGATAACGCTTCAATTTTGCACGCGTGTGTGAAGAAAACCTGAGAAAAGATTGAGGGAAAGACAAAATCTACTTAGACTGCTTACTAGGGACTGGATGACTGAAGGGTGACAGAGGAAGGGTGTGCTCATGCCAAGTCGGCACTTGCTGGGGATTGGGAAGGGTTATGGTGTATGAAGCTGCCTGCTAAGTGATCCCATGACCAAATAGCGGGGTGCATGATGCAAATGAGTGAGATGCAAGTGAATGATGATTGTTGCAAAACTGGCTTCACAAGAGGCCGCAACTGATGGCTGATCAGACAACCGTGTCAGTTACTCCTTTAAGAGTGAGCAAGTTTTACAGTGATGTGCAGTGCATGAAGTGTGCAAGACTTGTTTCACAGGAGGCCGCAACTGATAGTTGATCAGACAACCGTGTCAGCTACTCCTTTAAGAGTGAGCAAGTATTGCAGTGCTGTGAAGTGTGCAAAACTTGTTTCACAGGAGGCCGCAACTGATGGTTGATCAGACAACCGTGTCAGTTACTCCTTTAAGAGTGAGCAAGTATTGCAGTGCTGTGCAGTGTATGAAGTGTGCAAGATTTGTCTCACAGGAGGCCGCAACTGACGGTTGATCAGACAACCGTGTCAATTACTCCTTTAAGAGTGAGCAAGTATTGCAGTGCTGTGCAGTGTATGAAGTGTGTAAGACTTGTTTCACAGGAGGCCGCAACTGATAGTTGATCAGACAACCGTGTCAGTTACTCCTTTAAGAGTGAGCAAGTATTGCAGTGCTGTGCAGTGTATGAAGTGTGCAAGACTTGTTTCACAGGAGGCCGCAACTGATAGTTGATCAGACAACCGTGTCAGTTACTCCTTTAAGAGTGAGCAAGTATTGCAGTGATGTGATGTGCAGTGAAATGTGAACATGTGATGAATGATGCAAATGAATGAAGGTTGGTTACACAACCAGCTTGACGAGAGGCCGCAACTGAAGGTCGATCAGACAACCGTTCAGTTACTCCTTCAAAAAATGGGTAGGATGCAATTAGTGCTGACAACCGCGCGGTTGCCCCACCGGGTAAGATGCAATGAGAGGCCGCAACTGAAGGTCGATCAGACAACCGTTCAGTTACTCCTTCAAAAAATGGGTGATATGCAATTAGTGCTGACAACCGCGCGGTTGCCCCACCGGGTACTATGCAATGAGAGGCCGCAACTGAAGGTCGATCAGACAACCGTTCAGTTACTCCTTCAAAAAAATGGGTAAGATGCAATGAGAGGCCGTAACTGAAGGTCGGTCAGACAACCATTCAGTTACTCCTTCAGAAAATGGGTAAGATGCAATTAGTGCTGACAACCGCGCGGTTGCCCCACCGGGTGAGATGTAATGAAGTCAGGTTTTGGAGGGATCACACGATCACTTCAGCACAAGCAAGCAGATGTATAAGTGGAGATAGCCGAACGGCTAGTCCACGAGCAAGGTGTATCAGCATGTAGTTGTATAGGTGGAGATAGCCGAATGGCTAGTCCATGAGCAAGGTGTATAAGCAAGCGGGGTATATGATGAATGGAGACAGTCACGTGGTTTTCCATTGTACAAGCAAGATGTATGAATGGGGAAAGCCACACGACTAGTGAGGATTGGTTTCACAACCATCTCCATCGGGTATGAAACAAGCAAGCAAATGGATGCGATATATGTACAAATGGAGAGATAGCCACACGGCTAGTAAAATGTAAATGCATGAAAGGGGATAGCCACGTGGTTTACCGATAAGCAGGAAAATGAAATGAATGGGTATGAGGATGGAGAGAGTGTAGCACGACCCTGAGCCTTTATCTGATATCTGCTCTCTGCCTGATGTATCAATACTGCACTGAGGTTATGCTTGGGTTTGTCCAACTGAAATAATCTGGCAGGATAATCTGCTTGAACCAATGTCAAGTTCAGGAGAACCGATTGCACCACCGAAAGGATTAGCCAAGTTTGAGCTGACTTTACACGAAGACACGACTCTAACCGACTGGCGTGACATGGTAGACTGACGTCTTGGTGATAGATGGACAAAATGACTTGACAGACTGACAGATTTACATAAGTATTTTGAAAGATGTCGGATATTGCCTATTGATGGGAAGCTTAGCTAGGATTCCTTTGCCTTAGAAAGTAATTGAATAAGTCTGGGTTCATAGCTCCTGAAATAGATAGGTAAATCTGCTCCTGGATGTCCTTGCCAGATGCCTGATGCATAAGATAGTACTTGACTGCATTAGCTGATTGTTGCTGGTGGCGCTTGATCTAAAAGCTCGCACTTTACGATTTTTCATTTTTTTTGTTTTGCCCCTGGACCTTAACGGGTTTCACCAGGACTGGGTTCACGTTATTTTTGCGCACTAGCAGGATTGATAATTCCATACTAAGCCCGTGAAATCAAAAAATTTCTTTATCCCTATTTTGCCCTTGGAATGACCAAGTCTTGGGGTCGCATAATTTTTGCGCAATGAGGCCGTTTCCGGTTTTCACTCATGCCTGCGTAATTGATTAATTTGTTCCCTTTTTTGCCCCTGGCAACAATGTCAGGGCTGGGCTCGCATAATTTTTGCGCCTTAGTGCCTTTTCAGGTTTTCACTAGGCCTGCGATTTCTGATAAACTGATTTGTCTTCTCCTGTCATTGCCTGGTAAAATGGTAGAAAATAATGTTTTTGACCATTGATGCTCAAGACCTTTCATAGATCAAGGAGGGCTTAGTTACTAGGACGAAACGTAGTAAGGGTAGAAATGATTGAGGCTCAAAGTTTTCTCGTCGGGGTAGGGCACCCTAAAATATTTTTGTTGCACGCACAGATGGAACCAGCTGGCTTCTTTTCATCATTTTGGAGATTTGCCTTTTATTTTTTATTTTTTTTTGCTCTGTTTAGGGATAGCTGTCCGGTATTGATGAAGATTTGCCATAATGTGACCGAACCTGTTTTAGGTTGCCTACGTATCCACGATTAGTGGAATCAGGTCATGCCGTAGTTCAAAATAAGCTTTGCTTTTGATTGGTCGAATTCTTCTCTGTTTGACTTGTCATTGATAGGGTGCCCCAGTATATGGGTTTAGAAAAAAAGGCTATTAGGCTCAATGGGCTAACTAGCGTAAATTATTGCATGGGTACGAAAGAGATATTAAGGGTTAACCAAGGATGGCCTCTTATCCTTTCTCTGATTGGTCAAGAGCATGTGTGGTCATTGCATTATCCTCGTTCAAATATGTTTGATGCTTGATAGCTCGGGGAGGTCTTCGTCGCCCCTTTGCTTCTCGTCTTCTAATGGGTTGGTAGCTCGCCTTGAAATCTTTAGAGAGCAGAATACCTTTCTAGTTTATGAGTTTTTAGATTACTCATCCGATGATCATGCAATTATCCTTTAAAGGCTTTAGAATCTAGTTCAGTTCCCAAAACTAGGCATCTCGAAGTAATAAGCAAGACAGATTTAACAAAAGTGGGAGATTTCATTATAGTATGAACGGATGTACAGACTTAATTACGAAAGATAAAGACAGGTGGCCACTGGCCAATATATTGACTGGCAGGGAAGACTTTGATTTGGGCCATCATGGCCATTTTCAAAAAAAGAGAAATTAAGGAATAAACCAAAAAGACAAAAAAACTGATGGGACTGCTCAAAATCGGCTGTAGAGCGACTCAGGCTGGTGCACCTCGGTTTCCTGCTGGTGCATGATTAGGGAGAGGGACCTGGTTGATGTCGGCGTTCCCTGGTGCAAACTCAATTTTTCCCGTTTCAAGCATGTCTTGGATTGTGTGCTTTAACTCAAAACACATATTGGTGGAATGCCCCGGGGCTTGATGATACCCACAATGGTGGTCAGCCCTGTATGACCTTGGCAGCGTGATTGGTGGCGGCTTGGGTTCCCTCAGCGTGACCAATTTCTTGTCTAGTAGGTAAGGGAGGAGTTGCGAATTGGTATATGGCATGGGCGAGAAAACTCTTCTCTTTTTCTGTTCAAAGGTCATTTGCTGCGAGGGAAGCTGTTGCTGAGTCTGCTCTGGTTGTCGAGGTTGCTGGGGTAAATGGGGAATATGAATAGGCATTGCTGTCACCATTTGTACCTCATCCTCTCTTCTCCGTGTATCTTTCCGTGGTGGTTGAGGACGATTAGAGGATGACAACCCCTTGGATCCTGAGAACATGTCAACTGCTCCCACATCTCCCATTGTAGCCTCAATCCTGGCCCCACATTTGGCCATAGTGCTGAAGTTGGAAATAGGTTGGGCTGCTAGCAGAGTCTTGAATGGATGCTTGAGTGTGCGGAGGAATGTGGTCACCAACTCATCCTCGGGCAGAGGAGTGTTCATTTTTCCAGCATTTTCTCTCCATCGAACAGAATATTCGATAAAGGATTCATTCTCTCTCTGAGTCATTCTCTCTAGATCTGCTCTTTGTGGGACCAAGTCAATGTTGTAAGAGTATTGAGCAATAAATGCCTCACAGAGGCCTTCCCATGTACGGACCTTGGCTGAGTCAATTTTGGTGAACCACTGTAGGGCTGGTCCCTTCAAACTTCTCTGAAATAGCTGCACCAGCAGCTTGTCACCGTGCTCTAGTTGGAACAACTCTCCGCAGTAGACTTTCAGGTGTGTCTCTGGACATCCTTTTCCGTTGTACTTTTCAAATTCGGGCATTTTGAAGTCTCGAGGTAATTGAATCCCTGGATGTAGACACATATCTCGGAAGTCCGTGGATGGTACGTTGTAGGACCCTTGGGCCCTCTTCACCAATTGTTCTAACCTCTCAATCCTGTCCTTGTAGAAGTCTGGGGTATGTGCTGAGCTGGTTGATATGCCTGGCTGTTCTGTATTTTGGGCAATCCTTGCCTCCTCTTCCTGATACTGGCCAATGTGTGGTGGCGGGATGTTGAAGGATGGTTGGTTTAACGGTAGTGGATTATGAGATGGCCGATTTGAAGGTGACGGGTTATGAGATGGTGGATTTGAAGGTAGTGGGTTATGAGATGGTGGATTTGGAGGTGATGTATTATGAGATGGTGGATTTGGAGGTACTGGGTTGTGAGGTGGTGGATTTGATTGTGGTGGGTTGTGAGATGACGGGTTTGATTGGTTTAAGGCGAGTGGTTCGGCGATCAGGATAGAAGAGGAGGACGGTTGCTCCCTATTCACGGCATTCAAGATATCCTGCATGATGTTTTTCAACTCTAGGATGCCTTGCTCAGTCCCGAATACCCTTGACTCTAAATCAGGGACTTGCTGCAGTACATGTTGAGGTGATACTGGGCTGTCAGGGTCGGTTTCCAAACCTTCGACAACTGGCTCATCTCGATCAGTTAGTCTTGTGCTTACTGGAGTCATCTCGAAGAGGGCAGGTAGCTTGGTACTGCTTCCGCTCAGGGTGCTATAAACTGAGTGGTAATAAGATGTATGTACAGATGGATCAGATGACGGTCAAGATGCTGAAGGAAGACTAAGTTAAGACAATGATGAAAGTAGTGATGCGACACACATATGATCTGATGGATGACGTTTCGACATGGGATGTTGCCCCTTGTCTGGTCATGAATATAAATATGTACAAAGAATGATGGATGCACAAAATTTCAATTGTTAGCATGTTGAATGGTGTTGATACACACAAATGAAATGAATGAATTAAATTGAGTCAAATGAACTGAGCAAGTATACTCAGAAAATGGACAAGTCAGCTCAACGCGTGATCCAATGAGGTGAGTGGACAGAGGTCCATTTCACTTATCTGGGTTGTTGGGAGCCAGAGCCCAATGGGTCAAGATCGAAATGAATCAATGGATTCTCCATATGATTCGCTTATGATTGAGTTAGCTAAAGAATGGATTAGGGTTAGACCTATCTAGCAATCAAGGCTCACACAAACTCCGAAAATGGTTTAGGTATAGAGATACGGTTGTCCCTATACCTGAACAATTGATGTTGGAGTGGCTTAAACCAGTAACAGAATAGGGATAAGGTTGTCCCTCCTGAAGGGTGTTCTTGGTTTATGCCCAAACAAAGACCTATAGTATATATGCTTATGCTGGTGTATGCAAGTTTTTTGTTTAAGAGATTGATGAGCACTTGACCGTATATACGACTCCCCGGTATAGGACATATCTGAAAAGGGACGATTGGTGCAAGTGGGAAAGACCAGTCACGTTAACCGGAGATAACCATCTCTCGGTCTACAACCAGTACTTTCCACAGATCTTTGGGCTCCAGCATCGGGGATAACCATCCCTCGATTGTAAGCTTACCGGATCCAATCTAGATAGGTGAAAGGGTTCTTATTCTGGTATGCAATAAATGTGAGTGTATATACATCAATCAAAATCAAGCAATGAATAAAAATGGAATCCTAGGCATGTTGCTAAGGTGGCAAACAAATGTCTGAGATTCGATGAATAATAGAAGTATAAGTTAGCATATGTGCAGATTAATAAAATTAGCAACAGATAGATATAATTAAAAGTTTCTGATATGGTTTCCCTTGTTCAGTTCAGACTTAGGTTTTGGCTCGAATACTGGTCTGCGAAACCAGAGTCCCCAGCAGAGTCGCCAAGCTGTAGACCCGGGATTTTAACCCCCACTCCCGATCAGGATTGAACCCGATGAGGAATAGTGTTAAAAATGTTGAAAAGATAGAGTCGCCACCTATTTAGATTGTGAGGGAAAATAGGGTCCCTTAAAAGGTTGGATAAGGCTTTGGTCTGGAAATAGAGTTCAAGGTAAGGGTTCATTTGAGTTAGGGGAAGGTGTTAGGCACCCCTAAACTCCCATCCGGAGATGGTTACCTACTCCTTAAGTCTGAATTAAAGTGGGGAAACCATAAGAGAAACTTGTATTTCATCTATATGCTTGACAAATATTGTATGAACAGTAATGTACATGTTAAAGTAAGCTGGGACAGGATAAGGGTTCTATCCTAGGTGAGCTGAACCCGATCAGGGTTGCCTACGTATCCACAGTCAGTGGAATCAAGCCACACGTAGTTCCAGGTGGGTAGTTGATGGTTTGATTTGGATTGTGGGTGTTGGACAAGCTGAGGTTGACCTTTGGATGTTAGGATGTTTTCGAATGGTTCGGGGGTTTTTGCTCCTGTTAGAGGAGCGAGGTGGCCTTTTAAGCTCGTGCTGAGGAGCGTTTGGACAGTTTTGGCTCATGTCAAGGAGCACTTGGACAGTTTTGGCTCATGTCAAGGAGCACTTGGGTTTAGGGTTTGATGAGATTTGAAACAGGGTTTGAGCGGAGTTTCTAGACAAAAGTTCAACTAAGTGGGTAAGGTTTGACCTAGGGTTTAGTTAAGGTTTAACTAGAGGTCACTAAGGTCTACCTAGGGTTAACTAGGGTTCAGGTAGGGTAACTGGAGTTTAGGTAGGGTAACTAGGGTTTAGGTAGGGTTTAGGTGAGGTTTTGAATCAAGGTTTGAGCCGAGATTCGGACAGGGTTTCGACAGGGTATGGCATGTTTGAACCGAAGTTCGGACAGAGGTTGGACAGGGTAAGCCGGGTTTGAATAAAACCGGGCAGGGGTTTGACAGGGTAAGCCGGGTTTTGAGTAAAACCGGGCAGGGGTTCGACAGGGTAAGCCGGGTTTTAAGTAAAACCGGGCAGGGGTTCGACAGGGTAAGCCGGGTTTAAGTAAAACCGGGCAAGGGTTCGACAGGGTAAACTAAGCAAGCAGTCTAAGAGTAAAATTTAAAGACAAAACATAATTTAAGCAATTAATAATAAAGCTTAAAAAATTGAAAGCGAGATTAGGGATAGAGAGATTACCTTCCCGAAAGTACGGTGAACTTTCGGACAAAGAGGGGACGCTCCAAAAGAAAAGGAAAAGAACTTAGAACTTTGAACACCCGGGAAATAATTTTCCAAGGGTTTTTCTAAGTCATAGGACTTTAAAAAACCAAGGAAAGGGTGAGTGAATTGGTGAGATTTTGAGGAAAGGGGTTGGGCTTTTATAGGGGATGAAAAAAGGAGAAAAAACCAAAATTTTCGATGTGGGACTATCTTTTTTTGAAAAAATTTCGCTTTGATCGTTTTTGTGAAAAACGACCAAGGCAAAAGGTCGGCGATGACGGAAAGTAAGTCGGTTTGCGGGGGGAAAAGACCAAAATAACCGGATATTAATTTGGTCGTTTATGACATAAACGACAAACCAAAAAAACCCAAAAAAATTTGGTCGTTTTTGCCAAAAACGACCAGCCAAAACCTGCCTAAAAAAGGCTGGTCGTTTTTGGTATAAACGACCAAAATAAAGCTTTTAAAAAGTGATTTTGAGCTATATTATGCATTTGAAGCCTGATTTGAGCCCGGAAACAGCCGAAATTTAACTGATAAATCCAAGAAAAATATTTTAGATAAAAAGTGAGTTTTGAAGTATTTTCTAGGGGTATTTTTGTCATTTTTCACCTTAGGGGCATTTTGGTCATTTTCCCATTTTAAAATCCGAATTAATCCCAAAAATAGCCAAAATTCATCAAAAAATTTGTAAAATCATTTTGAACCTAATGACAATTTTTTAGCATTTTTTCAAGGGTATTTTGGTAATTTTTCACCCGAGGGGTATTTTGGTCAATTTTTACCTGTGGGGCATTTCTCGGAAATCGAAGCACATGGAAAGATGGTTTTAAAATGAATTTTTTAGAGGTGTGCAAGGTGATTAAGGGGGTGCAAAATTGGGGTGTTTACAGGGTCAATTGTCACATTGATGATGATGAGAATGGTGACTTTCAAAGCTATGGACCAAACACATTCCCTGTTTCAATGCATGTTGATAATGATGATGAGAATGTTGATGTTGGGTATGATGGTAACGATTGCAATGTTGACGATGATGGTGGCGAGTGTAATGGTGATCATGATGGTGTTGTTCGTGATGATGTTGATGTTGATGTTGTGCCATCTACTCTCCCGAGCGTTGAAGGAGTGACGATTCCTAATTCATGGAATGTACCAGAGGAAGATACGTATGATATATCAGGATATCCAGATGTATTGCCAGATACAGATGAAGTTGTAGTTGGACAAATGTTTAAGGATAAGAACCGACTGAAAAATGTGTTGTGCAGGTTTGCAATGCGTAAACAGTTTGAATTTAGGGTTCTGAAATCAAGTAAAATGAGGTACACAATAAAGTGCATAGTTGAGGATTGTGCTTGGAGGCTTCATGCATCAATGGTGAATGGGGCAGGGGTTTTCAAAATAAAGACTTATATTGAAAAACACAATTGTGCGTTGCCTTGTAATGGGAGAGATGTAACGACCCCAAAATCCCACAAGGCTAAAATAGGACTTTGGAATCGCCACATTACTTAAACCTGCTTAAAACCATGCATACAAGGCTACTACACGAGTCTTCAAAAATGAGAGTAATAAAATTTCCGATATATATAACCCAAACCAACTAAATAACACGAGTCTCTAGTCAACAATTACAACTACTAAATCCAAAGAGTCTGATACACAATTATAAAAGTCTACTGAGCAACATCCTCTAAAAGTCAATTACAAAACTCTCTCAATGAAAAGAAATGTAGACTAAGAGGTGTAGCCGCCCAAGTCTCCGGCTCCCTCCTCAGAAGGCTCACCTTCACCTCCTTCCTCGAGGTAAGTCTCCTCAACCCACGGCTCCGCCGTGTACTCCTGCTCTATACCTGCCAAGACAAAGTCCGGCTGAGTACAAAGGTACTCAGTGTATATAAAATCCAACCAACAATAATAATATACCTGCACTTAGTCAGAAACATATCTAATAACATAATAACATAATCAGAGTGCGGAAGAACGTGTGCGCATATACATCATATCATCACCTTGACTCGTATATTTGTGAGAATCTTAGACTTGGAAGACAATACACTTATGAGTTGCTTATGCTTATGAGACCACGTGCTTGTGAGATGCTTATGCTTATGCACTTATTCAGATCATACAATGATGTGACATGCCGTTCTTGGTGGATACGGACCATGCCTATGAATCAAATGTAATTGACATGCCGTTCTTGGCGGATACGGACCATGCCATGCTTATGCTTATTCAGAATGTCATACGTATGTCATGCTCATGCTTGTGGTTCACATGTGTGACTTGTGAGGCTCTTATCTTAACATACACGTGCATATGTGCTTAAGTGTCGAAATTAACTTTCGAGTTGGTAATTGCTTAGATTCCGATCTCCCACCATAGAAACTCCACTATACTATCCCATACCAAATAGTTAAAGAATTCCCGGTTTGAGAGATGTTTCTCTAAGTTCTTATCTTCCCGACTATCAATTTCCATACAAATAATTAGACATACTTAACCAACAATTCACATATACATATCTTATCATAATTCATATCGCAATTCATAATCAATTTACCACCATTTCATAAGAGTATAATAGCATTTATCCTTTCAAGCATTTTCACAAACACCTTGTGTACGCATAATATGAATCCATTTCTCCTCTATATTTTCAAGCATTCATCAAATCATAATTCATCCATACAATCAATTCACTATTCACATCCACATATTAATCCCATCCTCCATACATTTCCCATCCTCCATACATTCTATCCACATTTAATCCACATTTCCAATCCACATATCCATCCATAATTAGTTTGCTTCTTAGAAAATTAGGGAAAATGCATCAAACATCTATTTCTACCATTCCTAGCATCTTAACATTCACAAAACCTTAAAATAAAGTTGATTAGGATAGTATATCGACCTTAGGAATCCTTCCCTTAGATTCAAAACGCTCCCGAGACGATTTGGAGAAGCTTTGAGGACGATCTCCAAGCTTTCCTCTCAATCTTCTACCAATCTTCTTCCTCTCCAAGCAACCCTCTCTCAAAACCCTAGGGTTTCTCCCCCTTTTTGCCAAATTAGGTTAGAACTAGGTTGAGTATTTTAATATTTCGATTAGGACCCCCTATTTATAGCCTCAAGGTCTGAGAACAAAAAGACCAAAAAGCCCATACTAAAATTCTGTAAAAATCACGAAAGACCGAGCGATCGGTGGTTATGACCGATCGATCGGTTCTCATCCGAGCGATCGGTGCTCTTGACCGGGCAATCGGTCAAAAAAACACTCTCTGGAAATTTTCCCCATACAAAATTTTGGGCCAGTCGATAGATACCGATCGATCGGTTTTGGACCGATCGATCGCTACTTCTGACCGAGCGATCGGTGCTCTATTTCGACTCATTTTACTGTTTTGGCCATAACTTTTGACTCGTTCGTCGGATTTTGACGATTCAACTTGCGTTGGATTCGTCTTTCGAAAACGAACATTTCTGACAATTTAGAATTTCCAAATTCCACTTAATTAATAGACTAAATTGTCCCCAAAGTTGACTGATCTGTAATTTCATTAGATAAAACCCACCATTGACTTGGCTTAAACTCAAAATAAGGAAAAACATCAAACATGAACTTCGAAGAGGGTTCCAACACCTTTCTAATGGTTCAAGAATCACTCAATTCCAGTAAACGGTGCCAAAACTAGAGCTTCCTAAAGTTTAGGGTGTGATATGACATCCCTCCGTTACAAGTTTGATTAAGCCTAGTTCACACCACACCAAATAAATATATAATACAATAAACATCAAAACATCATAAGGACTATAGTACCCCTAATACAATGAAGTAAAAACATGAAAAAGATTCGGGGTCTCTACAAGAGATCACCGCCAATCAACCAGCATGCTAGTTAGTGAGATCATACAGCCTCGTATCGAAGGTCGTGTGGGGTACAGGCCGAAAGACATTATCCATGATATGTGGCAAGATTATGGGGTTGAAATGAGTTATAGGAAAGCGTGGTTAGGTAAGGAGATTGCAATAAAAAGGATAAGAGGGTCGTATGAAGACTCATATGCTGAACTTCCAGCTTATTTCCATGAGCTGAAAAGGACAAACCATGGGACAGTGACTGCTATTAGTTTGCATCCAAGAACGAATGCATTCGATAGATGTTTTGTGGCTCTCGGACAATGCATCAGAAGTTTGCAACATACCTTGCGGAGAGTAATAGGAGTTGATGGGACGCATTTGAAGGGAAAATACAAGGGAATATTATTTGTGGCTACGGCCTTGGATGGAAACAATCATGTATTTCCAGTTGCATTTGGGATAGGAGAATCAGAGAACAATGATAGTTGGAATTGGTTTTTGAACAACTTAAAAATTGCAATTGGATATTTGGATGAGCTTGTTATTATCTCAGATCGGCATCCATCATTGATAAAGGAAGTTCCATCTGTATTCCCCAATGCAGTACATGCCTACTGCGCATACCATATAAGTCAAAACATGCATGCTGAATACAAGGACGAATCCTTAAAGAAGTACTTTTGGCCATCTGTAAAGGCATCCAGACAAGGTCAATTTGAATTCTTCATTGGTCTACTTTCACAAGCTAACCATGATGCGTATTTATGGCTTAGCGATATAGCTAAGGAACGATGGGCAACTGCGTTCTTCCCGGGTATGAGGTAAAATTGTCACTACTAACATATCCGAGAGCGTAAATAGTTTGTTGAAAGAAGCAAGAGAATGCCCAGTTACCAACCTCGTGGAAAAAATACGCTTGAAAATTTAGGAGATGTTCTATAGACGAAGAAAAGAGGTGGATACGTTTACATCCCCGCTGACAAAATGGGCTGATGATAAACTTAAGAAGCGATTGCCAAAGGCACGTAATACACGGTGCCATGGGATCAGTAGAAATGAGTATTATGTACAGACACAGTTCAATGACACAGTTAGATTACAAGAGAGGTCATGTATCTGTAGGAAGTTCGATATAATGGGGTTGCCTTGTTTGCATGGACTTGCAGCGTGTGCTAAATTTCGTATCAATGCTTATGAGCTTTGTTCAACTTATTATACAGCTGAGACTTATCGGCATACATATCAAGAATCAATATATCCAACGCACGACAAGAGCCAATGGGATACACCAGATGAGTTGAGAGAGATGTGTAAGAAAATCAAGCCTCCCAAACAAAGGATGCCCACTGGAAGACCAAAGAAGACAAGGATTCTTTCACAATGTACTATGAAGAGAGATGGGCCGTCGGATTGAAATTCAATCTAACGGCTCCAAATGCCAAGTGGGCCCACCATTTGAAATGTGCATTTGGGCTTTTGACTTTTCAACGGAGTAGCACAGCTTTTTCTTACTACGGTTATAAAATAGAGTTAAAAGTAACTTTGGATTGTCTCTGGCGAAGCCAGAAAGGGCTCTGGGTTCCATACATTGTGCGACAATTGGTGTACAAAATGGGAGAGAAGTCATTCCATTTTCTCCTCATTATTTTGACTTCTTCCCATTTGATATCTCTCACCCTTATTCTCACACACTCATCCCCACATGTCTTATAATGGGTGGGGAAGTCAAAATCATGGGCCTCATGATTTTGATTTCTCCACCACTTGTCACCTATTGTATGGAACCGGAGATAAGCCCTTTACAATCCAAGGCCTAATCTAAAATGCAAAGTAAATATCTCTCGATGCAAAGTAAGCATTTTTTTCATATATGAGGCAAGTCAGCAATCATTAGATAAAGCAATGTATCACTACGGTAAACTTTGCGGTCATGGTCAATGGCGAGCCAAAGGGTTTCATCATCCCTTCTAGGGGTCTTCCGCAAGGTGCCCTCTGTCTCCCTACTTGTTTCTTATTTTCGCTGAAGCATTGTCTAGTATGTTGCAGAGAGCTTACAATGGCGGACAGATTAGCGGCATCAAAGTAGCCCGTGGTGGCCCTACTATCTCACATATCCTTTTTGCAGACGATTGTCTCATCTTCATCAAAGCCAATCTGGAGGAACCTAGCCACTTACTTGATATCATTGACTCTTACAGCAAAGCTTCAGGGCAATTGGTTAATTACAGCAAGTCTAGCATGTCTTTTAGCACCAATACTCCCAACGTTTCAGACGCATCATATCCTGGATCCTTCATGTTCGACATCTTGTCTCTCCGGATAACTATTTGGGGCTCCCGGCTGAATTTGGGCGGGCGAAATGGATAGCCTTTGAGAAGATTAAGCAACGGATGATGCAAAGAATGCAGGGTTGGTCTGCTTCTCTTCTTTCGCAAGCGGGCCGGGGTGTACTCATTCGGGCTGTGGTGCAAGCTATCCCTGCCTACACTATGAGTTGTTTCAAGCTCCTAACTCAGTGGAATAAGGAGGTTAATGCGACCATTGCTCGGTTTTGGTGGCACCATTCCCAAGATCAAAAACTTCATTGGGTAAGCTAGGAAAAAATCTGCAATCCAACAAACAAAGGTGGATTAGGATTTAGAGATCTTCAGGCCTTCAATATGGGGCTCTTGGCGAAACAAGGACGGTGCATCATCATGCAACCAGAGGCGCTATGGGTAAAACTTCTAAAAGCTATTTATTTTCCTAGATCTTCCTTCGTGGAAGCTAGGACTGGCAACCACCCATCGTGGGCTTGGAGGAGCCTACTGGCTAGGAGAGCTATTCTGGGGAAGGGCGTCCGATGGCAGATCGGATCGGGGGACCTTGTTCAAGCTATCAAGGATCCATGAATCCCATCCAGTCCTCAATTTAAGTTCACCCCCCTTCCTAACATGGAGGACCAAGATATTTTGGTTTTGTAATTCATTCACCAGGAGGACGGCCTTTGGGATTTGATCCAACTCCGAAGGTTTTTTCCCCCATCTACTGTCATGGAGATTCGGAAGATTTCGGTGAGTATACGGAACGCCCTAGATTGGGTGGTATGGCATCATACTAGATCGGGGAAGTTTGAGGTTCGATCAGCGACCCACTTGGCACATCAGATTATAACCTCCCAAAGAGCATCTTCTAGTCGTGCAGGTGGTGAACCTAATAATATAAATTGGGGTTTGATTTGGAAGCTCCCCATCCCCCCAAAACTGCAAATATTCATATGGCGGGCATGTAAAAATGCACTGGCAGTAGCTTCAAATGTGTGAAAGAGGAACATCCCGATTGATCCCCTATGCCCTATTTGTCAGAAGGAAGAAGAGACGGTTCTCCACCTCCTGGTGGATTAATTGTACTTTTGCAAGGTCCATCTGGTTCGGATCTCCCCTATCCCTCACAACAACAAATTCCCCTTGCTTCTCTTTCTTGGAGTGGTGGCACAACTGGACGACACTGAAGGAGTTCAAAGACGATAACTTCTGCCTAAGCGTTCAAATCAGCCTCATTCTTTGGCACATTTAGAAAGCTCGGAACGAGTTTATTTTTGAAGGGACCAAACCACACCCTATTGCCCTTTTGCATTGCATTTTCTAGTTTTCCTGTGATATAGGGGGAGTGTGGCATCCTTCGGTGTCCATTGTCCAGCCCACCATTCGGAGAGATATTAAATGGCAACCTCCTGATCCGGGGTGGGTCAAGATAAACGTTGATGAGGCTGCCTTACCAACTATCAATGCAACGGGTGTTGCAGCCATTGCTAGAAGCCACACTGGCATTGTGATGAAGGTTTGTCGAAAACCGTTGGAGGGAGGCTCAGTTCGTAGAGCTAAGGCAGAAGCCATTAGGCTTGCATTGAATTTGGTTACTTCCCATCATTGGAACCGTGTCATTATCGAATTTGATGCTCAAGCATTAGTAGATCACTTGAATGATCATTCCCAGACCAGTCACTGGGATGTCTAAGCGAACATGGATGACATTCGTCAACTGCAGAACATTTGGGGGTATGTAGTTTTCAAGTTTAACCCCCGTGTGGCCAACTCCTTGGCCCACCATCTTGCTCAACGGGCCCTTAACTAAAGCATTATCTGATATGTACACCCTTCTCTTGGCCCCGACACTGGGGGACCCTAGCCACGGGCCAGGGCTTTTGTCTGGCCCTTCTTTTGGTTTCAATTAAAGTATCTCCTTATAAATAAAAAAAGCAATCACCAACTAAAATAGTAGGACCCACCTTTATAATTTCTCCATCTTAAAATATTCTCTCTTACTGAAAGGTTTCCTTTTCTTTTCTTTCCTTTCCTTTCTCAGACTATGTAATTACTTATTATGAATTTCTCCCTCTTAAGAGGCCTGGACACCCTTGTTACCAAAAAAAAAATAATTGGCTTTCTTCCATTAATCCCGGCGTCAAGTTCCAACGCTCGGCTTCCCGAGGTCTAATATCAAAGATTTTGTATCTGCCTTTCTCTATATGTTGAGGTTGCATACTCTGATGAGGTGGCATGATCATACAAAATTAGTGGAGAAATTGAGTTGCTATATTAGTAGCGTATATTGTTAGTAAGTGTATTTTAAATCTTGTATTCTTAGCAAGTATAGGAGATGAGTGAGATTTGGTGTATCTTCCTATACGTGTATCAAGAGACCTATTAATAGTGGAATCCTTGTAACCCCTCTCATGACAATTTGGGGATTATACTCGCGGATGTAGGCACCTTTTTGCCGAACCACGTAAACCCTTTTCTCCTCTATGTGTATGCTTGAAAACCACATGGTATCAGAGCATTTTTTTTAGGCTATTGAGGAAGAGTTTTTCAACTGCTAACATCCATTGATTTCAGCCATATATTGATTCTTTTCAAGGAGTGTTACGGCCTCTGTGTGTTTCAGCTACTATGGACTTTCACAAAAGAGTTGTCCCTTTGTCTTTATTACATAGACAAATAAAGAAACAAAAGTCACAAAAGAGTTTTGTCTCTTTGTCTTTATTACTTAGACAAATAAAGGAACAAAAGTCACAGTATCTCCAACCTTGGGATCACACGGAAGCCATACGGAAACAATCGGCTCCTGTTTTTGCTTGTGGTTGCTGCTTCATCGTTGGCTTGTAGTTGCTGCCCCTTGTTGCCGTATCTCAAGATTTAGACTTGGTTGTTGTCTCTAGTGCTCCAGATCTGGTTGTCTCATTGTAGCCTTTGACTGTCCTTGCCTATCACTTCTTCTAAGGTCAAATCTTCCTTAATCTCACTATGGCACATGATCACGATTCTAATACAAGCATCAATCTTACAACAATTCCATTAAATGGGCTTAATTATCTATCATGGTCTAGAGCAATCACCATATCCTTAGGAGGTCGATCTAAACTAGGGTACATTAATGGGAAAAAAGAAGTGCCTAAAACCAGTGATTCAAAATATGAAGAATGGAAAGCCACTGACCAATTGGTCATGTCTTGGTTATTCAATTCTATGGAGCCCAGAATTTATGAAATTTTTGCTTATGCTGAGACTACCAAGGATCTCTGGGACTCTATCAAATCCATGTATGGGCACCAAAATAATGTTTCAAGGATTTTTCAACTGAAACAAGAACTCTCCCAAGCAAAACAAGGTGACAAATCCTTCACTGATCACCTTGGGTACATGAAGAAAAAATGGGATGAGTTACAACACTACCATCCTCCTACAACTAATCTTAATACTCTCCAAACCAGAAAAGAACATGATAAAATTTTTCATCTGCTTGCTAGTCTGAAACCTGAGTATGAAAACCTACGGAGTCAAATTCTTTTGAGCCTTGAACTTCCGTCTCTAACTAGTGTTTGTGCATCTATTCACCAAGAAGAGACTCGACGACAGATTATGAATTTCGAATCCAAATCAGGAGGAGATTTAGTGGAAAATAATGCTCTTATTGCTAATAACAAATCAAAGGATTTCATCTGCTCTGGGGAACGAAGCTCAGGCTCCATTAGAGGCCGAGGTCGAGTTTCTCATCCCTTATTTCGCTGCAACCATTGTAATCGTTTGGGACACACCAAAGAAAAGTGTTGGATTTTGTATCCTCACATGCGACCTACAAAAGATAAGAATTACGAGGATACCATAGCAACACAAGCCACTTCATCTGAGTCTTAGGTTTCATTGGAGAAGATCACTCAATTGCTACAGAAACTTGTTCATGCTGGCGCTTCCACACAGGATTCCTCTTCTACCTTGGCACATGATTCTGGTAATACCCTTGCTCTTTTCTCTTCTAGTAATTCTACATGGGTTGTTGATTCGGGTGCCACTGACCATATGTGTAGTAATTCTACCTTTCTATTTGATGTGCATCATGTCAACCATTCGGTTTCCATAGCTAATGGTGCTCGTGTCCCAATCCAAGGAATCGAGAAAACCAATTTTTTTTCATGTACCTCTGATGTGTTGCTCATCTCGTCCTTCGCCTCTAATCTATTATCTGTTAGTAAAATTACTAAAGAATTGAATTGCAATGTTATTTTCTCTCCGCATGCTGTGACTTTTCAGGACAGGGCCACGGGGATGAAGATTGGTGAAGGACGCCTCCACCATGGATTGTATTGTTTCGATCCACACAGTGTGGCAATGACTGTTAGGACCAAGCAAGCTACCTCTCAGCTATGGCATAAAAGATTGGGTCATCTATCAGATAAAATTCTTAAAGTTTTACATCATGCCTTACTCTTAGACTCTAATAATTGTGAGACTTGTCATTTTTCCAAACAACATAGATTACCTTCCTCTCATAGTTTGCATGTTTCTGAAAAACCTTTTGATTTAGTTCACTCAGATGTGTGGGGCCCAACCCCGGTTGAGTCTCGGGATGGATATAGATATTTTATTACTTTTATTGATGACAAGTCACGTGCTACATGGGTTTATTTGTTGAAATCTAAAGCTGATGCATTGACTGTCTTTCAAGATTTTTATTGTATGGTTTCTACTTAATTTGCTGCCCAAATCAAAACTTTAAGGACTGATAATGGTCGTGAATATGACAACAAATTGTTTTCTGCCCACCTTAAGCACTTAGGAATACTTCACCAAACCACATGTGTTGGCACACCCCAACAAAATGGGGTAGCTGAACGAAAAAATAGACACTTACTTGAAGTCACCAGGTCATTAATGTTTCAGACACACCTCCCCAAGATCTACTGGTCCGATGCAATTTTAACTAGTTGCTATTTGATAAATAGGCTTCCTAGTAGGGTATTAGAAAACAAGTCACCTTTAGAAATTCTAAAGGGTCGAAAGATTGATTTATCGCACCTTCGAATTTTTGGTTGCAGCTGTTTTGTACATTTACAAAATAGTGGAAAACTTGATCACCATGCCACCAAGTGTGTTTTTCTTGGGTATTCGTCTACCAAAAAGGGTTATAAGTGCTATGACTTGAATGAGAATAAATTTCACATTTCCAGGGATGTTTCTTTTGTTGAAAATGAAGCTTTTTTTCAAAACCCTTTGGTTCCGTCTCATATGGACCAAATTCAGGGGGAGAATTATAAAGAATTTGCTCCCTTGCCAGTCATAGGAATCAATTTAAATAATAATGTCACAAAGCAGACATGTGACAGAGAAGAAAGAGAGGTTCGAGAACAAAGTCAGCCTGCTGTAGAAGAAAGCAATGCATCAAATAGTGCTGACCCCGTGGCCCCTCCTGATCAGAATCCTTCTCGCAGGTCCACTCATGTCTCTCAAACTCCCTCTAAACTCCAAGATTTTTTTACCTATCATACTATGTCATTTCCTATTCAAGATCACATATGCTATGATAACATATCTTTTGCTCATTCTGCTTTCCTTAATGCTATTGAGAATCATATCGAACCATCTAGCTTCCATGAGGCAAAAAATCAACCTGTGTAGAAAAGGGCAATGGATGAAGAACTCCACGCCCTTAATAAGAACCAGACTTGGGACATTGTTCAATTGCCAAAAGGTAAACGGACTATGGGTTGTAAATGGGTCTACAAAGTAAAATACATCACTGATGGATCCATTGAAAGGCACAAGGCTAGACTTGTCGCCAAAGGATTTACCTAAACTTATGGAGTCGATTACAAGGAGACTTTTGCCCCAGTTGTCAAAATGAATACTGTTAGAGTTTTGTTATCTGTTGCCATCAATCAGGGATGGGCTCTATTTCAAATGGATGTTAAAAATGCCTTCCTTCAGGGTGATCTTGAGGAAGAAGTCTACATGGAACTTCCCCCAGGCCATCCTCACCAATCTCATGAGGGTCTTGTATGCAAATTGAAAAAGGCCTTATATGGCCTTAAGCAATCTCCTCGAGCATGGTATGCCAAGCTTAGTATGGCTCTCACAACTATTGAGTTCAAATGGAGTGAGGTTGACTCTTCAATGTTCATAAAGAAGAATGAGTCAGGAACTATTGTTGTCCTAATATATGTGGATGATATAGTCATTACGGGGAATGATAAGACTGGAATTTTAGACCTTAAAAAGCATCTCAACAAAAAATTTGATATTAAAGACCTAGGCAAAATGAAATACTTCTTGGGCATTGAGGTTGCATATTCGAGCAAAGGCATATTTCTTTCCCAAAGAAAGTATACTCTTGACTTGTTGAAAGAAACTGGAAAATTAGGTGCGAAACCAGCAAACACCCCCATTGACTTTAGTCATAAGTTTGCCATTACTGAAGAACCTCTAGAAGATATAGGAAGATTCCAAAGATTGGTGGGGCACTTAATTTACCTAACCATTACTCGGCTAGATATTACATATGCTGTTAGTTTTGTCAGCAGGTTTATGCATGCTCCTAAGGCAGAGCATATGGAAGCAGTGGATCGTATATTGTGGTATCTTAAGTCATCTCTAGGAAAGGGAATTTGGATGAAAAGGAATGGACATACAGAAATTGAAGGGTATACTGACGCAGATTGGGCGGGAGATTCAATAGATAGAAGGTCAACCACTGGCTACTGCACTTTTGTTGGAGGAAATCTTATGACCTAGAAAAGCAAGAAACAGAACGTCGTTGCTCGATCTAGCACTGAAACTAAATATAGAGCAATGACATCAACCACCAGTGAGTTAATATGGTTGCAGTCCCTCCTTCAAAATTTGGGATTTAAACCTAAAATGCCGATCAAGATGTTTTGCAACAATCAAGTAGCCACCCATATTGCATCAAACCCAGTTTTCCATGAAAGGACCAAACACATTGAGGTTGACTGTCACTTTGTTCGAGAGAAGGTTCAGGCCAAGATAATTGACACCCCTTACGTCCGAAGTGGGGACCAGCTTGCTGACATATTTACCAAGGCTATAGATAAGGGACACTTTCAAAAAATATTATCCAAGTTGGGCTCCATTGACATCTATGCTCCAACTTGAGGGGGAGTGTTGAGGTTGCATACTCTGATGAGGTGGCGTGATCAATCAAAATTAGTGGAGAAATTGAATTGCTATATTAGTAGCGTATATTGTTAGTAAGTGTATTTTAAATCTTTGATTCTTAGCAAGTATAGGAGATGAGTGAGATTTGGTGTATCTTCCTATACGTGTATCAAGAGACCTATTAATAGTAGAATCCTTGTAACCCCTCTCATGACAGTTTGGGGATTACACTCGTGGATGTAGGCACCTTTTTGCCGAACCATGTAAACCCTTTTCTCCTCTATGTGTATGCTTGAAAACCACACTATACTTGCTTTCTTTCTTCTCTCAATTTCATCCATTCAGATTCGCGTTAAACATTATTTACGTTGGTTGTAGGGATCTAAAGCATCATTTTTAAGATCAATCCTCAACTTCTGAAAACTGTAATGAGTCTAGAATTGCTACCGGAAGTTCAAACTGGAAATCACCGGCAAACAGTATTTCCTGGCACCTCGGAGTTTTGCTACCTTCAAAGAAATCATTTTCCATGCCATCGACTCCGAAAGGGAATCAAAATTTTATTCCGACATTACCTGTCGTTGATCCAATTTCAGGTACTCAGACCTTTCTGATCAATGCCTCGGGCATCTCCTTTGTATTTATGGAAAATATCAATTTTCTTTTTGCTGAAAAATGAAATTTTTATAGGCCTACTCCTAAAAGTGCTCTGTGCAAGCATTGCTTCTTGAGAAACGGTTAAGACTAATTTCTAAGTCAAGGACTCGGGCAGCTATGACACTGAACAGAGGAACAGTTTGGGCTAGCTAAGCTACAGAATGTTCTACAAGTGATGCATCGTATTATTCATCTTTACCATTCAATCCCTATGCCCAATAAATATGATGGTTGTATACATATTAGTAAAAACACAAGTTTTAAATAACAAATCTACTGTGTATGATTTTATCAAATATACTCATAAGTTGTATACGATGCACTCAAATGGGGCACATGCCAAATGGACTCCTCTCTCTCATCTATTTTTTATTGTCTTTATTTTTTGGGTGGGATAATATAGCAACTCTAAAAGGAGTCCAATCCTCTACGGTGATAACCGGAATTTGGCAAATCCGGTTATCACCCTTTGAGGTGGTCACGTGTCCTTTGAGTGTCCACGTGTCCCCTTTGACACCCCTTAACTGTGGTGCATAGGCTTCACCCACCCATCCTTGGATTTTAGAAAAAAATATTAATTCTATTTTTAAAAATTAAAAAACAGTTTTTAAGGTTTTTAAGGGTTTTTTTTTTTTAAATTTTAAAATATTTAAAAAATAGAATTAATAGTTTTCTTCTAAAAGCAAAGGATGGGTGGGTGAATCTGAACCCGTGGCCACCTCAAAAGGGTGATAACCAGATCTGATTATCACCGTGAAGGATTTGACTCCGGTCTAAAAATATCTACTCGGTGGCCTATTTGGCTTTCACCGATTATAATAGAATTTTTTTTTAATATCAACTTAGCTTTGGTCATGTTTCGAATCTGAAATTTATACGTTCACTATCATAGTGAAATGCTCTATAGGTATATGTGTCTCAAAATTTTGTTGAAAATGGATTGGGCGCCTCAATATTCTGTCTAAAGAGGTTATTGTGTTCTCATTTTCACTAATCTTGAGTTTTGAATTTAATTCTTTAAGATAAAAAAATACTTCAATGTTATTATATTTGAAAGGAAATATAAGATTTGGGAATATATGTATTTTCATAATTTATATTAAATATGATAGAATTTTTTTCAATGATTTTGTACTTACTGATTAAACTGCCTCAAGAGTACTAAATTGATTGACAATTAACTTCATTTGCTTATAATAAGATATTGTATGTATTTTAAAGATATAATAATCTTTCTAACCCTCTTATATTAGTTTCAATAGTTTTATTTACTTATGCTATATAATTTAAGATTATTATAATTAGTTTTCTTTTGGAGGAAATTGTCAAATATCTTTTATTAGGTTTTTAATATTTTTCTTTTAAACCGTGCATCGCACGAGCTTCTTACTAGTAATAATAAAGGTAACTGAACTAGTTTACTCCTTCCTCCCACATGGGTATCTTCTTTAGGGCCAGTGCTTTAAAAGATGATTACCAGGTGAAGGATCTAATAATGTCACTCACATTTACAATGAAGAAAGTGACTAGTTGTGAGTCAGAGAGAGGGGATCACTGCAGCCAATCGCGATCTGAATTTGGGGGAGTTCAATCGCACCCACATATCACTATGTGTAGAACCCCGGAACTAGATGACATAGCCTGTGAATAGTTCTATGAATAGTGTTGTGAATAATGTTGTAAATAGTGTTTTTCAAAGCCTAAAGCCTTAATATAATGATGATTTCATGTTTTAAAACAAAATGAGGTGTTTTGAATGAATTAAAGTATGTATGGAAATTATTTATGGGTGTTTGGAATGAATGAAATAAAAGTAGAAAATACTCTAAGTATTCTAATTGCTAGAAGAGGGATGTCTTAACATACCTTCAACTTTAGGGAGCTGTGAGCACGAATTTTTATACTCACTTATTTTCAATTAAGAATCGTTACTTATTAATTATGAGGGATAAGTCCTGAATATGGATAAGGTCTTATGCTCTACATGAGAATCTAGGTAAGAGGTTCGATTAAGTCTCAGGGAATGTGTTAGGCACCCTATGACCCTCATTTTATAATGGTTACCTACTCTCTAGGTATAAACCAAATTTATGTCAAAGTTTTAATCAAATACCTAGGTATTTAGATTATACTAATTCAATAAAGGAAAAAATTAACTACGGTCGAACCCGTATAGGGTTGCCTATGTACTCACATAGGATGAGATTAGACCGATCGTAATTCTGGCACATAAGCCCGTGCCGAGGCTAAGGGACTGTGTGTGTGCATCAGGGTGGCAAGGTTTAGTCCGGAGACCAAGGTTTGGTTAACCGGGTTGGTCAAGTGCATGGTTTAGAGGGTTTGGGGCCGGAGGCCAAGGTTTAAGCTCGGAGGCTAAGGTTAAGCTCGAAGGCTAAGGGTTTGGGCATGGAGGCCAAGGATTGAGCCTGGAGACGATCGTTGGGCTCGGAAGCTAAGGATTTGGGCCCGGAGGCTAAGTGTCACGGCCTTAAATCTTCACCTCGATCACGACCGTGCGGCACTCGATAGCTTGACCATTCAAGACCGAGTAAGCCTTACCAACCTAGCTTCTCAAGAACAAGGATGGAAGAACACAAACTTGGAGAATGCTTAAGAGCTATTCTATTACTCACAAAAGCTTACAACTCTTGGATGGGTTACATATGAGGGGCCATCCCCTATTTATAGGACCTAAGGGAGGGTTCTAGAGTTCTAGAACCCCTATCTCTCTAGAAGCTTCTCCCACCTCCTCTTTAGGAGAGTTCTAGAAAGCTTCTACACCCTTCTCTATACTCTCTACACAATTATATACAAGCCTCCTACATTATAAATAAAGGACTCCTACACTGTATATACATGCTATCTATACTGTGCATGCCCACTTGCACATTCTAAGTGAGTGGGCCGTGACATTCTCCCCCACTCAATTCCGCAACGTCCTCATTGTGTTTCCTCCAGTGTCTTCTCCGCTGCCTTCATGCTCCTTCCCTTAGGGGTTCACATTCCCCTTTCCTTATGAGCTGCAGAGTCGACAATATCCCGATGTTTGATTTGGTCCCGCGCACCAGGGGGACCATGCATGGAGACTTCTCTTCCGTGATTGCCAAGGAATTAGCATATGGTATTGGGGCTGCTTTCACTTGGCTTAAGAATTCCATCCCTAGAAAGAGTTTGTGGTCGTCTAGCCCGACCACGGAGAAGTCCGCTTTCCCTTTCCATGCTCCAACGTGCAGCTCCACTCCTTGGGCCACACCATGGATGGGTTTAGCCTCGGTGTTGACAGCTTTGAGCTTTCCTGTCCCCTTAGCTGTCTTCATGCCTAATCTTTTTGCCTCCTCCACTGAGACAAAGCTGTGTGAGGCTCCCGTGTCCACGAGCACACATGCGGGCTTCCCATTGATACTCGCTTCCACATACAAGAGCCCTTTACCCTTGGGCTTAGATGTGTTTACCCTGGTCACCATGTTGAGGCGTTGAAGGGATCCCATCCTCAACTCTTCCCCTTCGTTTTCAGCCACCTCTAGGCTTTCATCTATCTCATCTGCCTTGGCGATAAGGGCGTTCAAGGTATCCTTCTTCGGATAGTCCCTCGCCCGATGGTTTTCATCACATATGAAGCAATTGAAGTCCCTACCCTTGAATCTGTCCATATTACCTTCCTCACGCCACCTCGGTTTAGAAGGGCTCTCCTTGGGGCTCGGACTCCGTTCTCCCCTTCCATTCTCATGGTTATTTCTCCTTGACTTGGAAGAATTTCCTTCCTCATGCCACCTTGGTTTGGAAGGTCTCTCATTGGGGCTCAGACTCCGTTCTCCCCCACCATTTCCATAGTCATCCTTCCTTGGCTTAGAAGAGTAGTCTCTCTTGAACTCCACAGGTTGTTCCGCTATAGCCATTGCGGTCGCAAGATCCTGGACTCCCCGCCGTTGTAACTCTAACTCAGCCCAGTGTTGAAGACCATCCATGAAGTTGAAGAACAATTCCTTCTCGGTCATGTCTGGGATCTCCAGCATAAGGGTAGAGAATTCCTTCACATATTCCCGGAGGGTTTCGGTGTGCTTGAGCTGCTTCAAGTTCTTCCTCGCCAAGTACTCAACATTCTCAGGGTAGAATTACCTCTTGATCTCCCTCTTGAAATCTTCCCAAGTGTCGATGGTACACGTTCCTCGCTCGATATCTGCATGACGTCGGCGCCACCAAAGAGTAGTTGTATCAGCAAGATAGAGGGTTGTCGTGCGTACCTTCATCCTCTCGTCCACGATGGAGACCACTTCGAAATATCACTCCATTTGCTACAAGAAGTTGTCAAGTTCCCTAGCATCTCGTGTGCCATTGAACGTCTTAGGCTCAGGCGCCTTAACCTTAGGGGCCTCCTGAGTGGCCATTGCATCATTGGCCATAGCCCTCTTCCATATGGCGAACTTGCCACGCATCTCCTCTACCTGACCTCGCAATATAGTCAACATCTCCATCACTCTAGCCTCTAAGGAACTCGTCTTCTGCTCCTCGGCATAAATGACTTCGTCGAGGGTTCATTGCATTTCCCCTCGAGCTCGTCAAGCTTGTCCTCAAAGCCATTAAGGCGAGTACCCAGCTCTTGTAACTGAACTTCACCCTCTTGGAAACCAAGCTCCACTCTTGAAAGTCTTGCCTCCATGGCAGCACGATAATCCTTGGACCTTCCTCTTTCTGGAACTGTGGTGGTGGGAACCTCATGTCGACTTACGTTGCCTTCCAAGGTCATCCCTCATTCTTCCACCGTCTCGTAACTAGTGACCTTCTCCATCACCTGTGTCACGTCCCTTCGCAACGTAGCTCTGATACCAACTGTCTTGGCCTTAAATCTTCACCCCGATCACGACCGTGCGACACTCGATAGCTTGACCCTTCAAGACCGAGTAAGCCTTACCAACCTAGCTTCTCAAGCACAAGGATGGAAGAACACAAACTTGGAGAATGCTTAAGAGCTATTCTATTACTCACAAAAGCTTACAACTCTTAGATGGGTTACAAATGAGGGGTCATCCCCTATTTATAGGACCTAAGGGAGGGTTCCAGAGTTCTAGAACCCCCATCTCTCTAAAAGCTTCTCCCACCTCCTCTTTAGGAGAGTTCTAGATAGCTTCTACAACCTTCTCTATACTCTCTACACAATTATATACAAGCCTCCTACATTATAAATACAGGACTCCTACACTGTATATACATGCTATCTATACTATGCATGCCCACTTGCATAGTCTAAGTGAGTGGGCCGTGACATAAGGGTTTGGGCATGGAGGCCAAGGATTGAGCCCGGAGGCTAAGGGTTTGGGCCCGGAGGCTAAGGTATTGACCCAGGAGGCCAAGGTTTATCCCGGTAAGGTAGGGTGTTTGTAACCATGGGTTAAGTCGGTTAACTGTGGTTAGGAAAGGTCTAGGAATGATCAAAGTATGATTTTACATATTTTGTATTTTTGGATTTTGTATTGCTTTTGGTCTTTTGAACATTTTCTATTTTTTTTGGGATTTTTGGATGGTAATTTAGTCTAAAGTCACATTTCACTCAAGAGATGGTTAATGAGAGGTTAGGATAAATTATCATATTTGGGACATAAAGATGAGTGTTTGCATTAAGGATAGTAGATGGTCTATTGTCAATTCCTATTTTTTGAATTGGTATTAACAATAAATCAAATACAATTGCCTTGGTATGAGGCATCTTGGACATGTAGGAGGATCCAAATAAAAATTTATGCGGAAACTAGATCCCCTAGATCTTAACACCATAGAAAACATCAAAATTATCTAAGAGTTTTAGTCATATCACCTCGGTGAATGCTTTTCACCGATGAAGCTTAATCCACTCAAACCGTCAGAACTCTTTGTAGATATTTCTTTGAAAAAATACTAGAAACTCGATCCTTGTTCTTCGCTATCCCTACGAAGCTTTAGAATCTCCTTTATAATTATAGAAGCAAGAAGAAGAAGATGGAGTAATGGTGTAGAGCTTCTATCACCAAAAGTACTAAGGTTCAAAACCCTAGAAAAGCAAAACTCAATTTGCACCACGTATATAGCTCAGGAAAATCCCTAAGGGGACCCTTAGGGTCTCACGGTTTGGAGAGAGAGAGGAGATGAGAGAAAAAATTCTGGAGAAAAATGCATAATGGTCTAGGGTGTTGGGATATTTATAGACTAGGATCCTATCCTAATCCTAATCCTACTCTAACTTGATCTTATCTTTTAGGAATTGTTTATCAATAATAACTCTTATTATTAATTAAACAATATCCTAGTTTATCTATAACTACTTTAATTATAGAATACCTACTAATTAAGGAGTCCTTCTATCTAGAGGGTTCCTTAATTAAAGGGATAAGTCAACATCCTACACAAGAGAAGGAAACCTAGTCAAACTAGGAGACCATCTCCTGGGGGGGGGGGGGGGGGGGGGGGGCGTGAGCTTCTATGGGGCATGGACTTTGGAGAGTTAAACACTCATTTTTGTAATCCAATTACAATTCATCCTCATCCTTATTGCAATCCAACAATTGGATTTTAATATCATGATTATAGAAATTATATTTCAACAATTATTCAATTAACATAATCCTAATCCAATTAGGATTCCTCAAGTGGGCGCCCCACCCTAGGGTTTAAACTCATGGGCTTTGGCCCATATTAAAGGTCCATTTTTGTAGCACCCGGATATTATTTTCTGTCCTGTATTCAAACCTTAATGTCTTTTCCTTGAATGAGCAGTTGGAATTCCGAGTTTCTAAACTCCTTTTTTTGCAGATCAGTCAACTTTGAGAACATTTTGGTCCATAAATAATGTAGAATTTGAAAATTCTAAAATACCAGAAATGTTCCTTTTCGAAAGACGAATCCAACGCAAGTTGAATCGCCGAAATCCGACAAATGAGTTAAAAGTTATGACCAAAACAGTAAAATAGGTCGAAAATCTGCAAAGCACCGATCGCTAGGAATCGCTCGGTTCACAACCGATCGCTCAGTCCAAATTAGCGATCGATCGGTCCACAACCGATCGATCGGTAGCTATCGACTGGTTAACTTTTTTGTATGGAGAATTTTTCCAGAGAGGGTGTTTTTGACCGAGAGCTCGGTCAAGAATACTGGTCGATCGGTAGGCGACTGATCGCTCGGTCATAACCACCGATTGCTCAGTCTTTCGTGTTTTTGCAGAATTTCAGTAAGAGCTTTTAGGTCTTTTTGCCCTCGACCCTTAGGACTATAAATAGGGGTCCTATTTCGAGGTATTAGAGTACTCTACCTATTTCTAACCTAATTTGGAAAGGAAAGAGAGAAAACCTAGGGTTTGAGGGAGAGATTGCTTGGAAAAGAAGGAGATTACTAGGAGATTGCAAGGAGAGCTTCGAGATCTTCCTCAAAGCTCCCCCAAATCACCTTGTGAGCGATTTAGATCCAAGGGAAGGATCCCTAAGGCCAATAAACTCCCTAACTCAACTCTATTAATGATGTTTGGTGAATATTATTATAATATAAATGATAGAAATGATAATTTAATTTGTTTTTCCCTAATTATGCATAGATTAAGCTAGTTAGAGATGGAAATTGATTTATAATATGGATGGATTGTATGGAGGATGTGAAATATTATGGAGGAAGGGATGAATGTATGGATGTGGAGTAGGTTTGGATTGTATAAATGGATTATGGTGTGGTGGAATGTTAAAAATGGGAAAGGGCAAAGTATCCATAATTAACATGCTCAAGGTGTTTGTTGAAATGCTTAAGAAGGAGAAATGTTAGTATGATGCTATTGATTATTGATAAATTAAGTTAAATGGATATTGTTGTCGCTATGATAAATTATGCCCTATTTACTTGTATGGTGATCGGTATTCGGGTAGGTCAAATCTTAGAGGAAAATCCTCTACGTTGGGAATTCTCTAACTAGGGAGATGTAACCTAACGAAGTTTCCTAACGGAATATTGGATTCTAAGAGATGACTCATTTGAATTCCAATCACGACACTCAAGCACACGTGCACTTGCATGGTAAGTATTCAAGTCTCATGAGTCCACTTGTCTCACAAGTATGCATGCATTAGATATGAACATGTTACGAATTATGCCATAAAAGAATGATCCCCCACTACGAACATCCACTCTACGCATTGTCGCACTCATGTTATGCTATGAAAGAATGTTCCCCCATTACGAACATCCACTCTACGCGTTGTCGAACACTATGAATTATGCATTGCCGGGACAAAACACTATAAATTATGCGTTGACGGGACAAACACCCTATGAATCATGCATGTATGAGTCTATGCATATGTTAAGGCAAGTTCATGGTTAAGAATTGCACGAGTACACCAGTTAAGATGATGTTATGACATGTTATATGCTCCGCACTCTGATTATATCTATTTTACGTAAAAGTAGTATGATTAAGCTTAGATAAACTGAGTTATGATATTGTTATTACTCATGCTATCTTATGTTGTTGTTAGTTTGTTTATCCACTGAGTATTCCACACTCAGTCGACCTGTCATTGTCTTTAGGTTTAGGAGAAGAGCCGTGGACTGAGGAGGTGTACGCCAAAGAGGGGGAAGAAGGTGAGCTTCCTGAGGAGGAGGCTAGGGATTTTGATAGTCATCTCTATTGAGTAGTTTTAGTATTTCTTTTTGAAAGAGATGCTTATATTAGACTTTTGACTTTTAGTTGATGTTGCCTTAGTTGTTTTACCCTATTGATGGTTTTAGACTACTTCGTTTATAAGGAGTTATGATATGTGGATTATCATTGTCCAGGATGGTTTGACTTTTATGATCGAAATTTTATTGTCCTCATTTTTGGAGACTCGTGTAGTATGCCTTGTATGCATGGATTTTAAGCAGGTTTAAGTAATGTGACGATTCTAAAGTCCTATTTTAGCCTTGTAGGATTTTGGGGTCGTTACAATTTTAATGGGTTTATGGATATGAGTCAAACCCATTTCCCCTTTACTTATATTAATTAAATAATTAATAAAATAATTCATAGATTTAAATTAATAATTAATTGAAACCATAGATTAACTTTTAATCTATTTAATTAAATGATTAAATTTTAATCACTTAAATAATTGATTAAATTTTAATCAATTATTGAGCTTGTATTTCTTACGTGAGCACCTCCACAGAATGCTCTGGGACATTCTTACCCTGGCTTTTATCCAATGTTATCTCATTGACCCTAAACGGGAATTACATCGGAATTGCAAGTGACGTGAGATATCCATGCTGCAATTGAATCCTAGTGTATGAACATTTAACCAATACAGATCCCACCACATGAACTTTTAAATTCGATTTATCCTTCCAAATACATTATCCCTAATGGGCCTTCGAGATTGACATACTATCTAACCCATAGCCCATTGTAAATCATCCGGGTTTCCAAGACTTATGATTAAGTCATGAGAAACAATTTTGAATGAAAAACATTTTGAGAAAATTCTTTTATAAGTATAATACATTTTAATGAAAGTATATTTCAAAACTTATTTTGTTTTCAAAATCACCTGTGCAGGATTTAAACTTAATCAACTGTCTTACCTGGAACTTGGATAATCTCTCAAATTAATGAGCATGAATTTCTTGTTTGAAATTCATCATGACTCGAATAGTTTTCTGACTATCCAACTGTCACCGTATTGTATTCCCTAAGTTAGAAAATACATTGGTGGAATCAAAACAGTCATATCACTGCTCAGTCATAGATGAACTCATCAGATCTAAGAATCATCGAAACCGTTCAATGTGAATGAGAGACCAACTATCTAATAGTATGTTTATGTAAGAGATCTCTCATTGAATGCAATCAGTCGGTGCACATTTAAGCACCCATATGCTGATGTGTAGTCTCCACTACAATAGTTCGAGATAGAACTACATCTCAACTATTGAGAACATCTTAGCATTCTGACAGCCATATAAGTGAAGTGCCCAGCTTCACCCACAGCTGTGACTATATAAGGTATAAGGAACCCGAAAGTTATATCTACCTATGATATTCTAATCACATAACTTTCCTACAATATATCCTAAGGACCTTTATCGATATCTCATATCGTATAGATCATCTCATGATCATGGTCAATTACCCATAATGAATATACAATAGATTAAGAAGAAGTCTTTATTAATCAAATTAATAAGAATCTAACAATCTAAATGACTTTTCTGGGCATTATGTCTAACAGGACATCCTCTTTTAAGTCCTTAAACCATCATTAATTCACCATGATAGAACATTAAAAAGTAAGAAGAGAAGAAAAGAGGAGATGAGTAGATAAATTGAAAACTCATTCTCTCCCTTTTAATATGGTCCATTTACACCATTATAAATGATGTAATGTGACCGATGTAATGGGGCCTAAGAAGGTTAGAGAGGGGATGAGACTTCTCAAAGAATTCTAGAAAGAGGACTAGAATCCCAATAAAGAAATAAAATGAAATGAGAGATATAGCTTTAGCTTTCACTCTCTATGGGCCTAACTATATCCACACTTGTGGGTACATACATAAAAAAAATTTATACATGAAAAGAAAAATAAAAGATATTTCCTCGCTTTTGAGATGAGATCCCTCTATACTATTAGATGGATGTAGAGGAGCCCAATTATACTTGAGAATGAGGTCTCTCTAAATGGCTCTAGAAATAACTAGAAACCAAGAAGAGGAAAATATAAATGAGATTAAAAATAAAAAATGAGTGCTTACTTGTTGCGCCCCAAAACCCCATCTAGGAGAATGTGAGATCTTGACACGTGACTCACTTAATAATTCATCCTATTAGAAGCAATTAAGGCATACTAAAATATGGATATAAAATTTTTTCTTCAACTAAACCACCAACTAAATCCATAATCCATACCGAAATATAATAAAATCTTGATCATCCATTATGATCATAATCATGAAAACTAAACTGGACATAAATCACCATAATGTCAATTAAAGTCTCCCTGGAATTTTAACTATTAATAAATGAACTTCAATAGTAAGGCTATCGATCAAGATCCCGTTCTTTCTCAGGATAATCACCTTCCGGTTCCTCGAAGTATTCCTCTTCTTCCCACAGTCCGGGAGCGCAAATATAAAAGCCTAAACCTGAACCTGCCGACAACAAAAGTTATTGGCTAAGTAACGAGTTACTCTGCGTATATAACAAACCATAGAAGATAATATAATGAATATTATGCATAGTAAAAATTCATACATTAGTTCACGTACATAATCAGAGTGCGGAAAAATAACCAAATACATTGTGTCAATTTCTTTCTTTTCTTCTTTTATTTCATTATTTTATTTTCTTACTTTCTTACTTTTCTTACTACATACTTTATTGTTTCAGGAACGAACCATTCACATGCATTATTAGTAACTTAAAATACCACTTTACCGTATAAGGAAAGGGGTTACTATACTTTACTTTACCGAGATACCACCCTTCGTACTTTACCTGACACAGATGACTTAGTATATTTCCCGGTACAACGGCTTACTTACTTTGACATACTTTTCGCCCTTTGATGGTATCCGGTGGTGTACAACACATACATACATTATCGTTTTTGTGTGTTCTTCTTCTTACTTAGTTACTTTTATCTTCGGTCTTACTTATACTTTTCTTAGGGTCTTAGATTCTCTCTTAATCATTATGCATCTTTCATTCGTGAGTGCTCAATGATACCATTTTGTTTAAATTACACCTAAGAGTAATTGTCAAGGGTCATAGGACATCTCACCATGACACCCCATCCCACTATGTTAACTAGGCCAAGGCAAACTTGACTTTTCTCAAAGGCTCCTTTACCCAAATGGATGTCACGTATAAGGAACATAAAAGAAGCATACAAATTATCATAATTCCATACGAATCGACAATATAAAATCATAGTTTATATCAAAGCACACATAAATCCTGATTTAATGTAAATATCAAAATTTCCTTTATGTTTAAATCCAGATCAACATTCTAATTATAACATCATTCATAAATCAGAGTTTTCATGAATTATAAATATAAAATCAACTCACATACAGTTAAAATCTCATAATAATTTATCCATTCAATTCCATCCATTCTCCATAATCATCCATAGACTTCAATAAAATTTCTCAAATCCTTCATTGAATCATAAATACTCTAAACATATTCTTCACATCCTAATTTAACAGATCCATAAATAATAAGGTAGAAATCAAATATGGTTCTTCACATCCTATTTTTAATAAATCCATAGATAACGAGATATGAATAAAAATCATGGTTCTTCACATCTTATTTTAACAAATCCATAAATAATAAGGCAATGATCAAATCATGAGTCTTCACATCCTATTTTAATAAATCCATTAATAATGAGATAAGAATAAAAATCATGGTTCTTCACATCCTATTTTAACAAATCCAACAATAATAAGATAAGAATTAGATCAAGGTTATTCACATTCTATTTACTTTAATGTTCTTTCTTAGGTCTACTTCCTTCAATCATCTTTTAGGTTAATACTCAAAATATTGAAGAATAGGGTTGTTATTTACCTCCCTTGATCACTTCCCTATGATCTATCGCTTGCGAATAGGGTTCTATATCGATCTCCAAGCCTCCTTTCTCATTTTTTCTCCTCCAATCTTTGAACACTCCTCTTGGATCTTTCAAAATCACTTTCTCTCTCTCTCTTTTAGGTTTAGAAAGTCTTAGAAACTCTTAACCCACGAATATAAGGATTATTTATAGTGTTGGGGGCTCTAGGGACTCAAAAATTGAGAATTCGCGCAAAAACTAAGGAAAAACGGCGTTGTGGGCGATCAATCGCCGTCAAGGGCGATCAATCGGCCGGAGCACCGATCTCCATTATTATTATTATTATTATTTTTTATTTTACTTTTTGTTCTTCTTTTATTTCATTCAATTTATTCATCCAAACTAGCTAAATTGAATGAAATAAATGAGTTTTCTTATTTGAGGTTTTTAATACATTTATTTCTCCTAGGATTTATGTATAATTCATGCATATTTATTTAGAAAATTAAATTATAAAACCGGGAAACATGGAATTTAATTCGGGTCATTACACTACTTCTTCAAGATTTCTTCTCCAATGCTCAAGAGGTAAGGTATTTTTAGAGTTCACAAATGAGAATAGTTAGTGAAGAACTCTAAGCTTTAGTCTTAGAATTCTTTCCAAACTTTAAACCTTAGTTTCTTCTCACCTCTTCGAGCTCAAGAGAGGAGCAAGTGGGTGGGAGCCTTCTTGGGGGTCATGAGAGGTGTCTCTATGGGGCTAAAAGATGGATATTTATAAGTGTAAGAGAGTTGTAAGAGGTGTATATAAGAGAGTTGATGGGTTGAGTGTTGTAAGAGAGTTGTAAGAGGTGTAAGAGAGTTGATGGGTTGAGTGTTGTAAGAGAGTCGATGGGCTGAGTGAACTATGAGTTATATGAGTATGAGTTGTTGAATGTGGGTTAGGTGGGTGTGGGTATGTGGATTGAGTTGTTAGTACATAGGGGTCATGAGTCATGGGTCATGGACTTGGGTATGTCTATTGAACTTTGGTGAAAGGTTTAGGCCCAAAAGAAATAAGTTTTTGTTAACTTTTTAAAAGTGTTTTTCTATAAAATATTTATCGAGTTCTCTTTTTTATTTTGAGGGATGTAGTGAGGCTAAATATGTAATTGTTCTAAGAGAATTTTTGTCTTTTTGTTCATTGGCCTCACTTGCACATGTTTGACACATGTTACCATCTCTCTCTCTCTTTCTTTCTCTCTCTTCCACCTCACCACTTGACCATATTCCCATGAGAATATCTACTTTCCTTTAAACTCTCAATTATCCTCATTCAACCACCTCATTTATTTTCTTTCAACCATCACCATACAACCACCTTATTAATTCTCTTAATTCCCCTATCCTAAAACCTTCAACCTTTATCTATAAATAGTGTAGTAGTTTCTCTCTACAAGCATCCAAGCCTCTAAGCCTTAAAACTCCATAGCCTAAGTCCCAAGCCACAAGTCCTAAGTCTCATCTTCATAAGTCCTTCAAGAGGTAGTAGCTCTTCAACAATATCGAGATTCTATATCTTGTGCAAGTGGTGGCTCAAACCTAAGCTTGTAAGTTTTATTTTTTTGAATGAAATTATAGTTTCCCCATCTCTTATTTCCTCAATTGTTCTTCTTCTTTTGGTGGTGAGTCCTGGGCTAGTGTAATTCTACACTATTTTGAGAAAAGAAATCCCGGTAATTGGATTTCATCTTTCTTCACATGGTATCAGAGCCACAAGAGTGGTGGTAATATAGTCTTGACTCTCTTGATGAAGAAGTTTGATTGGTTCCTTGGAGATGGATTCGGGTGGAAGGTTCAATGGTTTTGGTATTGAGTTACTTACTCAATCCAATTATAAGATATGGAGGTCATGTATAGAATCTTCCCTTGTTGGTGAAGACTTATGGGATGTTGTTGGAGGAAATGATGTGGAGGCTCCTCCAAATAATCCGGACAATGCTGAAATTTTGAAAAAATGTCGGATACTAATGCAAAGGCAGAGTCTATCTTGAAGCAGTCTATCTCTCATGGTTTATTTGATCACATCATGGGTTGTTAATCGGCAAGCGATATATGGACTACTCTTGATGGGTTATTTAATAGAATGACGTGACTCAGTTGCAATTGTTGGAGAATGAATTGGCTAACATAAGCCAAGGTGAGCTCTCTATTTCACAATTTTTCTTAAAGATTAAGAATCTATGTTCGGAAATTTCTATTCTTGATCCGAAAGAACCTATCTCTGAAGTACGACTGAAACAACATATTATTCGTGGATTAAGGAGGGAATATATTCCTTATGTTACATCTATTCAAGGGTGGGGTACACAATCATCCTTGGTGGAGCTTGAGAACCTTCTTACTTCTCAAAAATCCTTGGCTCCTCGACAAATGGCCGGATGCTCACTTTCTCTATCTTTATTTTCTAATTGCAGAGACAAACCCACCTAAAATATCTATAACTCAAATGAGCAATCATCTGTTTTCTCTAGATTAGTCCTCGAAAACCAACATACATACATAACATCATCAAAATTGACGAATACAAATTTATAGTTCTAAGGGATTACACAAGAAGTTAAAAACAAAAAAATTACCTATGTTAATGAACTTAATTAAATTAAAGTAATTAAAAAATTACTTGGAGTTACAAAGAGACAGGTGGCCGAAGGTGGAGGTTGCTGCAAAATTACATAGAAAGAGAGATGAGGGTGCTACGAATTTCAAAATTGCAGAGAGAGAGAGAGAGCTAGATAGAGAGAGAGATTACTGTGGAGAGGTGAAGCCGCTGTGAATCTTCCATGGAGCTACCGGAGGTGGGAGGGAGAGAGAGTTAAGAGAGAGAAAGCTAAAAACTAAAAATCATGGCTTGCATGCGCAGAGAGAGGGATTACCTGAGTGTGGAGAGGGGAGAGTAGGGGGCGGAGGTGCCGGATGTGGCCGGAGGTGGCCGCTAAGGGAGAGCAGGTGACCGAAGAGGGAAAATCGCAAGTGGTCAGAGATGGTGGAGTGGCTGGAGAGCAGGAGAGCTAAAGAGGGGAGAGCGGGAGAGTAGAGAGCAGGGAAGGAAGAAAAGAGGAGAAACTATCAGGGCCTAATTAAAGAGATTTAACGGTGGTTGTTACAAAACCGTCGTCGTATATAAATAAAAAACGATAGTTCTTTAAAACCCGCCGCCATTAATATACAATTCATGATGGTTAATTAAAAACCCGCCGCTAACATGTTGTCGGGAATGAGGGGGCGGGAAACCAAAAGGGTTGGGGGGGGGGGGGAACCTTTCCACGACGGTTTCTTAAAAAACCGTCGTGCAAATGTTATAAAAACAGTGGTCATTAATAAACCGCCATGAATATAGTTTTGAAAACAGTCATGGACGACGGTATTATAAAACAGTCATCGTATGTAATTAGCAGTGGTGGGTTTTCCTAACCGCCATAAAAAAGTCACCACTAAAGGCCATTATTTTTGTAGTGGCTATTGGTTTGTGCTCATTGCGTGCTTCAATACTCAGCCGTACATTTGATGTTGACAGGTGCTAGATTGGAAAGATTTGACATATGTGCTCCTGGTCCATAGGTTGAGGAAGACTATGGTGAGGGGGGAACCTACTATAGAGCATTAGGTGGAGGATGAAGATTATTCTGAGTGGAGAGAATGTTTATATTTTTGATGAGTGGGCATGTCCACTCTTACTTCTAGTTTTGTTGTAAATAACCTCTCTTAGAATACTATTTATGTTATTTATGTATAAAGTTTTAGCTTCTGTTGTAGTATGCCTTGTATTATTTTACAGGATGGTTTGATTTGTCAGGTCAAGTTATGAGCTCCTAAGGGGTATTTTGGGTCATGACAGTGAGAATCTTAACCACGGGTAATAAGGATTAGAAGGGACACATGTTGACCTATGGGTGCGATTGAATTGTCCCGAATTGGCTGTGATTCGATCTTGAGAGTAGGGGTGGCAATTTCTGAGCCAACCCATCAACCCACAAGTTTTTTCATATAGGATCAGTGTTATCAGAACTGGACCGGACCGGTCGATCGAATCGAAAAAACCGAGAACTAGTCCCCTCACTGGTTTCCAAAACCCCCAAAACCGGACCACATTAAAAATCAGCTATTTTTTTTAAGGATTGAAAGAACCGGCCGGTTGAACCAGGAAGTAGGAACCGGTGGTAGAACTGGTTAAGAACCGGTCAAATCCAAGTAATTTTCTTGACCATTACAGTTCAGTTAGGCTTACGTTGGGATCCCATATTTTGTTTATTAACAACTATATGTTTTTATTCACTTAATATATACTAGTAAAGTTGCACATGCTTTGCACGTATTAATTTTTTATTAATAATAAAAATACAATATGATTTAATTAAAAATTAATGTCATCATCATTTATAATTTTATAACTTTTGTTAGATGAGATCCACTTTTAAATACTCATCAACTGTGGTTAAGATTTATTCACTCCTAGGGTTTAGCAATCCAACCTTGGGTTTTAGAGAATTTTTTAACTTTAATATAAATAAGCTTAACCAGGGTTAAATGAGTGTTAAAAGGGACATGAGGGTAAGATAAGCAACCGCTAATAATAAACTGCTCTATTTTTTTTCATGGAAGACGATTGGCTATTTCTCCAGTTTATAGCAAACTATGAAAATTAATGGAATACTTATCAAAATAATAAATAAATAAATAAAACCAGCAAACAGTCTGCAAAGCCCAACAATCATCATACATGGATTTGATCAATGCATGCAATTACAAACCTAAAAGATCATAATAACTATGGTGAAAAACCTCATCAATTATGAAATAAAAAGACCCGTTATGGTCCTAACTGTGCAACATGATTGGTCCTAACTTTACTGATTCTAGTAATTAAACAACAAAGTAGACACACATATAGTATTTTTAAAAGGAATCAGTCAAATATTTAATCTAATGAATAATAAATAAGGTTTAAATTAGTGAGCCAATGATGAATACCATAATCACAAACATAAATGAGAAGAAAAATGAAAATCTTCAAAGAATGACAATTCCTCATTGTATACTTTCTTTCCAGCCGCTTGGGGGTGCTTCAAAGGTTTCGCCTGCACAAACAAAAGAACAAAATCATGGAAATTGATTTAGAAACACAAATCTCTCTTTTGAGTAAAAAGAGGAAGGCGACGAATATCATGTTCGGAATACATGATTAAGTAAATATACTTTATTTAATAAGTTTTCTTTAATAAACTTATGTAGAGTCCTTCTAAGTTTTTACTAAGAGGATCCTTAACAATATGCATATACACCTTCGAAGACTAAGACTGAAGTCCAATTTTGTTGGGCTCTTTAGTTTTTTTTTGGGGTCCTATCAATACTCTCAAATATAACAATAATAAAATACTTCAATTCTAAAACTTCGAAGTATTGTGTTAAAATATTAAAATCACTTTTGTAATTAATAATTAATATACTAATTAAGTTATATTCTAATTAGAATTTGTAAAGTTTTAGGGTATTGTAGAGACCAAAGATTAAAAGTGGGTCCCACTAATGCTATGTTTGGTTGCTGAGAAAATAGGTGAAAACATGGAAAAAAAAGAAAATTTTGGATTTCTAATATAATTTTAGTTGTGTTTTGTCCAATTTTCTTTTCTTTTCCATGTTTTTACTTATTTTCTCGGAAACTAAACATAGGGTAAGAAAATTATATTAATAGACTTCAAAAAGTTTATGTAGAAGGATGAAATTATAATTTAATTAATAATTTTTTGATTAATTTTCTAATTGAGATTTGAGAATCACCTTTTAGTTAGAATTTGTAGAGTTTTAGGGTATTGCAAAGACTAAAGATTAGAAGTGGATCCCACTAATAGAACTAAATAAATAGACTTTAAAAAGTTTCCATAGAAGGATGAAATTAGTCTATTCAAATTATTAAATTATTTTTATAATTAATGATTAACATACAAATTGAGATTTATCTTCTAATTAGAATTTGTAGAATTTTAAGATATCGTAAAGAATAAAGATTAGTAGGTCCCACTAAGAGAACTAATTAAATACACTTTAAATTCTATGCATATGTTTATTTTAGGGTATTGTTGTCACTATCGATTAATGTCGCCTAGTTAGAAGCTAGTATGAAGTTAAAAGAACAAAATTCTTTGTGTGCACAGCACAATCCTTAAGAGTCGCACTTCCATACCCCTACGGTATTTAACTGTTCAATACCTAAGAATTGTGGCCATTCATCAGCCATGATTTCTCCACTTTTTTTCTCCAACAGGTTACCTCTTGGGTGACCTGTTGGCTTAAAACACTTATAAATAAGTAACTACCATGTAACTAAATATAAGAATGCAACTGAACCGTCTATCTTTAAAAATAGACCGTTCAGATCTATGGGTATTCTATGATTGGATACTCAATCTTGGATTGAGAAAGTAGGAGAATAGTCACATTCAAGGGCTCGACATTAGCATAAGGGAAGCTAATTCCATTATATAGCACTCATGATGATCATGCACCCCACCTTGAACATACGTCATGATCTTAGGATGCACCATTGAAGTGGTAACAGTTGTGAAGATCCCATAACCAATTTGCTGTAAAAGAAAACAATGAATATTAAAAATTAGGAAAGCAGCATAAGCTCTTTAGAAAATCATGGTAGAAGTTCTATGAATTTCACTATACCACATTCTCATGGAAATCTGTACGGTACCGAGAGAGACCATCTCCAGTCTCCACCAACAGCTGAGGGGAAAAAACTACTAATATAGTCCTCGTTAGAAGATGTTGAATTCTTTTAGACTTTCTACCCGAGCCTTAATACCTCTCTACTAAATAATATATTATTATTATTATACTAATAATATAGAGTTAGAGTCCTTTTAACTCTTTACTAATATAATTTTTTGATGTTACTTTTAAGAATTATAAACAAACTATACTTCTACAAATATTTTTTTTTAGATATCATAAGTTAAAAAGTTATTATTTTTAATTAAAGTGTATTTACGTCCAAATAAAGTTTTGTATAGTCCTTGAACTTTTATTTGTAGAATGATTAACAAATAATTTTATACAAATTATTACAATCAGAATACAAATAATTGTTTATTTAACCGGTTAAGCCAGTGGATTAGGGTTGAGAGATTTCTTACTAGGTCGGGTTTAGGTTTTTTTATTTGATTTCGTATTGGGTTGGGTTTGAGTTTCTTGTTTCGACCCGGCTGTAACATAAAGGTTATATTATGGTCAATGATGTATGCAGGGCTTCTTAATTCCAAACCCCATCAATAAAAAAATTAAAATTAAAAATCCAACCCCCCACCAAAGCCCCTTTTGTTTCCACTTTCCATTTTTCGAAAAAATGAGAATGGCGTCCAATTCAAGTATGGTGTATAACACGTAAGGTAAAGACTAAATACTACTTAAGCATGTTCCTGCAAAAATACCTAATTCACTAAAAGTTGACCATTGACTAGGATTGTATAAAACTGAATTGAAGCCAAAGTTAGGCTCAGTTCCATTACCTTTGCCCGCCTCTTGTCCACGAATCACGACTACATAGGACTAGCCCTAGTTAAGATTTGAAATAAAACAAGGTCCGGCTATGTCAAAAGACTTAAATCTCCTTACCACAATCATAAGCCACAAACAAATCCAAGGGCATCTTGGTCCATTCACTACTTCTCATGGTTTTCCTCCCCTCACCTTCCTTCCGGGGAGGAAAGTCAAATGTAGACCAAATTTCACGAAACTGCCAACTAATGCTTTGTACCTAAGAAAGTTAGGAATTCTAAAATGTTCTTTATAATCCTCAATCTTTCATCTTCCCTCTACCAGTTTCAGCTCCGATGAAGATAATGGTGAAGACGGCAAGGCCAGATCAGCCGCACCATTCGACGAGAATCACCTTCGTTTTCTCATCTTTCTTCTTCATTTTGTTCCTCTGCGTCTTGTCTTCCATTAATGAAGTCCGATTTAATGGTCTAGTGAAGCTCGGCCGATCAGCTCTCTCCAATATCCCTTACCAATCCATCAATCCATCTCTACCAGGAAATTCATTCTCATCAGCTCCTAATCTCCGGATACTCATCGGAATACTAACACTTCCAGACCAGTACCGCCGCCGTGATTTTCTCCGACTCATATATGGTATTCAGTCCCCGGAAGGCGCCAAGGTTGACGTGAAGTTTGTGTTCTGTAACCTAACCAAGGAGGATCAAAAGGTCTTAGTAGCACTTGAGATTATGCGCTACAATGACATTATTATCCTCGACTGCAAAGAAAACATGAACAAGGGTAAGACCTACACGTACTTCTCGAGCTTGCCGGAGATACTGAATAGCACCGACGGGCCCTATCCACCTTATCATTATGTGATGAAGGCCGATGATGATACTTTTTTTAGGTTGGATAAACTAGTAGAGTCCCTTAGGCCATTGCCTAGGGAAGATTTATATTATGGTTATGTTATCCCTTGTCCGAGCATGGATCCTTTCAATCGCTACATGTCGGGTATGGGCTATTTAATATCTTGGGATTTGGTGGAATGGATTCGAACCTCCGACATACCGAAGAACCATACGGAGGGACCCGAAGATAAAGTTGTAGGTGACTGGATACGTGATGGTCATCGCGCGAAGAATAGGTACAATGCTAAGTGGTCTATGTACAACTATCCCGACCCTCCGACGAGATGTACGCATGAGCTGTGGCCGGACACGGTGGCCGTTCATCTGCTCAAAGATCAGGAGAAGTGGATTCGTACCTTGAAGTACTTTAATGTCACTGATAATCTTAAGCCATCTAAACTCTATCATATTCCTTGAGTAATAGTTGGCCATTTTGTTTATTAATTCTTTTAATTGGAGTTTCTATACCAAACAATCTGTTTTTGGCGATGCTTAATTACTTTATTCTTTTGTAGTTATCCTTGGAGCATTAAATGTAAATGTATTGTAATTCATGCTCCTTGGTGAAGGCCTCTAATAATATCATTACAAAATCCTAATTGAGCATTGTTGTTCTTCACTACTATTTCCTGCAAAGGCCAAAAACAGTGTTGTTTTTCTTTAAGTGCTATCCATCTCAACAGCCATGATCATCTAATTGATGAATCATTTCTTGGATGCCTAAATTTTTTTCTTCTTCTTCTTCCTCTCTGTATTTTTTTTTTTACAGCATAATGCAAAAATTCATTTAAATAGAGATTTGAATGTGATTGAAACTTGAGGGTGACTGTCGAGCCCCCAAATCCCTTCTTGATAAAATGAGACTTTGGAACCATGACACTGCATATCCAAACTTAACTTAATAACATACAAGACATACCAATATGTGAATATGAAAGTTTCCTTCATATCATAACCCTCAATAACGAATAACAATAATAATCCATAAATAAACGACCAACTTGAAACTTGTAAAATCCAATTTTTGATTGGCTAATTTTGTAAGTTAAAACATTGTTTAAGGGTGTCTCAGCTGATCAAGAATGTTCAAGCGCTAAAAGTCATGTGAAGACGAAGCCAAAGTTACTGATCATACGCCTCAAATATGCCTAGGAATGGTAAGTGACTTAGAAGACATCTACCCTAGGAGGAATTGACTTAGATAATGTCCAATTTACCCTAGGAGGTTAGAAACAAACTTTGGTACTTAAATAACTGTTTTTGGGCAAAATCCATATGTACGCGCAAATCTTAAACGTCTTTTTATGGTTGACATCTTGAACTTTGATGTCAGATTATCTCCATTGTTGTATGAAGTTTATTATTTTATGTAGAGGACTGTCCTTCCAATCCAAGTAAACCCGGATTGTTAATTATCTTCCCAATTTGGGGAAGAACCTCTGATTAAGAAGAATAAATAAAGAAGAACAAATATTTGAATAAAATATTTTATTTATTAAATGGAGTTGCCCAGATCCCATGTAGGCGTTACAAGGTGCCTCTTTGAGTGAGGTCTTGAGATTCTGAAAGTCAAAGAGAAGAATAGTGGTCATTTTAAAAGACTCACCTGATATTTTCCATGTCGGAGAAGTCTTCGTTTTCTTCTAGAGATTGCTTTTTGTTTACTATGCTTTCAAGGAAAATTGAGTTTTCCTCTTTTCATCTATGTATTTTTGGGAAATTCCTTGTATTCCTTCCTGTGGGTTTCTTGTGAGAAACCCTATATCTATAGGTTTGAGAGAGTCCTTTTTGGTCTCTCTCTTTGACTCCCTTACTTTGGGAAAGTCAAACCTGGACTCTCCTCTTAGAGGAGGTCAGTTCACGGTCTCCCTTATCTGGGAGACTCCTAGAGGAAAACAGAGAGTCTTATTATGTTTAGGACTCTTGTACTAGGTTTTTTCCTTTTGGGAGGACTCCTAATAACTTTCGAAAATGAACGGGGAATAATAACTTCTCCCCAAAAAGTGGATGTTAGATCACATCCTTTCCTGGGATCTAGGAAAAAGTCTTTATCCTTTCAAGATTATAGGGTATGATGTGGCATCCCAACATGGGATTCAAAAGAGAGGGATCCTTATTTTAGGATCAACAAATTCAGGAGAATCTCCTTTCGGGATTCTCCTGAATGTGACAGTCAATTATTGACTGCCATTTTAATCAAAGAAGAGTCCATGAGATTTAGCCTCATGGATATGTGTTAGCCTCTCGGAGGCTGGCACCAAAAGAATGGATTCGTGAGGTTTATCCTCCAAACACGTGTCAGCCTCTCGAAGGCTGGCACCAAAGGTTGGATCCTCACCATTAGCACATCACTCATGGCATGAAGCATGAAAATCATTCAAGGCAAATCAAATGGATCTACACAAGCAAGTCATTCAACCATATCCAAGCCATCAAAAGGAATGTTCAACTCAAGCTATTGGACTTAAGTTAAAAAATGAAGATGTCAAGATTATACCGAAAGTCCAAGACGGATCAACTACAAGAAAAGAAGATCTTGCAGTCAAAAGTCAAATCTGAAGATCCAAGATCAAGTTGAAGACCAACTCTCAAGAAGTCAAAATATTTTACTTTTTATTTTATGAGAGTGTCTAGGACTTATGTAAGAAGTCCTCAAAAAATGGTTAAGTTGAATGCTCAAATACTTAGTTTGACTATAGGAGTCTAGGACATACATTTGACATAATTCTAAGGCCCCAGAAAATCATGAAAATCATGTTTAAGATAAGCCAAAAGACCTACGAATTCATTCTCATCATTAAGGTCTGGTTAAGATGAGAAAACAGAGTTTTAACTTTGATCTCGTCGATGAATTCACAGGGCATCCTTGAATTCGGCGATGAAATTGGCTCAGGAAAGCCACTGTTCTCACTGTCATAAATCTCGGCGACGAAGTGAGTTGGGGAATCCAATCTCCTCGACGAAATCATGCGAGAATCAAATAACAAACGCTGTAACAACTAGTTTCATATTAAGTGATTCCCCAAAGCCATATTGATCCGAGAACTATAAATAGAGATCATTTATGTGAAGCCCCAAACCCGCGCCTAGAAAATCAAGTTCCGAGACGTGCGCCCGTTCGTCATTACCACGCAAGCGGAAAACTTTACTCGTGAAAATGTAGGAAATTTAAACATTTATCAGATGCTTCCAAACCGCAAATAATACATGTCATCACAATATCCATCATAGAAACCAAATACTTGTATTATTTACATTTTCGTCTGTTTACAAAAGTAGGCGCCACTATTGCGTCGGGTATAGTCTGTACAATGTCCAAACGTCCAGAGGTCCCACCTCTACTGCTCAGCAGCTCTGAGATCTGCTGACATGAAACTTCAGTGAGCTATAAAGCCCAATAAACCCACAATCCATCTAGACTATGTAGAACCCCGGAATCCGAGTTTACTGTGCTATGAACAGTGTTAGTGAATAGTGCCCTTGTATGGTGTGTGTAAAAGCCTAAAGCCTTCCATTTTGTTCTTGGTAGTAGGGTGAGTCGAGTGAGGGTTTTAGATGCGTGTGTTGAGTCTCAAAAAGAGAGTATAAATATACTCTAAGTGGTTAAAAATAAGGGTATATTAAATACCCTAAGTGCTTAAAGGGTTGTAAGTGAATAGTGCTGTGAATAGTGCAGTAAACAGTGTTTGTGAGGTCCAAGGTTCCCTAGGTTCTTATGGATGATATGAGGAGTTTATCATAGGTTTTATGGTGTGTGAGGGTACTAAAGAACCATCTTTGATGTTTATGGGTGCGAAAATACAAAGGGGAAATGTTCTTAGTGTTAAAAGAAGAGGGATGCCTAAACATACTCTCAACTTTGAAGAGGTCTAAAATTTTCACCACTGATCAGAATCGAGTAATTCTTAAATTTTTGGAAAGGTATTGAAACCCTCTTCGAGGTTCATGTTTGCCACTTTTTTAGATTTTGAGTAAAAGTTGGGTCAAATGTCAGATTTACGTAAACTGGTCTGCTGTAAATTTGGTCTGCTGAAATTCATTTCAGACCAGTCAGATTTATGGCCACTTTAGTGTATGAATAAAGCAGAATTATGACTTGTGTAAAACATGAAACTTGTTCCCATTTGAAAGAAGAATCCAACGCAAGTTGAATCGTCAAAATCGGATAACTGAGTCAAACGTTATGGCCAAAATACTAAAGTGAGAAAACGAGGCCCAGACAAAGTGCTATTTCGGCGACGAAGTGTGTTGGGGGGTTGATTTCGACGACGAATTCAACCGGAAAAAGGGCAAAAATGGCTAGAAACAAGCTGTAACTCATCACCGACCTTGGGGGATATTTTTCTAAGATATTTTTGAATTTTTGGTAACTTTTAGACTATAAATAGAAGGGGATTTCATGGGTTTGATCTACTCAAACCCTAAGCTTGGATTTGTGAGAGATTGAAGAAGAGAAGAAGAAGAAGAAAGTTGAGAATTGTTTGGATGTTCTGAGTTCATGTTTTGCCATCAAAGGAAGAGTTCTTCTTGCCTTCTTGGTGTTCTAACACCTGGATTTTGATTCCAAAGTGAATCATCAAGTTGGGAATTCTCGGAAGTGAGTTCGTGGTTGGTGTTTAGAAGCAAAAGTGAAACTCTGTTCTAGTTTCCAGATTTCTATAAGCTTCTCAAAGCTCGGATATTAATCTCTCAAGCTTTCTAAAAGCTCTTGATTGAAGGAAATCAATCCTTCAAAAGGTAAAACAATCTACTAACTACCTTGTTATGATTTATTCATGCTTAGTAATTAGTAAAGCATGGTTTTTTGTAGAAATGGAGGTGTATAGCTTTATTAGTAAGCTTTGTTGCATGTTCTTGAGGAAAGTAAGGTTTGTAGCCTTGTATGTATATACTACTATATACTATTAACATGAATGAAATGAAATAGTGAGTATTGATGTATGTTTTTGAGAAAACTAAGGCATATTGCCTTATATGCATATGCTATTGAAGGAATAAAACAAAATTGGGAATTTTACTATACTTGATGATTTCCTTGCTTAACCTATTGATCACAAATGGTGTATATCATCACCATGCTTTTATGATAAACTTGGTATTAAGCATGAGTATTAAAAGGAGGGTTTTACCGTAAAGTAAGCTTTAAATTATGATTTTTGCAAAATAGGCTAAGTAGCCATGTATATGCTATGATAATTCCATGAGTGAAATTACATGATCTATTCCAATGTTTTAAATACTCTCTACTATGGTGCTCACAAGTACTCTATGCATATGACTAAATGTTTAAAAGCTTTCCTTGATCTCTACGATGCTCACATGTATTCGATGACGCTCACAAGCACTCTATGCACATGTATGACCAAGATTTCTCATAAGAATAAGAAAGTAAAAGCTCATAAGGAATTCTCATAAGATAAAGCTAATAAGTAAATGCTCATAAGTGCTCATAAGTCTCATAAGCTCATAAGAACGCTAGTATGTCCGTTCATTCATAGTTCGGGTACTAGTAAAACTCATAAGAACGCTGGTATGTCCGTCCATTCATAGTTCGGGTACTAGTTAAAATATGTAATGCTAATATGTTCGTCCATTCATAGTTCGGGTATTAGTAGGGTATGTACGAAGCTGGTATGTCCGTCCATTCATAGTTCGGGTACTAGTTAAGTATATACAATGAAGAAAGCTATGCATGTCCGTCCATTTCATAGTTCGGGTGCTAGCCAAATGAAATAAGTGAAGCTTGATTCTCATAAGGAACTCATAAGTCTCACAAGACGAATAAGACTAATAAGGAACTTTCAAGAATTCATAAGGTACTAATAAGCTAAGAATCTCATAAGCCACGCATAAGCTCTTAAGAACTCATAAGGTGATTCATATGGAACTCACAAGACACACAAGACTCATAAGATATTTGAAATACGTTTTGTGAAAGTACGAACTCAAAGTATGATTTAAAGTATGCTTTTTAAGAATATGCAATTGTTATATTGTTTTAAACTTCCGCACTTTGATTATGCCTATGTTCTGATGAACTGTACTCTGTATGACATGTTAATATTTTATAACATTGTCAGTTAGTAGTTTGTATACGCTGAGTATTCAATGCTCAGCCGAACTGTTATGTCGGTAGGTTCCAGGTTGGACGATCGTGCTCCTAAACCGAGGGTCGAGCAGGAGTTCTCTTGGAATCATCATGTTGATGATAGGTGCCTAGACACGTGGCCTTATGGTTGAGGGAGGCGACATGTATTTGGAGCTTCATTTTGGGGGTTTTGCATCGGACTTGAGTTGGTAACTCAAGGGATGGATTTTGTATAAAAGGTTTAGTTTTTCATTTAGTCCTAGTTGACTCTTGTGTATGGAACCTTATTATATAGAAGAATTTTCGGGTTCACTATTTTCTATGCCTTATATGCTCTTTCTCATAGGATGGTAAGTAAGCCTAATGTGTTATACAGGATGGTATGACACGGTGGTCATGAGCTAATGTATCCCTAACTCATAGGGGGTATTTTGGGTCGTGACAGACTATTTTTCATATAATATCAAGCATCAATAATGATATAATAAATAGTTTAGTTTTCATGATATAGTATAAATAAAACCGAATATAACAACTGTGACCCAAGGTCACTTAGGGTTATGTCACCCTACCGAGGTTCCTAACCTCTCATTATTTTCCAACTATGAAGTTCATTTATGAAATGATGCTCATATTACCAAGTTTTCATCTCAATCATCAATCATGTTTCATTTCGAGTCCTTATACTCTATTAACTGGCCATAGCCCATAAATGTTCATCGTAAAGTCTTTAAAAACTTAATCACCCATGGAGTTGCTTAGACTCAAATACGTTGTTTCGGCCTTCACCCAAACATGACCACACCTTGGGTATATCTACCCAAACCCCCTGGAATCCAAATATTCCACATCTTACCCTGAGTACATCGACCCAAAAAATTACACAAACCTTGAGTACGCCGACCTAGATAACTTTGAATCCAAAGATTCCACACACAATCCGGGCATTTACCCACAAGGAACTACTCCTCAATTCAACTGACTACCAACATCTACTGTGTATCCGCTGCTATCTCCCGACTATCAGTCATGAAGGAACTCCGACAATCTCAGCTACCACCTCTTCTGACTAGTCGAAGGAGGAACCTCAAGCCTTACTGGATACCAACTCTCCTGACTTTCCACCACGAAGGAACCCCGATAGATAGACGCCATCATCTTCTGACCTAACCAAAGAGGAACCACGGCTCATACTTAACTCAGGTTAGGTTTTCTAACCACAAGACAACCCCAGTTAACCCAAGTCTCGCTTGATTAACCGAAATAGTTGGGTCTCGCGCTTGTGAACCAAATCCGAAAACACACTATCCTGTTATGGAACGTTTCTAGGCCGATGGATGTGCCCATCACCTTACACAACACCCAGACAGACTTTTAGACACCCAAAGGTGACCTTAAAACTTACCCGGGACCCAATCTGGGCTCCCTAAAGGTCCACTTAATGTCTAAACATCATCACAGCCCAAACAGGCAAATTTGGGCACTAGCGATCGATTGCCAGTGCTAGGCGATCAATCGCCTAGGCTTCTGCATGTTGGGGGATCGATCGCCTTGTGCACAGCGAGTCTAAATCCAGGGTTTTTACACCCTAGACTGAGGATACATCCCTCTACTCATTTTTTCACGCTCCACTACCCTTCCATACATCATCCACGGGGTCTCTGACCCTTTTTAATCCACGCCAAACCACACACATACATTCCACATAAGGAAAATAGCTTAAAAAGCGGAAAATAGAGGAGAGAGAATGGGTTTAACCTCTCTACGTGTTTTCGAGGCTCTGGGGAAAGAAAAGAACGCCGCCAATGCACTAAGAAGGATGATCAATCCCAAGGTAACCTTCCTCGCTTCCTAACTTTCACTCTCTCTCTACCTTTTTTTTCTCTCTACACACCAAACGAGATGCCGGGGAGAAAATTGGACGCTACCAACGCGTCGGGGACGTTGAAAAATCTCATGGGGACTCCCTTCTCTTTCTCTCTCTTCTCTCTCTCTTCTTTTCTCTCTTTCCTTTTTCTCTCTCTACTTTCTCTCTCTAGAAATGGGTGGGCCAGAGCTTCCGCACTCTCTGCTTCGAGAGAACAAAAGAGGGTTTTAACCCCCATATTTATAGGCACTGACCTTGCCTACATGGCAAGGCCATGTGCGTATCAGATGGGTCGCCTACATGGTGGTTTGACCATGTTGAACAGTCTTTGACTTTCTCTTTTTTCATAATACGCCCCCCCCCCGCCGTAAACCTACTATATGATATGCGACGAAGCTGAAACTTCAGGTGACCAAACTTGGGATAGTCCAACGCCTGCTGTAGAAATTTTGGGGAAACATACTTAGTTTCGACAGTAAAAAGTAAGTCCAGGAGAAAACTGCAAAATCCACTAATTTCTTGATTTCGGACACAAAACATGCTGTCGTTTCTTCATATAAGATGATGATATGCCGAAACAACAGATAATCGACCACAAGGTCTAGTGACACACAGTGGTACGAGTTTCACGGATTTCTATTAGAATCTCCAATAAATATGGGGTCCCAACTAAACTTCAAAATTCTGTAAATTACCTATTTTCTTGATTTTCTTACGCACAAGGCCTCCGCTGTCTTGTGAATCGATACACGACGAAACCAGTACGACAGGTGATCTTCCAGATAGCCGACCCGTACATTGTGTATGATTTTTGAGGAAAAACACTGAAATTTTATCGGTACAATCCAATCCCGAACAAAACCCACTTTTCACCAATTTAACAAACACTTAACTAATCAGTCGCAATAAAGGACCCATAAACTCATAATTTAATTATATTAAAATTCTGGGACGTTACAATCTCCACTCCTTACACAAATTTTTTCCTTAAATTTTAAATACACATTAGTTCTCAAACAACTGAGGATGATTACTTCTAATAGCATCCTCAAGTTTCCATGTGGCTTCCTATGTGCCGTGATGTTGCCACAAAACTTTAACCAGCCTAATCGTCTTATTCCACAACACTTGTTCCTTGCGGTCCAATATTTGCGCTGGCTTCTCTTCAAAAGTTAAGTCTTCTCTTATTTGAATTGGTCATATCGTATAACATGTGAAGGATCAGGTACATATTTCCTTAGCATAGATATGCAGAATACATTGTGAACCCTCTCCAGCTCTTGTGGTAATGCTAGACGATAGGCTACGCATTCTACCTTAGCCAAAATATCAAAAGGTCCAATGAATCGCGGACTTAACTTTCCCCGCTTTCTAAATTGTACAATACCTTTTGATGGAGAAATTTTTAAGAAAACATGGTTGCTGACTTGAAAATCTAAGTTTCGACGCTTTCCATCTGCATAGTTTTTCTATCAGCTTTATGCAGATAATAATCTTGATCGAATCAACTCGATCTTCTTCGTTGTTTCTTGCACCAACTCAGGTCCTAGTAGATTACATTCCCTTACTTCAATCCAACATACTGGCGATCGACAACTCCTGCCATATAAGGCCTCATAGGGAGCCATTCGTATACTTGCCTGATAATTTTTATTAGATGCAAACTTGATCAATGGCAAGTCATCATCCCAGTTTCCCCAGAAGTCTAGACTACAAGTGTACGTACATCATATCTTCTAGAGTTTGTATCATACGCTCAGACTGTCCATCAGTTTGCTAATGATAAGTTGTACTCATGTTTAGCTGGGTTCCCAAAGCCTCTTGCAGACTTCTCTAAAACTGGGAAGTGAGTCATGGATCGTGATCGAACACTATGGATACCGGTACACCGTGCAACTTGACTATTTTCTTAATGTACAACTTTGATAGATTTTCTAGAGTGATGGTATCCTAGATAGCGAGGAAGTGGGCCGACTTCGTTAATTGATCTACTATCACCCAAATGGCAATGTGACCACTCCTTGTTTTTAGTAATCCCACTACGAAATCCATCGTTATATGTTCCCATTTCCACTCGGGAATAGGCAATGAATTCAGCAACCCAAGTGGTTTATGATGTTTTGCCTTTATCTACTAGCAAACAAGACATCGAGATACATACTCTGCAATTTCTCTTCTCATGTCGTTCCACCAGTAGTTATTCTTCACATCATGATACATCTTCGTGCTTCCAGGGAGTACTGCAAAACAAGATCAATGTGCCTCATTAAGTAGTTCATTCTTCAACTCAAGGTCTCCAGGTACACAGATTCGACCTTTGAATCAAAGTATTCCATCTTCAGATTCTTCAAAATCACCCATTTTTCCTTGAAGCATTTTGCCTCTAATAGCTTTGATCTCTTGATCTTCCAACTGTGCCTCCTGAATCTTCTGCAATAATATTGGCTTGGCCTGAATACTAGCCAACTTGGCACTCTTACCTCTGAATCCCAGACTCAGATTCCAACTCTTGAATTCTTCAATCATTTTCCAACGCTCTGCTCTCATGTATGCCACCGATCCAACCGTTTTTTGACTCAGAGCATCAGCTACTACATTACCTTTACCAGGATGGTACTGGATCACATAGTCGTAATCCTTTAAGAATTCCATCCATCTCCTTTGTCACATATTGAGCTCTTTTTGGGAGAATAGATACTTTAAACTTTTGTGATCATTGAAGATCACCAACTTCTCTCCATAAAGATAATGCCTCCAAATTTTCAGTGCGAACACCACTACGGCTAATTCTAGGTCATGCGTAGGATAATTCTGTTCGCCAATCTTGAGTTGATGAGAACCATAAGCAATGACCTTTTTGTTTTGCATCAAAACACAGCCGAGTCCCTTACCAGAAGCATCATAATACACTTCAAATCCTCCAGATCCTGAGGGAGTTACTAAAACCGGAGTAGTTGTTAATCTCTTCTTTAATTCTTGAAAGCTCCACTCACGAGGTGTTGTCCATTCGAACTTTACATCTTTCTTAGTCAACTCCGTTAATGGAGCTGCTATCTTTGAGAAACCTTCTACAAATCTACAATAATACCCAGCCAATCCTAGAAAACTTCAAACTTCAGTAACAGTAGATGGCCTTGCCCAATCGGTAACCGCTTGAATATTGGATAGATCTATAGATATTCCATTCCTTGACACAATATGTCCAAGGAGCTACCTCTTTTATCCAAAACTCACACTTAGAGAACTTAGCATACAGCTGATGGTCTTGTAACGTTTGTAGCATAATGCTCAAGTGCTTAGCGTGCTTTTCATGACTAGGTGAGTACACCAATATATCATCAATAAATACCACAATAAACTGATCTAAGTAAGGCCTAAAAAGATGATTCATCAATTCCATAAAGGCTGCAGGCACATTTGTCAGTCCAAAAGGCATCACCAGGAACTCCTAGTGACCATATCGAGTTCAGAATGCTGTCTTCCGAATATCTTCGTCCTTGACACACCAACATTTCAAGCATTTAATCAGGTACTGGTTTGATGTATGTGAATGTTTGTAATCTTCCTAGTTTTGCATTAATCCTATTACTAAATAATGGGGTTTGTAGTTAAAAAAACATAATCTTTTGATCTTTTATATGGACGAGCGAATCTTTTCATGTTAATTAAAAAATATATTGTTTACAAATGGACACAAAAAAATGCAATGACCCATGAACTCAGCCCTTGAAAAATAAAATCAGGGCTATGCCCCCGAACCCCATTGTTAGCTCCTGGAATCCTAGCTCCGCCCCTATCCCGGTTAGAAGCTGTTGGCCAGGTAATGACCCTAAAGGGGAGGTGAATAGGGTCTATGGCATCTTTTTTTAAAAATTGAACTAGAAATTCAAAAGTGCGGAATAAAATTAAATATGCAACAAGCTGGACTGTAGAATATTTAAAGAAAAGAGAGAAGAGATAAGGAAAATACAAACTCAAGATTTGTTTACGAGGTTCAGCAATCCAGCCTACTCCCCGCCTCAGCTTCCAGCTAGAGGATTCACCACGATTCCTTAATCGCACTGGCTCCTTTACAGGTGGAGTCCAAACCTTTACAATCTCTCTTACAGGTCAAGATATTACCTTACAAGCTCTCCTTTAGGCCGAGCTGAAACCTCTCAAGAGCACAACCCTCTCTTGAAAAAACTGAAGCAACAGCTTCAGTGAAAGAATCCTGGATTCTTGACTACTTTCAATAAATGAGTTTTTGGATTAAAAATCTGAAGAGAAAGCTCCTTAAATGAGCTGAATAAGAGTGAAATACAAACTTTAATTAAGTCTCTCAAAGTAGGTAGGAGTCAAGTAAGCTTAAGAGAGAATTTTTTGGGGATTTTCTTAGTATGAGAGTAAGTGAAAATCAATAGCAGTGAATAGGTGATCGATGGGAGTTATTGCTGTGATCAAGAGTTGTTATATGTTCATAAATGAACTCCTTTTATAGCATTTGATCCAATAGTGCCGTTGGGGTAGCATTAAATGCTTTTAGGTCCGTTGCAAACTAGCCATTGTAAAGATTTCTCAGTTTCAGACATGATTTCGTCGACGAAGTGGAGTTCCCACTTGAATTCGTCACCGAATTCAAAAGATGGAATTTTAATTTTAAAAAATCCTGTAATGATTTCGTCGCCGAAGTTAACCCAACCAAAGATTTCGTCGCCGAAATCAAGAAACAGAAGTGAATTTGAAAATTTTTGTAATGACTTCATCGCCAAATTCAATCTACCCAGAGAATTCGTCGACGAATTCAGAGTAAAAATTCTGAATTCAGTCTTGGATCACACTGAAGGGATGTGATTGGTTTCCTAGGTCAATTAGCTATACTCTTATCATAATTTTATGATTAATTAGAGCTTTGGAGTGATCTTCAAAAATGTCCTAGGCTCCCATGGTCAATCTATGATTCTTGAGCTTTTCAACTTACCATCATTTTGAGGACATTTTACATAAGTCCTATACATTCTCAGAATAAAAAGTAAACATTTAAAAATGATGAGAGATGATCTTGGCTTGACTTGGATCTTGTGATTTTGCCTTTTGTCTTCAATGGACCTGACTTGGACTAAGGTATTATCTTGGATCTTCATCTTGTATTCAATGAGTTGAACTTGTTCTTGGGTAATTTCCATCATTTTTCATGATTGGAGTGCTATCAACTTATGTAATCTGAAATGTTCACGCACTTAAATGGTTTTATTAGTACCAAATATTTTATTATATTATTATGTTATTATCAAAATTAATAGGGGTACTTATGGTTGTAACCCTGAGGCTAACAATCTCTCCCTTTTTGATGATGACATAACAATGTAATGAAATTGGGTTAAGCTCCCACTCACGACATGTTTTTCATAAAATCTTTGAGGTAAGCCCTACACATATGCATTTGTAAACATAATCACAGTTGTTATTTAGATGCATATTTATGATGAGGTAAAGGATATATCACCCTGGTTATGTACCAAGAAAAGTTCCACAAAGATAAGTTTCAGTTTTAATTTCTCTTCACAACATATTGGATCAATACAAGAAGAGAATTGCATAAGCAAAAGACATATTATGTGTATACTGCCAAAGATGCAAAAAAAACGTCATATTTCAAATAGTTCAAATGTCATTTCATTTATCAATCATCAATCATCAAATTTTTTCAATAAATTTAAATTTTCATTACATTTCATGTTTCTCCCCCTATGTCAACATAAAAAAAAAATTAAAGAAAAAAAGAAAAAAAATTACAGCCGTCTGCTTTCTACTTTTTGATGAGGTCTGCAACCTTTGAGAGGACATCTTCTGATGGCTCAGTTGGATCGGAGTCATCATGGAAGTCTGAGGAAGAGGAGGTGGGATCTAAGTCTGAAGGAAGGGAGATGATAGGGGAATCAGTAGCTTGACCCCTTTTGGAGGGGGTTACTTTTATTGTTCTCTTGCCTTTGGAAGAAGAGGGAGCTTGAGAGGGAGGCTGAGAAGGAGTGGCTCCACTAGCCAGACTCACCAGAAAATTATTCATTTTCTTCAACTCATCAGTGGCCCGCAAGGTAATTGAGGCAGCTATGGAGTCTGCTCTGCCATATCCAAAAGAAACTTGCCTTGAGTCTTCAACTGAAGAGCTGACGATTCTACAATTCCTTGGATTATCTTTGTGACCTTCTCCATTCGGATACTTTCTTCGGATTGTTCTGCCCCCAATCTATGTAGAAATGAAGATACAGAGTCAACTATATCTTTGGTGATTGAGGCATCCATATTAACTGTCCCTAAGATAGAGTATGTGGCATTGGCACACTCTCTAAGATCATTATGCACTGGGGCAAGAGAAGAGTGGATTGCTTTGGGGATTTTGCTCATCTCAGACTCAAGAGCTGCAAAACGGGAGAGAGTAGAGGAATGGAGATTCTGAATAGTTTCCCTTGATTCGATTTGAATGGCAGTTAGATTTTCCCTTGTTGCTGCCATGAAGGTGAGCAGGGATGCCTTTATTTCCTTTTGAAAAGCCTGCTGGCTCATCCTTATTTCCAACTGAAACTGCTCCAAGCTGGAAGACATGGAGGCAATCTGTCTTGCCATGATGTTCAGCTGCTCATCTGAAGCTGCTGGTCTGCTGGGCACCTTATAGAACTGACCAGGTCCTCAAAATGAGGAGACACCTGTCTACGAGAACTCTCTGGAATCTCTCCAGCATCCACCAAATCAGACCAGTCAGGTAGCTCATTTCTGGTGTGCTGCTCACCCTGAAGCTCATCTGTAGGATCCTCTTCTAGTATTGACTGTTGCTCAGCCTGGGGTTCCTCCTCTGGCACTAAATCTTGCTGCTGCTCAGCCTGAAGTTCTGCTGTGGGTACAGATGAAGAGGAATGAATAAATGAAGAGGGAGCAGAAAAAAAGTATAGATGGAGTATGAATAGGAACTGGAGTACTGGAAGGAAGGGGGGAGGACTGAGAAGCAGAGGGTTTGGGAGTCCAAACCTTCTGGGAGTCATTCCAGATATAGCTCATTCTTTGAATGGTTGCTTTGCTATAAATTGAGGAATCATCAGGGGTGACAATATCTATTTGAGAGGTTAATGGAACATTGAAGTGTTTAAAGATTTTTATCAGAGCCTGACCAAAATGGAGACACCCTGATTTTCTCTTAAATGCATCATCCATACAATGGACAATGATGTAGGAGAGATCAATGGGTGTGGAGGTAAGGATGCACCACATAAGAAATACATCGAAGTAGGTGAGATACTCCCTACCACCAGCCCTGGGAACTAGGTTATAAGTGATTATGTGGTGAATCAGTCTAGTAGGGAGGGTAAGATCTTTAACCTTAGGTTGAAAAGGACAAGTGAAATCTTGGTTTATGCGCATCATTTTCAGTGCTTCAGCCACATCAAATCCTTCATGACTGGTCCACTGACCATTCACAAAGGTTTGAAGGGTACACTGAGGGATCTTTAAAATTGAGTGCAATTGATTTAAATGAAGAGAAATGTTTTTACCTAAGAAAAATGAGGTAATAAGAGATTCGGATTGATTGAAATTGAAGTGAGTGTAAAAGAGTTTGACTAACACAGGAAACATGGGTTCATTTGATTCAAGAAATTTATCCCATTTTAGGGCAGAAAAGAGAGTTTTTATGGGTTCGAGCCCATAGGCATCAAAACTAATGAAATTAACGACTTTATCGTACAGAGGGGAATGAGATAGGAATTTTTCTTTGAATAATTTCTCGAACTTTGCTTCCTTGAACTTTACTGGGACTGGAGTTGAACTTGAGGCCGATCCTTTTCCTTTGTCGGTTCGTGATTTCTTCTTTGGTGGCTCCATAGATGCATTCTTCATTCTAGGAGGCATATTCTGAGAGATTTAGAAAGATTTGCTAGAGCTTGGAACAAAGATGGGTGCACGAGCAATGGAATAGGGACTTTGGAGGGAAGGATTAGGTTTGAAAAAGTTTGGATTTTGGGGGTTACTATTTATTCACACGACTCAATTCATCGCCGAAATGGGCGTTGTCCCTGAATTCGTCGTCGAAATTGAGTTAGGAGCCCTAATGTGTTTAATTTCGGATTGACTTTGTCGAAGAAATGGATGACTCATCCAGGTTCGTCGCCGAAATGGGTACAGAAAACATTCTGTTTTCTATATTTCCCAAAGATTCGTCCCCGAAATCATATTCTAGATTGAATTCGTCGTCGAATTCAGTCCTGAATATAAAGAATTGTTCTACCCATTTTCCTTTAAGTCAAAGATTCATCAAGACATCTAAAATAATCATAATGTATTCAAATCAATCTATTTATCAATCAAGTAAGTTATAGGCATATCAAATCAAAGATTTCAATTTTTGATTGCTTTTGATTAAGTTAAATCACTTAGACAAGTCATACCCAGTTCTCTTCCCAAAGCACTAAATCTATCAGAATGTAAAGGTTTGGTGAAAATATCAGGAAGCTGATTAATTGTATCAACAAATTCCAAAATAACATTTTCATTTTGCACATGATCTCTAGTAAAATGATATCTTATTTCTATGTGTTTAGTCCTTGAGTGTTGAATAGGATTCCTAGTCATACAAATAGCACTTGTGTTATCACACTTAATAGGAATTTTAGTATAGATAAGTTTAAAATCTTATAGCTGTTGTTTTATGTAGAGAGTTTGAGCGCAACAAAGTCCTGCTGCCACGTACTCAGCCTCAGCTGTGGATAAGGCCACTGAATTTTGTTTCTTACTAAACCATGAAACTAGAGAATGTCCTAAAAAGTGACAAGTTCCACTAGTACTTTTTCTATCTACTTTGCATCCAGCAAAGTCTGCATCTGAATAGCTTATTAGATCTAAGTTTGTGTCCTTTGGATACCATAAGCCTAAATCAATTGTTCCAAGTAAGTATGTAAAGATTCTTTTTACAGCAGTTAAGTGAGATTCTTTTGGACATGATTGGAATCTTGCACAAATGCAAACACTGAACATAATGTCAGGTCTGCTTGCAGTGAGATACTAAAGGCTTTCAATTATGCCTTTATAGAGTTTTTCATCAATACTTTTTCCTTTTTCATCCTTATCAAGTTTGGTTGATGGATTCATAGGAGTATCCATTATTTTAGTGTTTTCCATTCCAAACTTTTTAAGTAGTTCTTTAGTATATTTAGCTTGATTAACGAAAGTTCCTTGTTTAGTTTGTTTGATTTGAAGTCCTAAGAAAAATGTTAATTCACCCATCATACTCATTTCAAATTCTTTTTGCATTGTTTTAGCAAACATTCTACAGAGAGATTCATTTGTTGATCCAAATATGATGTCATCTACATAGATTTGGATTATTAGCATATCATCATTTTTGGTCATTATGAATAAAATTGTGTCAATTTTACCTCTTGTGAATCCGTTTTCAATTAGGAAGCTACTTAGCCTATCATACCAAGCTCTTGGAGCTTGCTTTAATCCATATAAGGCTTTAGTTAACTTAAATACATGATTAGGAGATTTATGATTTTCAAAACAAGGAGGTTGATTTACATAAACTTCCTCATTGATATACCCATTTAGAAATGTACTTTTTACATTCATTTGATATAGTTTAAATTTTTTATGACTAGCAAATGCAAGTAACATTCTTATAACTTCTAGTCTAGCAACCGGGGCAAATGTTTCATCATAATCTATCCCATCTTCTTGGTTGTAACCTTGAGCTACTAATCTTGTTTTATTTTTAACTACATTCTCATTTTCATCCTTTTTATTCCTGAAGACCCATTTTGGTCCAATAATAGATTTGCCATTTGGTCTAGGTACTAGATCTCAAACTTGATTTCTATCAAATTGATTTAACTCTTCTTGCATAGCAATGCCCCACGAGTCATCTTCAATAGCTTCTAAGGCATTTTTAGGTTCAATTTGACTTAAGAAAGCAAGATTCATTAGATTTCTTCTTGTTCTAACCCCTTGTTCCATATTACTAAGTATTAGATCCTTAGGGTGATCTTTTATTAATTTTCAAGCTTTAAGAAGTTGATAGGATTCTTCATTTTCAATTTCTTCTTCATTATCTATTTCACTGGAGTTGTTACTTGATTTTTCTTTTTCTTGTTCATTTTTATTTTCTTTGTTGATTTGTAAATTTGATATTGCTTTTGGAAGATTATCAATTTCATCATCCATATTAGTATTGATTTTGTTAAAATGATTTGATTCATCAAAAACTACATGAATTGATTCTTCAACAATTAATGATTTCTTGTTAAACAATCTATAAGCTTTGCTATTAGTAGAGTATCCTAAGAAGATTCATTCCACATATTTAGCATCAAATTTCTTAAGATGTTGTTTATCATTAAGTATGAAGCATTTACATCCAAACACCTTAAAATAACTTATATTAGGAATTCTTCCATTCCAAAGCTCATAGAGAATTTTATTTAGTTTGTTTCTTATAACAACTCTATTAATTACATAACATAATGTGTTAATGGATTCAGCCCAAAAATAATTTGGTAATTTATTTTCATTAAGCATTGTTCTAGCCATTTCTTGAAGAGATCTATTCTTTCTTTCTACTACACCATTCTGTTGTGGAGTTCTAGGTGTAGAAAAATTATGATTAAAACCATTTTCATCACAAAATGATTCAAGTTTTTTATTTTTAAATTCTCCTCCTCTATCATTTCTTATGTTGTTAATAGAATAACCTTTTTCATTTTGAACTCTTTTACAAAACTTTTTAAATAGAGAGGGTGCTTCATTTTTATGAAAAAGAAATAGTATCCATGAGTATCTTGAAAAATCATCCACTATAACAAAAACATAAGTTTTTCCAGCTAGGCTAGCTACTTCATTTGGATCAAAAAGATCCATATGCAAAAGTTCTAAGGGTCTAGTGGTATAAATCATTTTCTTAGTTTGAAATGAAGATTTTATTTTTTTTCCAAGTTGACAATCATCACAGATTTTTTCTTTGATAAATTTAATTTTAGGTAATATTTTAACTAATTCATTTTTAGAGAGTTTAGACAAAAGATCCATACTAGCATGTTCTAGTCTCCTATGCCATAACCAGCTAGCTTCATCTATAGTAGAGAGACATATCATGTTTTGAAATTTAAGTTCGTCAAAATCTAAGGTATAAACATTTTCATTTCTATGTGCTACAAACAAAGTATTTAGATTATCTTTATCCTTAATCATGCAGATATTTGACTTGAATGAAACATTCAGTCCCTTATCACAAAGTTAACTAATACTAATGAAATTATGCTTAAGTTCATCAACAAGTAGTACATTCTCAATAAAAACGGATTTATTCTTACCAATGTTACCTATGCCAATGATCTTCCCTTTAGCATTCTCTCCAAATGTTACATGACCGCTATCCTTTGGAGTGATTGATGCAAATACTTCTTTGTTCCCGGTCATATGCCTTGAGCATCAACTGTCCAAGAACCATGTTGTCTTGGAAGTTCTTGATTTGAAGCATACCTACACATCCAATTCAAGTAGCTCCAAGATATTTTCCCCCCGATACCCAAACAGTTTTGGATGGTACCCAAAGTGATCTGGGTTGTGGTTTGGGAGGATTAGTTCCCTTGGGAACCCATATCATTCTTGGTCCTTTATGGTTAGATTTTGAAAGAGAAGATGTTCCTTTTGGAACCTAAACTTTCCTAATTATTTTACCATTATAAAATGAGGTGGATGGTGGAGTTTGGTGATTACTTAATTTTGTAAAGAAGTTTTGATAATCTTTTTGTTTTGAAAAATTATTATAACCAAGTCTAGCCTTGTTAAAAACACATCTTTGCTGTCCTAAAAGTCTTTCTAGGTTCTTTTGACCATTTGTGAATGTGAGGACAGTATTGGTCAAGTCATTGAATTTAACTTTTAACTCATCACATTCACATGGTGAGTTATGAGGAGCATTTCCATATCATTTAATTTCTTACCCAATTCCTCATTCTCAATGACTAACACACTCTTTTCTTTTTGTAGATTTTCACATGATTGTGAGAGAGTGTGAATTTCTTTTTTAAAGAATTTATTTAATTTAGCTATTCTACCAAATTCAATGTAAAGTTCATCAATTGCTTATCTTATTTCATTATATGAGAGAAAATTATTTGGGGAAGAAGTTACCGCATCCTCATTTGCCATGAGGCATAGATTTGTAACTTCTTCATCACTTGAATCTTCCGACTTGCTTCCCTCTGAGTCATCCCAAGTTGCCATCATAGCCTTTTTCTTGTGCTTTTGGCTTTTCTTGAGTTGAGGGCAGTCAGTCCTTATGTGGCCTGGCTTCTTGCATTCATAACACGTGAGAGGTTCCTTCTTGCTAGCTTCAGCTTTGTTCACTTCTTTTGAGAATTCCTTCTTGTATGGTCTCTTTTTGAAGTTCTTCTTATGCTTGAGGAATCTTTTGAATCTTCTTGCCATCAAGGCTATATCTTCATCATCACTGCTGGTTTCCTCATCACTAATTTCAACTTGAGTAGACTTGAGAGCTAGTCCTTTCTTGGTTCAAGGTTCATCAGATATTTGATCCTTCATTATGACTTCATGAGTCATAAGAGATCCCAGCAGCTCATCCATAGGCAGTTTGGTGAGGTCCTTAGCTTCTTGGATTGCTGTTACTTTTGGAGTCCATTCCTTGGGCAGTGATCTTAAAATCTTTCTTACATTTTCTGCATTAGAATACACTTTATCCAGAGATTTAAGATCATTTAAAATGTTAATAAATTTGGTGAACATATCATCGATAGATTCTTCTTTTTCCATTTTGAATAATTTATACTTGTGAACAAGCATGCTAATCTTTTTTTCTTTAACTAGATTAGTCCCTTCATAGGTGAGTTTCAATTTATCCCATATTTCTTTAGCAGATTCACATCCAGAAACTCTGTTAAATTCTTGGGGACTTAAGGCACAATAGAGGTTGCTAATAGGTTTAACATTGATTTGAATGAGCTTAATGTCAGCTTCATTCCATTCTTCCTCTACCTTAGGAATTCTGACATCATCCACAGTTTTTGTGGGAAGATGAGGGCCATTGACTATTACTCTTGTAGACCCGGGATTTTAACCCCCACTCCCGATCAGGATTGAACCCGAGGAGGAATAGTGTTAAAAATGTTGAAAAGAGAGAGTCGCCACCTATTTAGATTGTGAGGGAAAATAGGGTCCCTTAAAAGATTGGATAAGGCTTTGATCTGGAAATAGAGTTCAAGGTAAGGGTTCATTTGAGTCAGGGGAAGGTGTTAAGCACCTCTAAACTTCCATCCGGAGATGGTTACCTACTCCTTAAGTCTGAATTAAAGTGGGGAAACCATAAGAGAAACTTGTATTTCATCTATATGCTTGACAAATATTGTATGGACAGTAATGTACATGTTAAAGTAAGCCGGGACAGGATAGGGGTTCTATCCTAGGTGAGCTGAACCTGATCAGGGTTGCCTACGTATCCACAGTCAGTGAAATCAAGCCACACGTAGTTCCAGATGGGTAGTTGATGGTTTGATTTGTTGGGTGTTTGGATTATGGGTGTTTGACAAGCTGAGATTGGTATTTGGATGTTAGGGTGTTTTTGAATGGTTCAGGGGTTTTTGCTCCTGTTAGAGGAGCGAGGTGACCTTTTAAGCTCGTGCTGAGGAGCGTTTGGACAGTTTTGGCTCATGTCAAGGAGCACTTGGACAGTTTTGGCTCATGTCAAGGAGCCTTTGGGTTTAGGGTTTGATGGGATTTGAAACAGGGTTTGAGCGGAGTTTCTAGACAAAAGTTCGACTAGGTGGGTAAGGTTTGACCTAGGGTTTAGTTAAGGTTTAACTAGAGGTCACTAAGGTCTACCTAGGGTTAACTAGGGTTCATGTAGGGTAACTGGGGTTTAGGTAGGGTAACTAGGGCTTAGGTAGGGTAACTGGAGTCAACTAGGGTTTGATTAGGGTTTAGGTAGGGTTTAGGTGAGGTTTTGAATCAAGGTTTGAGCCGGGATTCGGACAGGGTTTCGACAGGGTATGGTATGTTTGAACCGAAGTTCAGACAGAGGTTCGACAGGGTAAGCCGGGTTTAAATAAAACCGGGCAGGGGTTTGACAGGGTAAGCCGGGTTTAAGTAAAACCGGGCAGGGGTTTGACAGGGTAAGCCGGGTTCAAGTAAAACCGGGCAGGGGTTTGACAGGGTAAGCCGGGTTCAAGTAAAACCGGGCAGGGGTTTGACAGGGTAAGCCTGGTTTAAGTAAAACCGGGCAGGGGTTTGACAGGGTAGCAGTCTAAGTATAAAAAAAAATAAAATAATTATACTAAGAAAGGACAAAGCAAACGTCAGAGTTTCGGCGATTTTACCTTCCGGGAAACCCAAAAGGGTCTCTGAATTAAGTGCTCCCGAGAACGATTCTTCGAAATCGAGTTCCCGGGATCACCGACGCCTAAGAAGAGGGTTTTTTGGAAAGAGGAGAGAGAAGAGAGCAAGTGAGTATTGAGTGAAAAATGAAGAAGAGGTGAAAGCTTATTTATAGGTTTCGAAAAAGGATATTCCAAGGAATATTCCTTTGGATATTTTCAAATGAATATTCCTTAGGATATTCTAAGAAATATCATAAGAAATATTCTTGGAATATTCCAAGGAATACTTTTGTAAAAAAAATTAATTTTTTTTTTATTTTTATTTTTTGGCGACGCGCGTCGATTTTCAGTTGACCGAAAACCCGATTTCTCGTTTTAAGTCTGATTTGAGCCAAAAAACAGTCAAAATTGAACTGATAAAATCCAGAAAAATATCTTAGATAAAATGTTACTTTTTCAAAACTTAACAAGGGTGTTTCGGTCATTTTGCACTCCAGGGGTATTTTGGTCATTTTTACCATTTTAGGCTCGATTTGATCCCAAAAACAGCCGAAATTGAACTGATAAAATCCAGAAAAATATTTTAGATAACATGGGAGTTTTCTAGAACTTTTCAGAGGTATTTTGGTCACTTTGAACTCCAGTGGCATTTTGGTCTTTTTTTACCTAAGGGGCGTTTTTTGGAAATCGAAGCACATGGAAAGAGGGTCTTAAAAGAGAGTTTTTAAGATGGTTTTTAGAGGGGTAAAAGATGCTAAAGGGGTGCAAAATTGGGGTGCTTACAGTTGCCCCTCTTTGTCGGAGGGTGCGGGCATGTGAACGACAAAGATTATAAGACCTCAATTTTGCACGGGTAGAAAAAACTTGTGATTTTGAAGACAAAAGAGTTAAAAAAGGAAAAGCTAAATTATACTTAGACTGCTTGCCCTGGGTTGGATGACTGAAGGGTGACAAAGGAAGGGTGCGCTCATGCCAAGTCGACACTTGCTGGGGATTGGGAAAGGTTATGGTGTATGAAGCTGCCTGCTAATCGATCACATGACCAAACAGTAGGGTGCAAGATGCAAATGAGTGAGATGCAAGTGAATAATGATTGTTGCAAAACCGACTTCACAAAAGGCCGCAACTGATGGCTGATCAGACAATCGTGTCAGTTACTCCTTTAAGAGTGAGCAAGTATTACAGTGATGTGTAGTGCATGAAGTGTGCAAGACTTGTTTCACAGGAGGCCGCAACTGATAGTTGATCAGACAACCGTGTCAGTTACTCCTTTAAGAGTGAGCAAGTATTGCAGTGCTGTGCAGTGTATGAAGTGTGCAAGACTTGTTTCACAGGAGGCCGCAACTGATAGTTGATCAGACAACCGTGTCAGTTACTCCTTTAAGAGTGAGCAAGTATTACAGTGCTGTGCAGTGTATGAAGTGTGCAAGATTTGTTTCATAGGAGGCCGCAACTGATAGTTGATCAGAAAACCGTGTCAGTTACTCCTTTAAGAGTGAGCAAGTATTGCAGTGCTGTGCAGTGTATGAAGTGTGCAAGACTTGTTTCACAGGAGGCCGCAACTGATAGTTGATCAGACAACCGTGTTAGTTACTCCTTTAAGAGTGAGCAAGTATTGCAGTGATGTGCAGTGAAATGTGAACATGTGATGAATGATGCAAATGAGTGAAGGTTGGTTACACAACCAGCTTCACGAGAGGCCGCAATTGAAGGTCAATCAGACAACCATTCAGTTACTCCTTCAAAAAATGGGTAAGATGCAATTGGTGCTGACAACCGCGCGGTTGCCCCACTGGGTACTATGCAATGAGAGGCCGCAACTGAAGGTCGATCAGACAACCGTTCAGTTACTCCTTCAAAAAATGGGTAAGATGCAATTAGTGCTGACAACCGCGCGGTTGCCCCACCGGGTAAGATGCAATGAGAGGCCGTAACTGAAGGTCGGTCAGACAACCATTCAGTTACTCCTTCAAAAAATGGGTAAGATGCAATGAGAGGCCGTAACTGAAGGTCGGTCAGCCAACCATTCAGTTACTCCTTCAAAAAAATGGGTAAGATGCAATGAGAGGCTGTAACTGAAGGTCGGTCAGACAACCGTTCAGTTACTCCTTCAAAAAAAGGGTAAGATGCAATGAGTGCTGACAACCGCGCGGTTGCCCCACCGGGCACTATGCAATGAGAGGCCACAACTGAAGGTCGATCAGACAACTATTCAGTTACTCCTTCAAAAAATGGGTAAGATGCAATTAGTGCTGACAACCGCGCGGTTGCCCCACCGGGTGAGATGCAATGAAGTCAGGTTTTGAAGGGATCACAAGATCACTTCAGCACAAGCAAGTAGATGTATAAGTGGAGATAGCCGAACGGCTAGTCCACGAGCAAGGTGTATCAGCATGTAGTTTGTATAAGTGGAGATAGCCGAATGGCTAGTCCATGAGCAGGGTGTATAAGCAAGCGGGGTATATGATGAATGGAGACAGTCACATGGTTTTCCATTGTACAAGCAAGATGTATGAATGGGGAAAGCCACACGACTAACCCATGAGAAAGTAAAATGTAAGGTTAGTGAGGATTGGTTACACAACCATCTCCATCGGGTATGAAACAAGCAAGCAAATGCATGCAATATATGTACAAATGGAGATAGCCACATGGCTAGCAAAATGTAAATGCATGAAAGGGGATAGCCACATGGCTTACCCATAAGCAAGCAAATGAAATGAATGGGGTATGAGGATGGAGAGAGTGTAGCACTACCCTGAGCCGTTATCTGATATCTGCCCTCTACCTGATGTATCAATACTGCACTGAGGTTATGCTTGGGTTTGTCCAACTGAAATAATCTGGCAGGATAATCTGCTTGAACCAATGTCAAGTTCAGGAGAACCGATTGCACCACCGAAAGGATTAGCCAAGTTTGAGCTGACTTTACACGAAGACACGACTCTAACCGACTGACTTGACATGGTAGACTGACGTCTTGGTGATAGATGGAAAAAATGACTTGACAGACTGACAGATTTACATAAGTATTTTGAAAGATGTCGGATATTGCCTATTGATGGGAAGCTTAGCTAGGATTCCTTTGCCTTAGAAAGTAATTGAATAAGTCTGGGTTCATAGCTCCTGAAATAGATAGGTAAATCTGCTCCTGAATGTCCTTGCCAGATGCCTGATGCATAAGATAGTACTTGACTGCATTAGCTGATTGTTGCTGGTGGCGCTTGATCTAAAAGCTCGCACTTTACGATTTTTCATTTTTTTTGTTTTGCCCCTGGACCTTAACGGGTTTCACCAGGACTGGGTTCACGTTATTTTTGTGTACTAGCAGGATTGATAATTCCATACTAAGCCCGTGAAATCAGAAAATTTCTTTATCCCTTTTTTGCCCTTGGAATGACCAAGTCTTGGGGTCGCATAATTTTTGCGCAATGAGGCCGTTTCCGGTTTTCACTCATGCCTGCGTAATTGATTAATTTGTTCACTTTTTTGCCCCTGGCAACAATGTCAGGGCTGGGCTCGCATAATTTTTGCGCCTTAGTGCCATTTCAGGTTTTCACTAGGCCTGCGATTTCTGATAAGCTGATTTGTCTTCTCTCGTCATTGCCTGGTAAAAGGGTAGAGAATAATGTTTTTGACCATTGATGCTCAAGACCTTTCATAGATCAAGGAGGGCTTAGTTACTAGGACGAAACGTAGTAAGGGTAGAAATGATTGAGGCTCAAAGTTTTCTCGTCGGGGTAGGGTACCCTAAAATGTTTTTGTTGCACGCACAGATGGAACCAGTTGGCTTCTCTTCATCATTCTGGAGATTTGCCTTTTTTTTTTTTTTTTGTTTAGGGATAGCTATCTGGTATTGATGAAGATTTTCCATAATGTGACCGAACCTGTTTTAGGTTGCCTACGTATCCACGATTAGTGGAATCAGGTCATGCCGTAGTTCAAAATAAGCTTTGCTTTTGATTGGTCGAATTCTTCTCTGTTTGACTTGTCATTCATAGGGTGCCCCAGTGTATGGGTTAAAAAGAAAGGCTATTAGGCTCGAAGGGCTAACTAGCATATGTTATTGCATGGGTACGAAGGAGATATTAAGGGTTATCCAAGGATGGCCTCCTATCCTTTCTTTGATTGGTCAAGAGCATGCGTGGTCATTGCATTATCCTCGTTCAAATATGTTTAATGCTTCATAGCTCGAGGAGGTCTTCGTCACCCCTTTGCTTCTCGTCTTCTAATGGGTTGGTAGCTCGCCTTGCAATCTTTAGGGAGCAGAATACCTTTCTAGTTTATGAGTTTTTAGATTACTCACCCGATGATCATGCAATTATCCTTTAAAGGCTTTAGAATCTAGTTCAGTTCCCAAAACTAGGCATCTCGGAGTAATAAGCAAAACAGATTTAACAACAGTGGGAGATTTCATTATAGTATGAACGGATGTACAAACTTAATTACGAAAGACAAAGATAGGTGGCCACTGGCCAATATATTGACTGTCAGGGAAGACTTCGATTTGGGCCATCATGGCCATTTTCAAAAAAGGAGAAATTAAGGAATAAACCAAAAAGACAAAAAACTGGTGGGACTGCTCAAAATCGGCTGTAGAGCGACTCAGGCTGGTGCACCTCGGTTTCCTGCTGGTGCATGATTAGGGAGAGGGACCTGGTTGATGTCGGCATTCCCTGGTGCAAACTCAATCTTTCCCGTTTCAAGCATGTCTTGGATTGCGTGCTTTAACTCAAAACACATATCGGTGGAATGCCCCGGGGCTTGATGATACCCACAATGGTGGTCAGCCCTGTATGACCTTGGCAGCGTGATTGGTGGCGGCTTGGGTTCCCTCAGCGTGACCAATTTCTTGTCTAGTAGGTAAGGGAGGAGTTGCGAATTGGTATATGGCATGGGCGAGAAAACTCTTCTCTTTTTCTGTTCAAAGGTCATTTGCTGCGAGGGAAGCTGTTGCTGAGTCTGCTCTGGTTGTCGAGGTTGCTGGGGTAAATGGGGAATATGAATAGGCATTGCTGTCACCATTTGTACCTCATCCTCTCTTCTCTGTGTATCTTTCCGTGGTGGTTGAGGACGATTAGAGGATGACAACCCCTTGGATCCTGAGAACATGTCGACTGCTCCCACATCTCCCATCGTAGCCTCAATCCTGGCCCCACATTTGGCCATAGTGCTGAAGTTGGAAATAGGTTGGGCTGCTAGCAGAGTCTTGAATGGATGCTTGAGTGTGCGGAGGAATGTGGTCACCAACTCATCCTCGGGCAGAGGAGTGTTCATTTTTCCAGCATTTTCTCTCTATCGAAAAAACAAAATATTCGATAAAGGATTCATTCTCTCTCTGAGTCATTCTCTCTAGATCTGCTCTTTGTGGGACCAAGTCAATGTTGTAAGAGTATTGAGCAATAAATGCCTCACAGAGGCCTTCCCATGTACGGACCTTGGCTGAGTCAATTTTGGTGAACCACTGTAGGGCTGGTCCCTTCAAACTTCTCTAAAATAGCTGCACCAGCAGCTTGTCACCGTGCTCTAATTGGAACAACTCTCCGCAGTAGACTTTCAGGTGTGTCTCTGGACATCCTTTTCCGTTGTACTTCTCAAATTCGGGCATTTTGAAGTCTCAAGGTAATTGAATCCCTGGATGCAGACACATATCTCGGAAGTCCGTGGATGGTAAGTTGTAGGACCCTTGGGCCCTCTTCACCAATTGTTCTAACCTCTCAATCCTGTCCTTGTAGAAGTCTGGGGTATGTGCTGAGCTAGTTGATATGCTTGACTATTCTGTATTTTGGGCAATCCTTGCCTCCTCTTCCTGATACTGGCCAATGTGTGGTGGCGGGATGTTGAAGGATGGTTGGTTCAGCGGTAGTGGATTATGAGATGGCCGGTTTGAAGGTGACGGGTTATGAGATGGTGGATTTGAAGGTAGTGGGTTATGAGATGGTGGATTTGGAGGTGATGTATTATGAGATGGTGGATTTGGAGGTACTGGGTTGTGAGGTGGTGGATTTGATTGTGGTGGGTTATGAGATGACGGGTTTGATTGGTTTAAGGCGAGTGGTTCGGCGATCAGGATAGAAGAGGAGGACGGTTGCTCCCTATTCACGGCATTCAAGATATCCTGCATGATGTTTTTCAACTCTAGGATGCCTTGTTCAGTCCCGAATACCCTTGACTCTAAATCAGGGACTTGCTGCAGTACATGTTGAGGAGATATTGGGCTGTCAGGGTCGGTTTCCAATCCTTCGACAACTGGCTCATCTCGATCAGTTAGTCTTGTGCTTACTGGAGTCATCTCGAAGAGGGCAGGTAGCTTAGTACTGCTTCTGCTCAGGGTGTTATAAACTGGGTGGTAATAAGACGTATGTACAGATGGATCAGATGACGGTCAAGATGCTGAAGGAAGACTGAGTTAAGACAATGATGAAAGTAGTGATGCGACACACATATGATCTGATGGATGACGTTTCGACATGGGACATTGCCCCTTGTCTGGTCATGAATATAAATATGTACAAAGAATGATGGATGCACAAAATTTCAATTGTTAGCATGTTGAATGTGTTGATACACACAAATGAAATGAATGAATTAAATTGAGTCAAATGAACTGAGCAAGTATACTCAGAAAATGGATGAGTCAGCTCAACGCGTGATCCAATGAGGTGAGTAGACAGAGGTCCATTTCACTTATCTGGGTTGTTAGGAGCCAGAGCCCAATGGGTCAAGATCGAAATGAATCAATGGATTCTCCATATGATTCGCTTTAGATTCTAGGCTTTTAAACCTCACATGATTGAGTTAGCTAAAGAATGGATTAGGGTTAGACCTATCTAGCAATCAAGGCTCACACAAACTCCGAAAATGGTTTAGGTATAGAGATACGGTTGTCCCTATACCTGAATAATTGATGTAGGAGTGGCTTAAACCAGTAACAGAATAGGGATAAGGTTGTCCCTCCTGAAGGGTGTTCTTGGTTTATGCCCAAACAAAGACCTATAGTATATATGCTTATGCTGGTGTATGCAAGGTTTTTGTTTAAAAGGTTGATGAGCACTTGACCGTATATACGACTCCCCGGTATAGGACATACCTGAAAAGGGACGATTGGTGCAAGTGGGAAAGACCAGTCGCGTTAACCGGAGATAACCATCTCTCGGTCTACAACCAGTACTTTCCACAGATCTTTGGGCTCCAGCATCGGGGATAACCATCCCTCGATTGTAAGCTTTCCGGATCCAATCTAGATAGGTGAAAGGGTTCTTATTCTGGTATGCAATAAATGTGAATGTATATACATCAATCAAAATCAAGCAATGAATAAAAAATGGAATCCTAGGCATGTTGCTAAGTTGGCAAACAAATGTCTGAGATTCGATGAATGATAGAAGTATAAGTTAGCATATGTGCAGATTAATAAAATTAGCAACATATAGATATAATTAAAAGTTTCTGATATGGTTTCCCTTGTTCAGTTCAGACTTAGGTTTTGGCTCGAATACTGGTCTGCGAAACCAGAGTCCCCAGCAGAGTCGCCAAGCTGTAGACCCGGGATTTTAACCCCCACTCCCGATCAGGATTGCACCCGAGGAGGAATAGTGTTAACAATGTTGAAAAGAGAGAGTCGCCACCTATTTAGATTGTGAGGGAAAATAGGGTCCCTTAAAAGATTGGATAAGGCTTCGATCTGGAAATTGAGTTCAAGGTAAGGGTTCATTTGAGTCAGGGGAAGGTGTTAGGCACCCCTAAACTTCCATCCGGAGATGGTTACCTACTCCTTAAGTCTGAATTAAAGTGGGGAAACCATAAGAGAAACTTGTATTTCATCTATATGCTTGACAAATATTGTATGAACAGTAATGTACATGTTAAAGTAAGCTGGGACAGGATAGGGGTTCTATCCTAGGTGAGCTGAACCCGATCAGGGTTGCCTACGTATCCACAGTCAGTGAAATCAAGCCACACGTAGTTCCAGATGGGTAGTTGATGGTTTGATTTGTTGGGTGTTTGGATTATGGGTGTTTGACAAGCTGAGATTGGTATTTGGATGTTGTGTTTTTGAATGGTTCAGGGGTTTTTGCTCCTGTTAGAGGAGCGAGGTGACCTTTTAAGCTCGTGCTGAGGAGCGTTTGAACAGTTTTGGCTCATGTCAAGGAGCACTTGGACAGTTTTAGCTCATGTCAAGGAGCCTTTGGGTTTAGGGTTTGATGGGATTTGAAACAGGGTTTGAGCGGAGTTTCTAGACAAAAGTTTGACTAGGTGGGTAAGGTTTGACCTAGGGTTTAGTTAAGGTTTAACTAGAGGTCACTAAGGTCTACCTAGGGTTAACTAGGGTTCAGGTAGGGTAACTGGGGTTTAGGTAGGGTAACTAGGGCTTAGGTAGGGTAACTGGAGTCAACTAGGGTTTGATTAGGGTTTAGGTAGGGTTTAGGTGAGGTTTTGAATCAAGGTTTGAGCCGAGATTCGGACAGGGTTTCGACAGGGTATGGTATGTTTGAACCGAAGTTCGGACAGAGGTTCGACAGGGTAAGCCGGGTTTAAATAAAACCGGGCAGGGGTTTGACAGGGTAAGCCGGGTTTAAGTAAAACCGGGCAGGGGGTTGACAGGGTAAGCCGGGTTCAAGTAAAACCGGGCAGGGGTTTGACAGGGTAAGCCGGGTTTAAATAAAACCGGGCAGGGGTTTGATAGGGTAAGCCGGGTTTAAGTAAAACCGGGCAGGGGTTTGACAGGGTAAGCCGGGTTTAAGTAAAACCGGGCAGGGGTTTGACAGGGTAAGCCGGGTTCAAGTAAAACCGGGCAGGGGTTTGACAGGGTAAGCCGGGTTCAAGTAAAACCGGGCAGGGGTTTGACAGGGTAAGCCGGGTTTAAGTAAAACCGGGCAGGGGTTTGACAGGGTAAGCCGAGTTCAAGTAAAACCGGGCAGGGGTTTGACAGGGTAAGCCGGGTTTAAGTAAAACCGGGCAGGGGTTTGACAGGGAAGCAGTCTAAGTATAAAAAATAATAAAATAATTATACTAAGAAAGGACAAAGCAAACGTCAGAGTTTCGGCGATTTTACCTTCCGGGAAACCCAAAAGGGTCTCTGAATTAAGTGCTCCCGAGAACGATTCTTCGAAATCGAGTTCCTGGGATCGCCGACGCCTAAGAAGAGGGTTTTTTGGAAAGAGGAGAGAGAAGAGAGCAAGTGAGTATTGAGTGAAAAATGAAGAAGAGGTGAAAGCTTATTTATAGGTTTCGAAAAAGGATATTCCAAGGAATATTCTAAGGAATATTCCTTTGGATATTTTCAAATGAATATTCCTTAGGATATTCTAAGAAATATCATAAGGAATATTCTTGGAATATTCCAAGGAATACTTTTGTAAAAAAAAATTAATTTTTTTATTTTTTGGCGGCGCGCGTCGATTTCCAGTTGACCGAAAACCCGATTTCTCGTTTTAAGTCTGATTTGAGCCCAAAAATAGTCAAAATTGAACTGATAAAATCCAGAAAAATATCTTAGATAAAATGTTACTTTTTCAAAACTTAACAAGGGTGTTTCGGTCATTTTGCAGGGGTAATTTGGTCATTTTTACCATTTTAGGCTCGATTTGATCCCAAAAACAGCCGAAATTGAACTGATAAAATCCAGAAAAATATTTTAGATAACATGTGAGTTTTCCAGAACTTTTCAGAGGTATTTTGGTCACTTTGAACTCCAGGGGCATTTTGGTCTTTTTTTTTACCTAAGGGGCGTTTTTTGGGAATCGAAGCACATGGAAAGAGGGTCTTAAAAGAGAGTTTTTAAGATGGTTTTTAGAGGGGTAAAAGATGCTAAAGGGGTGCAAAATTGGGGTGCTTACAACTCTCCAACACTCATAATCTAGAGCTTGAATGTAGTACATCATCCTAGATTTTCAATAGTTATAATTTTCTCCATTAAACAGAGGTGGTCTAGTGGTGGACTGTCCTTCTCCTAGGCTTGTTGCAAAAACATTGTTTGTCATAATAAATTCGATTACTCAGATTGTTTAGATCTATTTAGAGTATTAGGCTTTGATACCAATTATTGGTCAGGTAATGACCCTAAAGGGGGGTGAATAGGGTTTATGACAGCTTTTTAAAACAATTGAACTACAAATTCAAAAGTGCGGAATAAAATTAAATATGCAACAAGCTGGACTGTAGAATATTTAAAGAAAAGAGAGCAGAGATAAAGAGAATGCAAACTCAAGATTTGTTTACGAGGTTCAGCAATCCAGCCTACTCCCCGCCTCAGCTTCCAGCTAGAGGATTCACCACGATTCCTTAATCGCACTGGCTCCTTTACAGGTGGAGTCCAAACCTTTACAATCTCTCTTACAGGTTGAAATATTACCTTACAAGCTCTCCTTTAGGTCGAGCTGAAACCTCTCAAGAGCACAACCCTCTCTTGAAAAAACTAAAGCAACAACTTCAGTGCAAGAATCCAGAATTCTTGACAACTTTCAATAAATGAGTTTTTGGATTAAAAATCCAAAGAGAAAGCTCCTTAAATGAGCTAAATAAGAGTGAAATAAAAACTCTAATTAAGTCTCTCAAAGTAGGTAGGAGTCAAGTAAACTCAAGAGAGAATTTTTTGGGGATTTTCTAAGTATGAGAGTAAGTGAAAATCAATAGCAGTGAATAGGTGATCGATGGGAGTTATTGCAGTGATCAAGATTTGTTATATGTTCATAATTTATAGCATTTGATCCAATAGTTTCATTGGGGTAGCATTAAATGCTTTTAGGTCCATTGCAAACTAGCCGTTGCAAAGATTTTTCAGTTTCAGACATGATTTCGTCGACGAAGTTGAGTTCCCACTTGAGTTTGTCACCGAATTCAAAAGATGGAATTTTAATTTAAAAAAATACTGTAATGAATTCGTCGCCGAAGTTAACCCAACCAAAGATATTGTCGCCGAAATCAAGAAACATAACTGAATTTGAAAATTTTTGTAATGACTTCATCGCCGAATTCAATCTACCCAGAGAATTCATCGATGAATTCAGAGTAAAAATTCTGAATTCAGTCTTGGATCACACTGAAGGGATGTGATTGATTTCCTAGGTCAATTAGCTATACTCTTATCATAATTTTATGATTAATTAGAGCTTTGGAGTTATCTTCAAAAATGTCCTAGGCTCCCATGGTCAATCTATGATTCTTGAGCTTTTCAACTTACCATCCTTTTGAGGACATTTTACATAAGTCCTATACATTCTCAGAATAAAAAGTAAACACATTTAAAAATGATGAGAGATGATCTTGGCTTGACTTAGATCTTGTGATTTTGCCTTTTGTCTTTAATGGACCTGACTTGGACTAAGGTCTTATCTTGGATCTTCATCTTGTATTCAGTGAGTTGAACTTCCTCTTGGGTAATTTCCATCATTTTTCATGATTGGAGTGCTATCAACTTATGTAATCTGAAATGTTCACGCACTTAAATGATTTTATTAGTACCAAATATTTTATTATTATGTTATTATCAAAATTAATAGGGGTACTTATAGTTGTAACCCTGAGGCTAACAATCTCCCCCTTTTTGATGATGACATAACAATGTAATGAAATTGGGTTAAGCTCCCCCTCACGACATGTTTTTCATAAAATCTTTGAGGTAAGATCCCCCTACGCATATGCATTTCCAACATAATCACAGTTGTTATTTAGATGCATATTTATGATGAGGTAAAGGATATATCACCCTAGTTATGTACCAAGAAAAGTTCCACAAAGATAAGTTTCAATTTTAATTTCTCTTCACAACATATTGGATCAAGACAATAAGAGAATTGCATAAGCAAAAGACATATTATGTGTGTACTGCCAAAGATGCAAAAAAAATATCATATTTCAAATAGTTCAAATGTCATTTCATTTATCAATCATCAATCATCAAATTTTTTCAACAAATTTAAATTTTCATTACATTTCATGTTTCTCCCCTTATGTCAACATAAAAAAAAAATTAAAGAAAAAAAGAAAAAAAATTACAGCCGTCTGTTTTCTGCTTTTTGATGAGGTCTGCAACCTTTGAGAGGACATCTTCTGATGGCTCAGTTGGATCGGAGTCATCATGGGAGTCTGAGGAAGAGGAGGTGGGATCTGAGTCTGAAGGAAGGGAGATGATAGGGGAATCAGTAGCTTGACCCCTTTTGGAGGCGGTTACCTTTATTGGTCTCTTGCCTTTGGAAGAAAAGGGAGCTTGACCCCTTTTGGTGGCTCCACTAGCTAGACTCACCCGAAAATTATTCATTTTCTTCAACTCATTAGTGGCCCGCAAGGTAATTGAGGCAGCTATGGAGTCATTCTCTGCCATATCCAAAAGAAACTTGCCTTGAGTCTTCAACTGAAGAGCTGATGATTCTACAATTCCTTGGATTATCTTTGTGACCTTCTCCATTCAGATACTTTCTTCGGATTGTTCTGCTCCCAATCTATGTAGAAATGAAGATACAAAGTAAACTCTATCTTTGGTGACTGAGGCATCCATATTAACTGTCCCTAAGACAGAGTATGTGGCATTGGCACACTCTCTAAGATCATTATGCACCGGGGCAAGAGAAGACTAGACTGCTTTGGGGATTTTGCGCATCTCAGACTCAAGAGCTGCAAAACGGGAGAGAGTAGAGGAATGGAGATTCTGAAGAGTTTCCCTTGATTCGATTTGAATGGTAGTTAGATTTTCCCTTGTTGCTGCCATGAAGGTGAGCAGTGATGCCTTTATTTCCTCTTGAAAAGCCTGTTGGCTCATCCTTATTTCGAACTGAAACTGCTCCAAGCTGGAAGACATGGAGGTAATCTGCCCTGCCATGATATTCAGCTGCTCATCTGAAGCTGCTGGCCTGCTAGGCTCCTTATAGAACTGACCAGGGTCCTCAAAATGAGGGGACACCTGTCTACGAGAACTCTCTGGAATCTCTCCAGCATCCACCAAATCAGACCAGTCAGGCAGCTCATTTCTGGTGTGTTGCTCACCCTGTAGCTCATCTGCAGGATCCACTTCTAGTACTGACTGCTGCTCAGCCTGGGGTTCCTCCTCTGGCACTAAATCTTGTTGCTGCTCAGCCTGAAGTTCTACTGTGGGTATAGATGAAGAGGAAAGAATAAATGAACAGGGAGTAGAAAAAAGGTATAGATGGAATATGAATAGGAACTGGAGTATTGGAAGGAAGGGAGGAGGACTGAGAAGCAGAGGGTTTGGGAGTCCAAACCTTCTGGGAGTCATTCCAGATATAGCCCATTCTTTGAATGGTTGCTTTGCTATAAATTGAGGAATCATCAGGGGTGACAATATCTATTTGAGAGGCTAAAGGAACATTGAAGTGTTTAAATATTTTTATCAGAGCCTGAACAAAAGGGAGACACCCTGATTTTCTCTTAAATGCATCATTCATACAATGGACAATGATGTAGGAGAGATCAATGGGTGTGGAGGTAAGGATGCACCACATGAGGAATACATCGAAATAGGTGAGATACTCCCTACCACCAACCCTGGGAACTAGGTTATAAGTGATAATGTGGTGAATCAGTCTAGCAGTGAGGGTAAGATCTTTAACCTTAGGTTGAAAAGGAGAAGTAAAATCTTGGTTTATGCGCATCATTTTCAGTGCTTCAACCAAATCAAATCCTTCATGACTGGTCCACTGACCATTCACAATGGTTTGAAGGGTACACTGAGGGATCTTTAAAATTGAGTGCAATTGATTTAAATGAAGAGAAATGTTTTTACCTAAGACAAATAAGGTAATAAGAGATTCGGATTGATTGAAATTGAAGTGAGTGTAAAAGAGTTTGACTAACTCAGGAAACAAGGGTTCATTTGATTCGAGAAATTTATCCCATTTTAGGGCAGAAAAGAGAGTTTTTATGGGTTCGAGCCCATAGGCATCAAAAATAATGAAATTAACGACTTTATCGTACAGAGGGGAACAAGATAGGAATTTTTCTTTGAATAATTTCTCAAACTTTGCTTCCTTGAACTTTACTGGGACTGGAGTTGAACTTGAGGCCGGTTCTTTTCCTCTGTCGGTTCCTGATTTCTTCTTTGGTGGCTCCACAGATGCATTCTTCATTCTAGGAGGCATATTCTGAGAGATTTAGAAAGATTTGCTAGAGCTTGGAACAAAGAAGGGTGCACGAGCAATGGAATAGGGACTTTGGCAGGAAGGATTAGGTTTGAAAAAGTTTGGATTTTGGGGGTTACTATTTATTCACACGACTCAATTCGTCGCCGAAATGGGCGTCGTCCCTGAATTCGTCGCCGAAATTAAGTTAGGAGCCCTAATTTGTTTAATTTCGGATTGACTTTGTCGACGAAATGGATGACTCATCCAGGTTCGTCGCCGAAATGGATACAGAAAACATTCTGTTTTCTATATTTCCCAAAGATTCGTCGCCGAAATCATATTCTAGATTGAATTTGTCGCCGAATTCAGTCCTAAATATAAAGAATTGTTCTACCCATTTTCCTTTAAGTCAAAGATTCATCAAGACATCTAAAATAATCATAATGAATTCAAATCAATCTATTTATCAATCAAGTAAGTTATAGGCATATCAAATCAAAGATTTCAATTTTTGATTGCTGTTGATTAAGTTAAATCACTTAGACAAGTCATACCCAGTTCTCTTCCCAAAGCACTAAATCTATCAGAATGTAAAGGTTTGGTGAAAATATCAGCAAGCTGATTAATTGTATCAACAAGTTCCAAAATAGCGTTTCCATTTTGCACACGATCTCTAATAAAATGATATCTTATTTCTATGTGTTTAGTCCTTGAGTGTTGAATAGGATTCTTAGTCATACAAATAGCACTTGTGTTATCACACTTAAAAGGAATTTTAGTATAGATAAGTTTAAAATCTTATAGCTGTTGTTTCATGTAGAGAGTTTGAGCGCAACAAAGTCCAGTTGCCATGTACTCAACCTCAGCTGTGGATAAGGCCACTGAATTTTGTTTCTTACTAAACCATGAAACTAGAGAATGTCCTAAAAAGTGACAAGTTCCACTAGTACTTTTTCTATCTACTTTGCATCCAGCAAAGTCTGCATCTGACTAGCTTATTAGATCTAAGTTTGTGTCCTTTGGATACCATAAGCCTAAATCAATTGTTCCAAGTAAGTATCTAAAGATTTTTTTTTACAGTAGTTAAGTGAGATTCTTTTGGACAGGATTGGAATCTTGCACAACTGCAAACACTAAACATAAATCTGGATTACAAGACCTCCTACCGTGCATACACCCTAAAGGAAAAACTCTATGTTTGACAGACACCAAATTAAAATAAAATATCTACTTAAAAAGTAAATACTCAAAGAACTCTCCTGCTTTCCACGATGTTGAATAAGCTTTTTCAATCCCTGCAGTTTGAGTTATTTGGTACCTGAAAAGACAATTATTTCCAATTAAATAAAAATAAAAATATTTTTGGATTTTTTTTAAATGATTAATTTAAATTTAATCTTTTAAATTAACAACCAGACCATTCCAGCAATCCCCGGCAACGGCGCCAAAAATTGATCGTCAGTCAATCTTAAATTATTCCTTCTTATTAATAATTTCATAGAATAGTACTCGTAAGGGTATCGTTCCTCTGAAGACTGCACTGGTTTCATTGCCTTTTATTCAGATTAATTTTAAACTAATAAAATAGGTAATTGAATTTTTGCTTGATTAACTAAAACAATTAATTAAAACTAATTAAAGGAAATTTCTAAATTAAACTATCAACTAATGGTTTTAAATCATTTGGAAGAGAAAATCTAGGGTTTTCAAATCCACCATTAACCTAATAACCATCCCCTATGTTGAATTTATCATAACCTCTTAAATTGCAAGCATTCTAGTTAGAGTGACAGCACGTCCCCTCTCAACTAATCTAGAAAAGTTCAAGGGATTATATCCTTAGCATATCGTATCTTCGGTTAGCACGAATGATACACACTAATCTACGGTTGTGTAATCACTCGTCTTCCCTTAGCATAAAATATCTTTGGATTTAGTCTCTCGATATTTTAACACCATTGCATAAAACCTATGTTTAAATTCTAAAGAAAATTAACACAAGTGATTTTATTTCCAATTTCATAATACCTAAGACAAGGTTGAGAATTCCATTGAAATCAAATATAAATAAAATAAATCCGGTTGTTTGAAAACAACCCTCTCATTATGCAATCAATGTCTTACAATGCAGAGAATCAAAATAAAAACAAAATAAATGACACAGTTACTTGGCTAGGGTTTTATCGAAACCCTAGAGTGGAAATTAGTTCATCGCTAGGGAGGAATGCAACATCTTCATGGACAAAGCTGCAGCACTTCTCTTCATGGCTTCCTTGATCTTTAGAGCTTCTCTTCTTTAGATCTAAAAATCTCTATAAAATTCTCTAATAATGATAATGGCTAGGAATTCTCTTTTTATAGAGAAAGACAGAGTTCTTGTAGAATAGGAGTTCTAATTGAGGTCTAAGTCTTCTTTTTCTCTCTCTATACTCTTTTTGGGTTGAATGAGGATTAAACCCTCTTTTAGGAAGACAATAATGGAGTTAGAAAGTGTTTAGAAGTACTAAAACACTATTCATGGATTACTATTTCACCCTATTTATAATTTTGCCACTGAACTTCAAATAATTCTAGAGAGCTTAATTCTAATCGGATTAACCCGAAATTTTAAACATAGCTCCTTTAGCTCATCTAGAATTTACCCAAAAAGTTTCATAAATTTTGGATGAAGACAAATTACCAAAATACCGCTCTATTAATAGACTTGCGGTTTTGGCCAATCGATCCATCAAGGTAGATTTCCACGATTTCGCTCTCTTTTTTTGTTCTTTCTTTTGCTCTTCTCTGTTATGAGATTCTTTGAGTTTTTGAAGCTTATAAATCTTCAATTTTATCTTCTTTTCCTCACATGAACTTGAAATAAGAATAAACAACCAAGTAGCATAAAATAATATAAATGATTAGCAAGTTAAGTTTGAGGTGCTTTTATGTCTAACATTTAGCACCGATCACAACCCCAAACTTAGACATTGCTAGCCTTCAAGCAATGAAAAATAAAATAAAACTAAAATCTAAACTAAACCTACATCCCCTTTCGTGGGATCTCCGGTTGCATTTTTTATATGCAACAAGCCTTTTAAACCCCTAGGTGGCTCTAGAGGACAAATGAAGTCTTGTGAAGGTTTACAGTGATGACACCTACAAACATCTGTACTACCCTGTCATTCAAGTAAAATATGCAAATCTCAAAAGTGATTGAGTTATATTCCAAATTTTCCACACTCACAATACATACAAGATAATCCACAAATTATTAACAAGATTGAATTTTCAACTCTCCACATTCTCAATTTCACACCATTCTTAACTATTTTTGAAAAATTTAGCTTCTAAAAGATTTTTCAGATATTTCTTTGATGTGTAATGTGACAAACAATTGAATGTGTGATATCAACCTTACTTTTCAACAGTTGTTCTGTCTTCTCATTTATCATTGAATTTTCTTTCAATTTAAACTACCAACTCCAAGGCTTTCATTCAATACTTTTTTTTTTTTTATAAGTGTGACTGTGCAAAATCTAAGTCAATTAAGCATTCTAGACAACCCATATAGCAAGTGTTAGGCCGGTGACTCTCAAACCTGATGACTTTAAGGCACCAAGTGTCAAGACACCTCTAAGGGCTTAGTAACTCGATTTAACTAGGCTACGAACTTAAACTAGTCACACTAGGTTATTTTATCCATTCTAAAAATCGCACGTTTTGACGCAAACACTCTATGCTTAGTGAGACAAGAGGCTCGGTTACTAAGTGTAAAACCTGGTTAGGTAACTGATATTCGCTTAAAAGTGTTTGTTTTTCACGATTATCCTTTGAGAATTATTGAACTCTCCTACGTAAAACTTTTATTTTTACAAACTTTTCTACGTAAGAGTTTTATCAATTGCATAGAACACACTTTTCTAGTTAAAATGGTGTATTTGCATAGTTTAAACACATTTATGAAAGTCTAGATACTGAGTCATTTCGATGAACCCTCATTACGTGTTTTAACTGTCTCAGGAACCCTAACTAGACGATTTTCAAGGACCGGAGGCCGTAGTTAAGCATCAAAGCCCATTACCAAAGACTAAAGAGCCAATAGGCTATACCAAGTAGATGCAGGCTAAGTGTGGGCTAAGCCAAGAGATCACAATTACAAAATGAGGCCTAGGGAGCTGAAGAGTTGATTTCCAAGAAAGAGGACTTGAGTAATAAAGATCACAATACAAGACAAAGGAGAAAAGCTTGCTTAGTTGGTGAAATCTATGAGAGATTGTGTTAGTGACCAGGGTTCAAAACCCTTTGCCATCATTTTCTCTTCCTTTTCTCTTTTATTTCTCAAAAACCCTAATCTCTCTCTCCTAATCCTATTCTTCCAACCTTAATCATCTTAGTCGTCCATCCTTACTTTTCAAAGCCCTATTTAGTTCAAAATCCTAATCCCATCTCTTTCTCCTAAACCTAGTGAAATTACTCTGATCAATGATCTCTATGACCTAGAGGGGGGGTGAATAGGTCTATCTAAGAACTTCTAACCAATTTTTAATTTTTTATCTAATTAGATTGGAAATCAATGAACCATTCAAACAATCCACACAAATCAAACACAGCAGATTTTTACGTGGAAAACCCTTACGGGAAAAAACCACGGGACCTCGTCCAGCAACAAACTTCACTATAAGAAGAATTCAAGTACAAGACAAGACCTTACCCAAACCGGACTTGACGTTCCTAGGTACAGAATCTTACTCTTGATTTCCACGAACCAGCAGGTTCGATCTCCGCTGTAGCAGCTTCGGTTCCTAACCGACCAAATCTTCTCAAGCTACTTCAATGCCACGATCACACACGATCGATCTCCTTCCACGAAGGCTCCGGATCATACACCGGACATACACACGAAGTGTAGGGTTGTGAATCAATTTAGAAAGCTTCAAACCCTAGAGGGATCTCATACAGATCTGAGATCACACAATGCAAGATCAAAAGGATAGATCTATACTTGCATTCTCTAGGATGATTGAAAAAGGAGGGATCACTAAAGATCTATGAAGAACAATGGAAAAAACCCTAGAAGGGTTTCTCAGACCTCTACTCTTTCAAAAATAAACAAAGATACGAATTAGGTCTCCAAAAATTTGTTTATATAGGGTTTAGAAAAGAGTCCAGAAAAAATAAAATTATGTTTACGAGGACCGATCGATCGGTGCTTATTACCGATCGCTAGGTCCAAAACCGATCGATCGCTACTTTCACCGAGAGATCGGTTAAAAATACTCTCTCTGGAAAAATACCCCATACAAAGTTTTTGACCAGTCGATAGCCACCGATCGATCGGTCGCAACACCGAGCGATAGGTTAAAAATAGTCTCTCTGGAAAAATACCCCATACAAAGTTTTTGACCAGTCGATAGCCACCGATCGATCGGTCGCAACACCGAGCGATCGGTTGAGACAGAATTTCAGCCTAAACATTTTTCTTTTGTTTTTGTTTGATTCAAAATAGATCAAACTTCTTTGACAGGCTTAAAACTATTCTCATAAGTATGTTTAGAGTTATCTAAGTCAAATCCAACCTAAGTAGGGGTCTCTAAGTCCATTACCTGTCTAGATCCGGAGTAGAAGCTTTTTCTTCAATATCTTCAGTCTTCTTGAAATTTTAACTCTTCCGACAAGTTGAACAAGACACAACTCTTATGACCTATCTAAAAATCATGGAATTTGCCAACACCTATTTTTGGATTTACACCTAGCCCCCACCTTCTAGCCTAAATCCTAGCCATCCATTTCACTAAACCTAAATCCTAGCCACCCATTTCACTAACCCTAAAACCCTAATATCTAAGAGATTAGTGGCCACCCCTCACTTTCCCACTTTCCATTTTAGCCATTTTTCTTTAGTTAGAAACCTTGACTAATTCAAAAAACTTTCCAAAATTCTAAATCCTTTGTTCCAAAACCATTCATCCCTCCCCCTCTATATAACTCACGGCCATGTGTGGGCACATTGAATTCTAAAACTTTCTCTCATTCTCACCTCCATCTCTCCTCACATCTCATTGTGGTGACCGTACCACACACCTCTCTTTTCTCTCTCTCTATCTCACATCTCACCTCTTTTGTAGCACCCCGGACTTTTTCATCCTTAATGAATAGCACCTTCGTAGCTAATTGGCCATTTTTGTAGTCTAATTAATAAATAAGGGAGAAATTAGAAATTCTAAAACGTCAGAAATGTTCCATTTCGAAGTACGAACCCAACGCAAGTTGAATCGTCAAAATCGGACGAACGAGTCAAAAGATATGGCCAAAACAGTCTGGACCTGCAGGCAATCGTAGCTCGAAAGGCACTAAGGACGTAGCTTTAGCTCTGATAACGTATACGTTGTGCATCCGTTGTGCAACAGACAACGGGTACGTTGTACAGCAAACAACGTGTGCGTTGTACAGCTCACGACGGGCACGTTGTACATAAGACAACGGACAACGAGCTCAGCACTACGCACAACACAACGTGACAACGGGTACGTTGTACAGCAAACAACGTGTACGTTGTACAGCTCACGACGGGCACGTTGTACATAAGACAATGGACAACGAGCTCAGCACTATGCACAACACAACGTGACAACGGGTTCGGCACCCTTCACAGCACAACGTGCTCGGCACTATTCACAGCACAACGAGCTCAGCACTATGCAAACCACAACGTGACAACGGGTTCGGCACCCTTCATAGCACAACGTGCTCGGCACTATTCACAGCACAACGTGTTCAGCACTATTCACAGCACAACGTGCTCGGCACTATTCACAGCACAACGTGTTCAGCACTATTCACAGCACAACGTATTTGGCACTATTCACGGCACAACGTGTTCGGCACTATTCACAGCACAACGTGTTTGGCACTATTCACAGCTCAACGTGTTCGGCACTCGTGTTTTTGCAGAAATTTTAGTAAGGGTATTATGGTCTTTTTGGTTGGTTCACTCTTACCTTAAGAGTTTAACCCGAGCCTTTAGGGCTCATTCTCAACACTTAGAGGATTTGGGGGACTAGAAGAGAGGAGAAAGGGTTTCCTAAGCTAGGGTTTTGCTTTTGGAGAAGAATCAAAGGGGTTTTGAGACCCTAGATCACTTCAAGTCCGATTTTCTCCAAGATCACGGCTCAAGCACTCGTGGAGAGCGTTTCCCAAGCTAGGGCAGCAACCCAAGCACGTTTTTGAAAGGGGTTTCTTCCCCAACTCAAGTCTCCTTCAAGCAAAGGTGTTCTTCTTTCAAGTTGGAGCTTCAATCAAGGTTTCTACCAAGGATCAAGCCTTGATCTAAGGTTAGTACACCCTACTAACTTACCCTAGCAAAAATCTAGGTTTTCTATATAAAAATGTGATTCTTTATATTATGTTTTCCTCCTTATGAAATGTGTTATTCCCCATTAAATATAAACAAGATAATGGAAAAGGTGTGGATGTGTGGGTGGAATGTTGGATGTGGCGATTGGATGCCGAGATGTATGTTGTGTGATGTGCGTGATGGAAATGGTGGATGGGTATTTTACCAATAATGAACTTACCTTGATGTTTGGATGGAAAATATGCGCTAAAAAGAACAAGATGAATTATTAAGAAACATTGCATGTGTTGTGTTTGACAAAATGCCTAAACTATGAATAAACGACTTAGATGAAGAAAATGGAAATAGGTTTTATGCATGTGTTCTTATAGACGATGAATTGATCCAATGTCATGTGAATTACTTAAGTTACCTATGCTAATATTATGAATTGAATTGTAATGCCATATCTCTTTTGTTAAGCGTATTCCCACGATTGTTATTATTGGCACGCACATGAGCACGCATGATAGCATGAACCGAGATTTCAAGAGCATGTGCATATAATAAACAACAAGTGCATTGCATAACAAGGAGGTTGGTAGCCCATGGACATTTGGGTACTAGCCTCTGGCTCACAAGAAAACCATGCATTTCATAACAAGGAGGTTGGTAGCCCAGGGAAATTCGGGTGCTAGCCTCTGGCTCACAAGTGCATTGCATAACAAGGAGGTTGGTAGCCCAGGGACATTCGGGTGCTATCCGCTGGCTCACAAGTGCATTTCATATCAAGGAGGTTGGTAGCCCAGGGACATTCGGGTACTAGCCTCTGGCTCACAAGAAAACCATGCATTTCATAACAAGGATGTTGGTAGCCCAGGGACATTCGGGTGCTAGCCTCTGGCTCACAAGTGCATTTTAAAACAAGGAGGTTGGTAGCTCAGGGACATTCGGGTGCTAGCCTCTGGCTCACAAGTGCATTGCATATCAAGGAGGTTGGCAGCCCAGGGAGATTCGGGTGCTAGCCTCTGGCTCACAAGTTACGAGATGGAGGTTTACAAGATGATGATCATGCATTCATGCATGCACGCATACATAATTTCTACGAGGCATACAGGGACATGACAGGGGTTTTCAAGCATGAGTTTTATCGGCGTTTTCGCATTCATGTACGCACGTCAGGATGCTTGTATTGTATCATGCCTTATACTGTTTCTTTTGTGATGTTTCTATTACTGCTTGTATGATAGTACTATTGTGTGTTTTATTATTGTTATGGTTTGCTAGTAGCTTGTACTCGCTGAGTATTCCATGCTCAGCCGTACTTTCATGTCAGCAGGTACTGAGGAAGCCCTTGACCCGGAGCCTTGGGTCGAGGAAGAGTATATAGAGGAGAGAGAGCCGGCTATTCCATTACAGTCTCAAGCGGACCGAGACCTCGATGGGTGGCCATACCTCGACTACTGTTGAGGGGGAGTATGAGAGGGTCTTGTGTATTTTGATATTTTGATAGGTGGGCCTGTCCACCTTAGACTTAGACATGTCTTGTATTTATGTTAACTTGGAATACTATTTTGGATCATCAGAAGAAATAAAAATTTGTTTACGCTTCCGCATATATATTAGCTTCCGCGCTCTGAATATCGTTGTTAGTACTGTATTTTATCTTGTGCATTACAGGATGGTTGATAGGTACGTAGTGTGACACCTAAAATATCCCTAAACTCCTAGGGGGTATTTCGGGGCGTTACAGAGTGGTATCAGAGCTCTAGGCATTAGAGTCCCTAGGGTCACTTGGATGATTAAACAAGGTATTAGAATCACCTTAGAGAGTTGTATTCCTAGTATAGACTAACAAGTTAGTCTTTGTCAAAATGGGTTGAGCTTCAACCGAACATAGAGTCCTACGCTAGGAACACGGATTGTATGTTATGCTATTGTGTTTATATACCATGTGTACATTATTTGTGTTGTACTTATTAAATATACTTGATGGATATGTATTGAGTGAATTACGAAATTTGTACTAAATGCGTATCCAAGTTAAACTCATGTTGTATTGTCGTTCTCAGGAGAAATCATGAGACGCAATACCCGGGGTCGCGGGTACAACACAAGGGGTAATGGAGGTGATACTCCATCGGGTGATGATCAACCCGACTTTGCCCAAGCATTCGCATCCATAGCCGAGACTTTGGCTATGTTGGCGGCAAGGCAACCGGCCACTCCGCCTAATGCGGCACTTATACCGGCTCCTCCTAACCGAGCCCAAGCCGGGATAGAAGCTTTTCGGAGGATGAGGCCTCCAACTTTTTGTGGAAACATTGATCCACTTGTCGCCGAGGGTTGGATTCGGCAACTCGAGAAGATATTCTCGGTATTGGCACCTACGGAAGTGGAAAGGGTCACTTGGGCCGCCTTTATGCTTGAAGGCGAGGCCGACCATTGGTGGAAGTCTGCACTTCGGACCCGAGAGTTAACCCGGCGAGGTCAAGACTGGACTTGGGAAGAATTCTTGGAGGTTTTCAACAAGAAGTACTTTCCGGTCGGAATGAAAGAAAAGATGGAAGTCGAATTCATTACCTTGGAGCAAGGTAATATGTCAGTAGCGGCTTATGAAGCCAAATTTTCAGAGCTATCTCGATTTGCTCCACACATGATAGCGACCGAGGCTATGAAAGCCCGAAAATTTGAGAGAGGATTGAAGGCTTACCTTAAGGACCGAGTCTCGATGTTTAGACATGAGACATATTCCGAAGTTGTTGATAAGGCACTTTTGGCCGAGTCAAACTCCGTGGAGTTTTTCAAAAGAAGAGAAATAGAGAAAGGACAGTAGATTAGTTCAGGGGAGAAGAGAGCAAGGACTAGCTTGTATCAGTCCGCAGGGCCGGCTCAGTCACAGAGGATGTATTCGGCACCACAGGCTCCCCGCCCTTTTGCTCCACCGGCCTTTCGCCCGGCTATCTCATATGCTCCTCGCCCCGCAGTTACTCAGGCTATGGGATATGCTCCTTCCCCCTATTCGCATGATGTTTGCACTCTTTGTGGAAGGAAGCATCCAGCAGGAGAATGTCGAAGGATTACAGGAAGTTGCTTCTATTGTGGTGACCATGGTCACATGGTTAGAGATTGTCCCCGACGTCAATTGCCAGGTCAGTCTTCGGGGAGCAGGCCCCCGATTAGGCAGACATCTCAGCCTAGCTCTTCTCAGGCTTCAAGGGCCTCACAGTCTACCCGGCCTCCTCGCCCAGCCACACAGGGCCGAGTCTTTTCCTTATCCGAGAGAGACGCACGTGCATCCGACGATGTCGTGCAAGGTACGCAAAAATTCTAGAGTCTAAGTTGTGTAAAATTTCTATGGTTTATGATGTGATTATTTATACTAAGGGTTACCTATGTATGATGCTTGTGATTTTTTGAAATCTACTAATAGTAGCTACTTAATCGCACAGGCGCTTTATTAGTGAACGAGTGTCTCGCCCGAGTGTTGATCGACACAGGATCCACTCACTCCTTTGTGTCACCTAGTTTCGCAAAGGTATTTCTGACTAAGTCTACTCCGTTAGAGCGGGAGTTGACCATTGCAACTCCACTCGGCAAGTCAGTTGATACGGACAAGATATTCAGGGATAGTGTGGTTCAAGTGGGGGAGAATGAACTGTTAGCCGATCTCATTGTCCTAGCTTTTCAAGACTTGGATTTTGATGTCATCTTAGGGATGGATTGGTTGTCAAACCATCACGGGAATGTTGCGTGTTTTGAAAAGATGGTGAATTTCAAGCCGGAAGGAGTTAAGCCTTTTCATTTCCGAGGATTGAGAGAAAGGGATATTGCTCGCCTTGCAGCTTTGAGCTTAGCGAACCCCGAAGTACAAAACTCTTCGACTATTCCAGTTGTGAGTGAGTTCTTAGATGTGTTTCCGGAGAAACTTCCCGGGTTACCTCCGAATCGGGAGATTGAGTTCGCTATAGAGCTTACTCCGGGCACCGCTCCGATTTCAAGAGCCCCATATAGAATGGCCCCGATAGAGCTTGAAGAATTGAAGAAGCAAATTGAGGAGTTACAACAACTTGGTTTCATCCAACCAAGTGTGTCACCGTGGGGAGCTCCGGTCCTTTTTGTAAAGAAGAAAGACGGGTCGATGAGAATGTGTATAGACTACCGTCAGTTGAACAAGGTAACTATCAAGAATCGTTATCCCTTGCTAAGGATCGATGACTTGTTCGACCAACTGAAGGGAGCGAGATTCTTCTCCAAAATTGATCTTAGATCGGGGTATCATCAATTAAGGATTAAGGCGGAAGATATTCCGAAGACGGCTTTCAGGACTCGGTATGGGCATTACGAGTTCCTTGTCATGCCTTTTGGGCTGACGAATGCACCGGCGACATTCATGGATTTGATGAACCGGGTGTTCCGATCTTACTTGGATCGATGCGTGATTGTATTCATTGATGACATTTTGGTGTATTCCTAGACACGGGAAGATCACGCACGAGACCTCTGCCTTGCCCTGGAGATGTTGAGAGAGCATAGGCTATATGCCAAATTGAGTAAGTGCGAGTTCTGGTTAGAGAAGGTCGCATTTCTTGGACACGTGGTGTCAGCCGAGGGCATTTCTGTAGATCTAGCCAAGGTTGAGGCAGTCATGAGTTGGGAGAGGCCCAAGAGCGTCACGGAGATACGTAGTTTCCTCGGATTGGCAGGCTACTACCGGAGATTTGTGGAGGGATTCTCCAGTTTGGCTGCACCTCTCACCTACTTGACAAGGAAAAATGCAAGGTTCAGTTGGAGTGACCGATGTGAAGTAAGTTTCCAAGAGTTGAAGAAACGCCTCACCACAGCCCCTGTCCTTATTGTGCCATCTGGACCTTTTGGGTATGAGGTGTATAGTGATGCCTTGCATGTTGGACTCGGGTGTGTCCTAATGCAACACAAGAAGGTCATTGCCTATGCATCAAGGTAGTTGAAAGAGCATGAAAAGAACTACCCCACTCACGACTTGGAGCTTGCGGCGGTCGTGTTTGCACTTAAAATTTGGCGACATTATCTGTACGGGGTGGAGTTCTATGTGTACACGGACCACAAGAGCCTCAAGTATCTCTTTTCCCAAAAAGAGCTAAACTTACGATAACGGCGTTGGATTGAGTTCTTAAAGGACTACGAGTGCACTATCCAATATCACCCGGGAAAAGCAAATGTGGTGGTAGACGCTCTGAGTAGGAAACCATCGGGGTTGTTGGCTCACATGTTGGTGCGGGAATGGAGACTGTTAGACGATTTGGCAAATCTAGACATCAGTGTGAATGATTCTGTCCGCAGTCCGGTTTTGGAAAATGTTACAATTCGGCCGTACCTTATAGACTTGATCCAAGAGTATCAAGCCACAGACATTGACTTGTTGGCTTTCCGGGATAAGGAAGTGGCCAAGGGTAGTACGGACTTCTCTCTCACTAGCCGAGGTGCTATTATATTCAAGGGAAGACTTTGTGTCCCAGCCAGTGCAGACCTTCGGAGAGAGATTATGGATGAAGCTCACCGGTCTAAGTATACAGTGCATCCCGGGGGGACAAAGATGTATCGGAACCTCAAGAGTCACTTTTGGTGGCGAAAGATGAAGAGGGAGGTTGCGGAGTATGTGGCACGGTGTTTGGTGTGCCAACAGGTGAAAGCAGAGCATTTGAGACCGGCGGGTCTTTTGCAGTCTCTCCCTATTCCCGAGTGGAAATGGGAACATATCTCTATGGACTTCATCGTGGGGTTGCCGAAGACGGTTAGGAAGACCGATGCTATATGGGTAGTTGTTGATAGACTCACGAAGTCCGCTCATTTCTTACCGTACCAGACTACATTCAACTCCAATCAGTTAGCGGAGCTATACATCAAGTTAATAGTCCGATTACACGGGGTGCCAGTGAGTATTGTGTCGGATAGAGACCCAAGATTCACATCCAGGTTTTGGAAAAGTTTTCAAGGTGCAATGGGCTCCCGGTTAGACTTTAGCACAGCTTTCTACCCACAGACCGACGGGCAAACCGAGAGGGTGAATCAGGTTATTGAAGATATGCTCCGAGCATGTATGCTAGACTTCAAGGGAAGTTGGGAAGATCACCTACCTTTGGTGGAATTCGCTTACAACAATAGTTATCAAGAAAGCATACAAATGGCGCCTTTCGAGGCTTTGTACGGAAGGAGTTGTAGATCCCCGTTGTATTGGGATGAAGTGGGAGAAAGGAAGATTTTGGGCCCCGAGTTAATTGAACAAACTGCGGATAGGGTTAAGCTTATCCGGGAGAGGTTAAAGACCGCCCAAGATAGGCAGAAAAGCTATGCCGACAATCGAAGGAGGGATCTTGAATTCCGAGTCGGTGATTTTGTATTTGTAAGGATTTCACCAACCAAGGGTGTTATGCGATTCGGGAAGAGAGGCAAGCTTAGCCCGAGATATGTGGGTCCGTTCGAGATCATTACTCGAGTCGGTGAAGTTGCTTACCGTGTTGCTTTGCCCGCTCACATGGCGGCGGTCCACGATGTGTTTCATATCTCCATGCTTCGGAAGTACATCCCAGATCCTTCTCACGTCATCGAGCTTGATCCGGTTGAGATTCGAGAGGACCTCATGTTGGTTGAGAAGCCGATTCACATATTGGATCAAAGAGACCAAGTGCTTCGCAACAAGACTATACCGGGCTAGTCCTAGTGCAATGGCAACATCACGCGAGAGAAGAAGCCACGTGGGAGCGTGAAGCCGAAGTCAAAGCAAAGTATCCTGAGTTGTTTGAATAGGTTTGTGTATATGGCTTGTGATTTTACTTTGGTTTTGTACATGTATGTATCGTCCAAATTTCGGGGATGAAATTTTTGTAAGGGGGGGAGAATGTAGCACCTCGGACTTTTTCATCCTTAGTGAATAGCACCTTCGTAGCTAATTGGCCATTTTTGTAGTCTAATTAATAAATAAAGGAGACATTGGAAATTCTAAAATGTCAGAAATGTTCCTTTTCGAAGTACGAACCCAACGCAAGTTGAATCGTCAAAATCGGACGAACGAGTCAAAAGATATGGCCAAAACAGTCTGGACCTGCAGGCAATCGTAGCTCGGAAGGCACTAAGGACGTAGCTTTAGCTCTGATAACGTATACGTTGTGCATCCGTTGTGCAACAGACAACGAGTACGTTGTACAGCAAACAACGTGTGCGTTGTACAGCTCACGACGGGCACGTTGTACATAAGACAATGGACAACGAGCTCAGCACTACGCACAACACAACGTGACAACGGGTACGTTGTACATCAAACAACGTGTACGTTGTATAGCTCACGACGGGCACGTTGTACATAAGACAACGGACAACGAGCTCAGCACTATGCACAACACAACGTGACAACGGGTTCGGCACCCTTCACAGCACAACGTGCTCGGCACTATTCACAGCACAACGAGCTCAGCACTATGCACAACACAACGTGACAACGGGTTCGGCACCCTTCACAGCACAACGTGCTCGGCACTATTCACAGCACAACGTGTTCAGCACTATTCACAGAACAACGTGCTCGGCACTATTCACAGCACAACGTGTTCAGCACTATTCACAGCACAACGTGTTTGGCACTATTCACGGCACAACGTGTTCGGCACTATTCGCAGCACAACGTGTTTGGCACTATTCACAGCTCAACGTGTTCGGCACTCGTGTTTTTGCAGAAATTTCAGTAAGGGTATTATGATCTTTTGGTCGGTTCACTCTTACCTTAAGAGTTTAACCCGAGCCTTTAGGGCTCATTCTCAACACTTAGAGGATTTGGGGGACTAGAAGAGAGGAGAAAGGATTTCCTAAGCTAGGGTTTTGCTTTTGGAGAAGAATCAAAGGGGTTTTGAGACCCTAGATCACTTCAAGTCCGGTTTTCTCCAAGATCACGGCTCAAGCACTCGTGAAGAGCGTTCCCCAAGCTAGGGCAGCAACCCAAGCACGTTTTTGAAAGGGGTTTCTTCCCCAACTCAAGTCTCCTTCAAGCAAAGGTGTTCTTCTTTCAAGTTGGAGCTTCAATCAAGGTTTCTACCAAGGATCAAGCCTTGATCTAAGGTTAGTACACCCTACTAACTTACCCTAGCAAAAATCTAGGTTTTCTATATAAAAATGTGATTCTTTATATTATTTTTTCCTCCTTATGAAATGTGTTATTCCCCATTAAATATAAACAAGATAATGGAAAAGGTGTGGATGTGTGGGTGGAATGTTGGATGTGGCGATTGGATGCCGAGATGTATGTTGTGTGATGTGCGTGATGGAAATGGTGGATGGGTATTTTACCAATAATGAACTTACCTTGATGTTTGGATGGAAAATATGCGCTAAAAAGAACAAGATGAATTATTAAGAAACATTGCATGTGTTGTGTTTGACAAAATGCCTAAACTATGAATAAACGACTTAGATGAAGAAAATGGAAATAGGTTTTATGCATGTGTTCTTATAGACGATGAATTGATCCAATGTCATGTGAATTACTTAAGTTACCTATGCTAATATTATGAATTGAATTGTAATGTCATATCTCTTTTGTTAAGCGCATTCCCACGATTGTTATTATTGGCACGCACATGAGCACGCATGATAGCATGAACCGAGATTTCAAGAGCATGTGCATATAATAAACAACAAGTGCATTGCATAACAAGGAGGTTGGTAGCCCAGGGACATTCAGGTACTAGCCTCTGGCTCACAAGAAAACCATGCATTTCATAACAAGAAGGTTGGTAGCCCAGGGACATTCGGGTGCTAGCCTCTGGCTCACAAGTGCATTGCATAACAAGGAGGGTGGTAGCCCAGGGACATTCGGGTGCTAGCCTCATTCGGGTGCTAGCCTCTGGCTCACAAGTGCATTTCATATCAAGGAGGTTGGTAGCCCAGGGACATTCGGGTACTGGCCTCTGGCTCACAAGAAAACCATGCATTTCATAACAAGGAGGTTGGTAGCCCAGGGACATTCGGGTGCTAGCCTCTGGCTCACAAGTGCATTTCATAACAAGGAGGTTGGTAGCCCAGGGACATTCGGGTGCTAGCCTCTGGCTCACAAGTGCATTGCATATCAAGGAGGTTGGCAGCCCAGGGAGATTCGGGTGCTAGCCTCTGGCTCACAAGTTACGAGATGGAGGTTTACAAGATGATGATCATGCATTCATGCATGCACGCATACATAATTTCTACGAGGCATACCGGGACATGACAGGGGTTTTCAAGCATGAGTTTTATCGGCATTTTCACATTCATGTACGCACGTCAGGATGCTTGTATTGTATCATGCCTTATACTGTTTCTTTTGTGATGTTTCTATTACTGCTTGTATGATATTACTATTGTGTGTTTTATTATTGTTATGGTTTGCTAGTAGCTTGTACTCACTGAGTATTCCATGCTCAGCCGTACTTTCATGTCGGCAGGTACTGAGGAAGCCCTTGGCCCGGAGCCTTGGGTCGAGGAAGAGTATATAGAGGAGAGAGAGCCGGCTATTCCATTACAGTCTCAGGCGGACCGAGACCTCGATGGGTGGCCATACCTCGACTACTGTTGAGGGGGAGTATGAGAGGGTCTTGTGTATTTTGATATTTTGATAGGTGGGCCTGTCCACCTTAGACTTTGACATGTCTTGTATTTATGTTAACTTGGAATACTATTTTGGATCATCAGAAGAAATGAAAATTTGTTTACGCTTCCGCATATATATTAGCTTCCGCGCTCTGAATATTGTTGTTAGTACTGTATTTTATCTTGTGCATTACAGGATGGTTGATAGGTACGTAGTGTGACGCCTAAAATATCCCTAAATTCCTAGGGGGTATTTCGGGGCGTTACATCTTCTTGAGTTCTAACCTTACATTCTCTCTCACTTCTCCCTTTGGTGTTTGGTTTACAAAAGCATCTCTTGCATTAGAGAAAGTGGAAGATCACCATGGCAATGCTCCTCTCACTCTTGGATTTACAACTTGTTTCTTACTTTTTAGATGTTCTTTCATTATTTCTAGTGCAAGCTTTGTAAGTGGTACTTTTAATTTTAATGATAAATTTTTCTTCATCATTGTTATTTTATGTTCCTTGTCTTTTATTAATATGTTTCAAGCTATTTGTTTCATGGTGATTAGTAGATCTTAATACCTCTTCCCAAATTATTATTATTATTATTATTATTTTTTTAAAATCGACTCCATTTTCTCATCTCTCCATCTTTCTCTAAGTATCCCATTTTTTTCTTTCTTGCACTAACTTAACTAATCCCGAGTGAGGATTCGACATCCGACACAAGCCCTATACCATTCTCATATGTATGCAGGATTCGGATTAAATTAAAGTATTGAAATAGGGTGATTCGTTTCAAAGACCGAAAAACCTTGTTTCAAATGGCGCCGTTGCCGGGGGGGTGAAGGAAGTGCATAAAGAAAGAAGAAAAATTTCCGAAAAAGAAAAAAAAACAGCAAGGGATTTGGGATCCCCTTCTTCTCTTTCTTTTCTACTTGGTTATTTTTATTTTTATTTTTTTAAGCCTCGGATGGCCGAGTGCAACTTGTAATAATTTAGGACTTTCTACATTTTTTTTTTTATTATTATTTTTAGATATGTGTTCAAGGGCTTAGCAACCCTTGAGCGAAAAAAAAAAAAAAGTGTTAGGTTTAGATTTACATTATGTTTTTTTTAGGTGATTAGTATTTTGGGAATTATTACTTTTTGAGACTTTTCAAATAAGAATTTTGTTAATTTTAGGCATTTTCCCATATCTTTTAGAGATTTAGCATATTTTTTTGGAAATTTCTAATTTTCAAAAAATTTCTAAATCTTTATAGTGGAAAAAGTCTATCTTTAACACAATTCCATTTTTGGGAAGTTTGCCCTGATTTCACCAATTTAAATTGGAAGGCTTCCAAAACTTGAGGGAAAATTTAGAAATAGTAGTTCCCTACTTTAGGAAACTACTAAGTTTGAATTAAAACCCAAATTTGGACATTAATTAATCTGCCTAATTAACTGAATGTTGTGTGCAACCCCTTAAATGCAGCCACCTTCCAAAAATAATTTCCAATGACGTGACCTATATTTTATTGTGCACTAACTTGTGCATAGGGAAGGAGTGTGAGTAGGGAGTAATAGCTCGGAGTGGGCCCAAGCCCATTACCCCTCCCTACCTCACGGAGGTGACCCCGTGGCATAGCCCACGGGTAGGTACGTGTTCTATACCTCGCTTGAAAGCGATCCCGGGTGTTGACTGAGCATCTAGGTGGTGATTGTTTATTTGCTTTTGTACAACTTTTTCGAACTACATGGATGGCCGAAAAATACATTAATTAAAAGAGCAAACCCAGCTCTACTTGAAACTGGTGGGATTTCAGCACTCACCTCATCACTCCAGCTGTGTGAACCCGAAAGCAATTTAATAAAATGAACCAAGATTTAGAGCCAAATTTAGCTCAGTGTTCATAGGACCATCACAAAATCAGTGAATCCTTCATTTTTGAGTCGAATAAGACCACGAGCGCGGATCCCTGTTTCCTAACATACCCACAGGTCCCTACTACTTTCGTATACTGAGCTCTTAAGTGGCCTCCTCAAAATCTTGTTGGTTAACTGTGCAGTCTGTGCTTGTTGACTTAGGAACACAATCTAGCCCAAGTTATTCTTCGGGAATACACTTGTCAAACTACTTGACTGATCCGGCTAGTCTGGGACGTACTTAAGCTTGCCATTATGTGACACGTCTGTCTAGGCTACGGATTCTCTTGTAGTTAACTCGTGTTAGTACTAGAAAGTTAGCTTGCGAGTGAAACCTTTGTGAGAACCCTAGAGTGCAAGTCAGTCCGACGGATTAAACAAGATAAAATCAGTGGTTCCGCCCACTGTCATAACCTGCTTGCCAACACAGATAAAAAGATAAAGCCCTGAAAACTATTGACTGTTTAGCTTTGGCTTAGGGTTATCTTTCTGATCTTTGCGCATCATATAGAGTCACTCAGGTTAGTGTCTCCTTTGGCAACTTTTTGCTAGGTCTTGGGCGTGTTTCTTCAAACATATGCCCAGTTGGATTCGGCCCATCAACGTTTGATTCGATCTGAGAGTCATTTGAATCCGGGAATTAGCCTCAGCTTCTTCACCTTCTGTAACGACCCCAAAATCCAACAAGGCTAAAATAGGACTTTGGGATCGCCACATTACTTAACCTGCTTAAAATCCATGCATACAAGGCTTACTACACGAGTCTCCAAAAATGAGGATAATAAAATTCTGATATATAAACTATAATCAAATAGCAAAAGTCTACGGTAAACATATACAACTCACTCTAAAACCAAAGAGTCTGATACACAACTATAAAAGTCTACTAAGCAACATCTACTCAAGTCTAATACAACTCTCTCAATCAAATGAAATAAAAACTAAGAGGTGTAGCCACCCAATTCTCTGGCTCCCTCCTCAGAAGGCTCACCTTCACCTCCTTCCTCTGCGTATGTTTCCTCAACCCACGGCTCCGCCGTGTACTCCTGCTCTAAACCTGCCAAGACAAAGTCTGAGTACAAAGGTACTCAGTGTATATAAAATCCAACCAACAATAATAATATACCTGCACTTAGTTAGAAACATATCCAATAACATAATAACATAATCAGAGTGCAGCAGAACGTGTGCGCATATACATCATATCGTCACCTTGACTCGTGTACTTGTGAGAATCTTAGACTTGGAAGACAATACACTTATGAGTTGCTTATGCTTATGAGACCACGTGCTTGTGAGATGCTTATGCTTATGCACTTATTCAGATCACACCGTAATGAGACATGCCGTTCTTGGCGGATACGGACCATGCCTTAGAATCAGGTTGACATGCCGTTCTTGGCAGATACGGACCATGTCATGCTTATGCTTATTCAGAATGTCATACATATGTCATGCTCATGCTTGTGGTCCACATGTGTGACTTGTGAGACTCTTATCTTAACATACACGTGCTTGTGTACTTAAGTGTCGAAATTAACATTCGAGTCGGTAATTGCTTAGATTTCGATCTCCCACCATGGAAACTCCACTATATGTCCCATACCAAATAGTTAGAGAATTCCCGGTTTGAGAGATGTTCCTCGAAGTTCTTACCTTCCCGACTACCAATTTCCATACAAGTAATTAGATATACTTACCAAACAATCGCATATATATATCTTATCATAATTCTTAACACAATTCATGATCTATTTACCACTATTTCATAAGAGTATAATGGCATTTATCCTCTCAAGCATTTTCACAAACACCTTGAGTACACATAATATGAATCCATTGTTTCTCTACCTTTTCATGCATTCATCAAATCATAATTCCATCCATACAATCCATATATTCATCCACATCCACAAATTAATCTCATCCTCCATACATTTCCCATCCTCCATACATTCCATCCACATTTTAATCCACATTTCCATCCATAATTAGCTTACTTCATAGAAAATTATGGAAAACATAATTAAGCTCTATTTCTATCATCTTAACATTCACAAAACCTTAAAATAAAGTTGATTAGGATAGTATATCGACCTTAGGAATCCTTCCCTTGGATTCAAAACGCTCCCGAGGAGATTTGGAGAAGCTTTGAGGACGATCTCCAAGCTTTCCTCTCAATCTTCTAGCAACCTCCTTCTTCTCCAAGCAACCCTCTGCCTCAAACCCTAGGTTTTCTCTCCCTTTTTGCCAAATTAGGTTAGAAATAGGTAGAGTATTTTAATATTTCGAGTAGGACCCCCTATTTATAGCCCCAAGGTCTGAGAATAAAAAGACCAAAAAGCCCATACTAAAATTCTGTAAAAAATCACGAAAGACCGAGCGATCGGTGGTTATAACCGATCGATCGGTTCTCAACCGAGCGATCGGTGCTCTTGACTGGGCGATCGGTCAAAAAAGCACTCACTGGAAATTTTCGCCATACAAAATTTTGGACCAGTCGATAGATACCGATCGATCGATTTTGGACCGATCGATCGCTGCTTCTGACCGAGCGATCGGTGCTCTGTTTCGACTCATTTTACTGTTTTGGCCATAACTTTCGACTCGTTCGTCGGATTTTGACGATTCAACTTGGGTTGGATTCGTCTCTCGAAAATGAACATTTTTAGTGTTTTATAATTTCTAAATTTCACTTAATTTATAGACTAAATTGTCCCCAAAGTTGACTGATCTGCAATTCCATTAGATAAAACCCACCATTGACTTGGCTTAAACTCAAAATAAGGAAAAACATTAAACATGAACTTCGAAGAGGGTTCCAACACCTTTCTAATGGTTCAAGAATCACTCAATTCCAATAAACGGTGCCAAAACTAGAGCTTCCTAAAGTTTAGGGTGTGATATGACATCCCTCCGTTACAAGTTTGATTAAGCCTAGTTTACACCACACGCAATAAATATATAATACAATAAACATCAAAACATCACAAGGACTATAATACCCCTAATACAATGAAATAAAAACATGAAAAAGATTCGGGGTCTCTACATCCTCCCCCCCTTAAAAGAATTTCGTCCTCGAAATTACATACCTTAGGTGAACAAGTGCGGATACTTTTCGCGGACTTCGGCTTCTCTCTCCCAAGTAGCCTCTTCTCTAGAGTGATGCTCCCATTGCAAGAGCACAAGAGGAATGACCTTTGAACGCAAAACTTGCTCTTTCCGGTCCAAAATTCGAGCCAGTTGCTCCACTAGAGTCAAATCTTCCCGAATTTCCAACGGTTCCAAATGAATGACATGTGAAGGATCAGCAATGTACTTCCTCAACATAGAGATGTGAAAGACATTATGCACACCTTCCATGTGAGGTGGCAAGGCGACCCGATAAGCAACTTCCCCGACTCGGGTGATGATCTCAAAAGGACCCACATATCTCGGACTAAGCTTGCCCCACTTGCCGAATCTCATCACCCCCTTCGTAGGTGAGATTTTTACAAACACAAAATCTCCGACTTGGAACTCAAGATCTCTCCTCCGAGTATCGGCATAGCTCTTTTTTCTACTCTGAGCTGCCTTCAACCTCTCCCTGATCAACTGAACTCTATCCACAGTCTGACCAACGAGCTCGGGACCCAAAAGCTTCCTCTCGCCAACTTCGTCCCAACACAAAGGTGAACGACAACTCCTCCCATAAAGTGCCTCAAACGGAGCCATCTGAATGCTTGCTTGATAGCTGTTGTTGTAGGCAAACTCAACCAACGGCAAGTGATCAACCCAACTACCCTGAAAGTCTAACATGCAAGCTCGTAGCATGTCCTCTATGATCTGGTTCACTCTTTCAGTTTGCCCATCTGTCTGCGGATGAAATGCCGTACTAAAATCCAAATGGGAACCCATGGCTTGCTGAAAACTCTTCCAAAATCTGGATATAAATCTCGGATCTCGATCAGAAACAATGCTAACTGGCACTCCATGCAAACGGACAATCTCCTTGATATGGAGATTAGCCAATTGATTGGAGTTGAAAGTGGTCCGATATGGAAGAAAGTGAGCTGATTTAGTCAATCGGTCAACCACAACCCAAATGGTATCAAAGTTCTTGGCCGTCTTTGGCAAACCAACAACGAAATCCATGGAGATGTTTTCCCACTTCCACTCGGGAATAGGAAGAGACTGAAGAAGTCCTGCCGGTCTCTTGTGTTCGGCCTTCACTTACTGACACACCAAACACTTAGATACAAAGGTAGCCACATCCTTCTTCATACCTTTCCACCAGAAATACTTCTTAAGGTTTTGGTACATCTTAGTACCTCCCGGATGGACAGTGTACTTGGACTTATGTGCTTCATCCAAAATCTCTCTTCTTAAGTCTTCATTATCCGGAACACAAAGTCTACCCTTGAAACAAACTCCACCATCCCTCCAAGAGAAATCCTCAAACCCGCTGCTAAGCGACTTATTCATGGCAGCGTGCAGTTCTCTATCATTCCACTGCAAGTCCTTAATCCTGTCCAATAAGATTGGCCTGACTATAATGTTAGCCAACAAAGCTCCAGACGCTCCAACACTGAAACCTGCATCAAGACTAGACACCTCTTCAAGTAGCTTCCATTCTTGGACCATTAAGTGTGCCAAGAATCCAGTAGGTCTCCTACTTAGCGCATCTGCCACTACATTCGCTTTTCCCGGGTGGTACTGGATAGAGCAATCATAATCCTTGAAGAATTCCACCCAACGACGCTGCCTCAAATTCAACTCTTTCTGCGAGAATAAATACTTTAGACTTTTGTGGTCGGTGAAAACTTCAAACTGCGCATCGTACAAGTAGTGTCTCCAGATCTTAAGAGCAAAAACCAAGGTTGCTAACTCCAAATCATGGGTAGGATAGTTCTTCTCGTGGTCTTTCAACTGCCGAGAAGCGTAGGCAATCACCTTCCCGTGTTGCATAAGAACACAACCTAACCCAACGAGTGAGACATCACTATACACCACAAAACCTTCACTACCCGATTGAACAGTCAAGATCGGAGCGGTGGTGAGACGCTTCTTCAACTCAAGAAAACTCTTCTCACATTTCTCATTCCACTCGAATCTAGCGTTCTTTCGAGTTAGATGAGTAAGCGGAGCTGCCAAACTGGAAAATCCTTCTACAAATCTTCGATAATATCCAGCTAAGCCCAAGAAACTTCAAACCTCTGTAACACTCTTTGGCCTTCCCCATCCTTCCACTGCTTCTATCTTAGCAGGGTCAACTGAAATCCCCTCTTCTGATACCACATGGCCTAGAAATGCTACATTTTCTAGCCAAAACTCGCACTTGCTAAGCTTAGCATATAGCTTATGCTCACGGAGTGTCTTCAGGGTGATCCGGAGATGCATCTCATGCTCCTTCTGTGTCCTAGAGTACACTAAAATGTCATCCACAAACACGATCACAAAGCGGTCCAGAGTCGGCTTGAAGATCCTGTTCATGAGATTCATGAATGCTGCCGGGGCATTTGTCAAACCGAATGGCATGACTAGGAATTCAAAATGCCCATATCTGGTCCTGAAAGCAGACTTAGGCACATCTTCCGCCTTTATCTTCAGCTGATGGTAGCCCGACCTCAAATCAATCTTGGAGAAATACTTAGCTCCTTGCAACTGATCAAACAAGTCATCGATCCTAAGTAAAGGATATTTGTTCTTGATAGTGACCTTGTTCAGTTGCCGATAGTCGATGCACATCCTCATCGAACCATCCTTCTTCTTCACAAACAACACTGGAGCTCCCCAAGGTGATACACTTGGGCGGATAAATCCAAGACCAAACAATTCGTCAATCTGCTCCTTAAGCTCTTTCAACTCTGCTAGAGCCATCCTATATGGCGCTTTAGAGATGGGTACCGTACCCGGAGCCAACTCAATTGCAAACTCTACATCTCTATCCGGTGGCAAACCCGGTAAGTCCTTGGGAAAGACATCCATAAATTCCTCTACAACTAGAATATTTAAGGAATCTGGTGCTTCCGAGGCAGTAAGACTCAATGCCACGAAACGAGCTAAGTCCTTCTTCTTCAACCCTTGGAAACGAAAAGAGGGCTCAATGATTGGTCTAAAGTTGACCACTTTCCCAAAACAGTCGACATGCCCATGGTATTTGGAAAGCTAATCCATGCCTAAAATGACGTCAAAGTCTTGGAACTCAAGGACAATCAGATCAGCTGGCATCTCTCTCGGACCTACTCGAATATCACAAGCTCGATAGACCTTATCGGTGATGACCGAACTACCAACAGGAGTAGCAATCGATAATTCACGATCTAACAGACTTGGCTCAATCGGAAATTCTCGTGCAAAACTAGGTGTGATGAAGGAGTGAGTGGAACCAGTATTGATCAAAACATGAGCGAGGAAATCATTTATCAACAATGAGCCTGAATTAATACACAAAGCTAATTTGTCAAATCATGAATACATACATGCATCTTACATCATACCACATAACATTTAATATCACACACGTAGCATCAGAACAATATTTTAATTGACTAAAACACAATTAAACGTACCCTGCACAACGTCGTCGGATGCCTGTGCATCCCGCTCCGAGGTAGCAAACACTCGACCCTGAGCTGGCTGGCGAGGCTGTTGAGGTCTAGGACCCTGTGGTGGCCTCTGCTGTGTGGACTGCCTACCTGGGGGCCTGACTCCCTGTGGCTGAGTCGACTGAAGCCCCTGCTGAAAGCGGAGTGGGCAATCTCGGATCCGGTGTGAAGCATCTCCACAATGAAAACAGCCTCCAGTAATTACCCTACACTCTCCCACTCTATGCCTCTTTCCGCACTGGCTGCATGCATCATACAACTGGGTACTAGCAGTAGGCGGAGCCACCTGAGATGCTCGAGGGGCTGCCTGAGTAGGCCTCTAATACGGGGTAGGCCTCGCAATGGGCATAGGACGTGCTATCCTCGACCTCTTGTTTTGGGGGACAAACCTGCTTGCTTGCATCTTCTCCCTCTTCTTCAAAAATTCCTGTGAATTCTTCTCAGCTATCAAAGCGCGCTGATACACCTCCCTACATGTTTCGAGTTGAAGTATCGAAACCTTCTCCCGGATAAAATCCTTCAAGCCTCGCTCAAACCTCTTTGCCTTCATTCTCTCCGTTGTAATCAAGTGAGGAGCGAACCTAGAGAGCTCTACAAACTTGGCCTCATACTCGGCCACTGACATCCTCCCTTGCTCCAAGGTAGAGAATTCAATCTCCTTCTGATCTCTCACAAACACCGGGAAGTATCTCTAGTAGAAAATGTCGAGGAACTCTCCCCAAGTCCACTCTTGTCCGGCTCGCACCTCATTCCTCTGCCTAGATGCGGCCCTCCACCAATGTTCAGCCTCGCCTTCCATGACAAAGGAAGCCCATTTCACCCTCTGCTCATCGGTAGCCTCAAGCACGGTAAAAATCTTCTCTAGTTGCATGATCCACAACTCGGCAACTGAGGGGTCCGTACTACAGTAGAAGGCTGGAGGATTCATTCTCCTAAAAGCTTCTACTCCGTTATGCCGGGGTGGGTGACATCAACCGCCCTCTCTTGCCTAGCTTGACCAGTAGCTAGCAGCGCAGTTTGCTGAGCCATAATTTCAGCTTGCCTCTCCATGGCTGCAGCAATAGCTTCCATAGCCCGACTCACATTGGCTTGGGAAGCACCATCTGGGGAATCCCCATCTGTCACACTGCCTCCTCCATTCCTATGGTTTCTTCCACCCCTTCTCATGCTTACAGTCCTGAGAAGAAGAAAACAACTTATTTAGGAATACACTCACATAAAATTCCTGAATCTACACTTAATCATAAATCAATCCTGAATAATTAGAATCCTAAACTTGATGTTGCTTCCCTAAGATTCACATCTTCCTATACCCTACAGTTAATATCTTATCCCTAAGGACTCTAATGCCTTGAGCACTGATTGATATCCTTTGGTATTAGACCCGGAGTGACATAACATGACTCCTACTAAGAGGACAACTTAGCCCAAGGGAACCTAATGCCTTGAGCTCTGATACCACCTCTGTAACGACCCCAAAATCCAACAAGGCTAAAATAGGACTTTGGGATCGCCACATTACTTAACCTGCTTAAAATCCATGCATACAAGGCTTACTACACGAGTCTCCAAAAATGAGGATAATAAAATTCTGATATATAAACTATAATCAAATAGCAAAAGTCTACGGTAAACATATACAACTCACTCTAAAACCAAAGAGTCTGATACACAACTATAAAAGTCTACTAAGCAACATCTACTCAAGTCTAATACAACTCTCTCAATCAAATGAAATAAAAACTAAGAGGTGTAGCCACCCAATTCTCTGGCTCCCTCCTCAGAAGGCTCACCTTCACCTCCTTCCTCTGTGTATGTTTCCTCAACCCACGGCTCCGCCGTGTACTCCTGCTCTAAACTTGCCAAGACAAAGTCCGGCTGATTACAAAGGTACTTAGTGTATATAAAATCCAACCAACAATAATAATATACCTGCACTTAGTTAGAAACATATCAAATAACATAATAACTTAATCAGAGTGCAGCAGAACGTGTGCGCATATACATCATATCGTCACCTTGACTCGTGTACTTGTGAGAATCTTAGACTTGGAAGACAATACACTTATGAGTTGCTTATGCTTATGAGACCACGTGCTTGTGAGATGCTTATGCTTATGCACTTATTCAGATCATACCGTAATGAGACATGCCGTTCTTGGCGGATACGGACCATGCCTTAGAATCAGGTTGACATACCGTTCTTGGCGGATATGGACCATGTCATGCTTATGCTTATTCAGAATGTCATACATATGTCATGCTCATGCTTGTGGTCCACATGTGTGACTTGTGAGACTCTTATCTTAACATACACGTGCTTGTGTACTTAAGTGTCGAAATTAACATTCGAGTCGGTAATTGCTTAGATTCCGATCTCCCACCATGGAAACTCCACTATATGTCCCATACCAAATAGTTAGAGAATTCCCGGTTTGAGAGATGTTCCTCTAAGTTCTTACCTTCCCGACTACCAATTTCCATACAAGTAATTAGATATACTTACCAAACAATCGCACATATATATCTTATCATAATTCTTAACACAATTCATGATCTATTTACCACTATTTCATAAGAGTATAATAGCATTTATCCTCTCAAGCATTTTCACAAACACCTTGAGTACACATAATATGAATCCATTGTTTCTCTACCTTTTCATGCATTCATCAAATCATAATTCCATCCATCCAATCCATATATTCATCCACATCCACAAATTAATCTCATCCTCCATACATTTCCCATCCTCCATACATTCCATCCACATCTAATCCACATTTCCATCCATAATTAGCTTACTTCATAGAAAATTAGGGAAAACATAATTAAGCTCTATTTCTATCATCTTAACATTCACAAAACCTTAAAATAAAGTTGATTAGGATAGTATATCGACCTTAGGAATCCTTCCCTTGGATTCAAAATGCTCTCGAGGAGATTTACAGAAGCTTTGAAGACGATCTCCAAGCTTTCCTCTCAATCTTCTAGCAACCTCCTTCTTCTCCAAGCAACCCTCTCCTTCAAACCCTAGGTTTTCTCTCCCTTTTTGCCAAATTTGGTTAGAAATAGGTAGAGTATTTTAATATTTTGAGTAGGACCCCCTATTTATAGCCCCGAGGTCTGAGAATAAAAAGACTAAAAAGCCCATACTAAAATTCTGTAAAAAATCACGAAAGACCGAGCGATCGGTGGTTATGACCGATCGATCGGTTCTCAACCGAGCGATCGGTGCTCTTGACCGGGCGATCGGTCAAAAAAGTACTCACTGGAAATTTTCGCCATACAAAATTTTGGACCAGTCGATAGATACCGATCAATCGTTTTTGGACCGATCGATCGCTGCTTCTGACCGAGCGATCGGTGCTCTGTTTCGACTCATTTTACTGTTTTGGCCATAACTTTCGACTCGTTCGTCGGATTTTGACGATTCAACTTGGGTTGGATTCGTCTCTCGAAAACGAACATTTTTGGTATTTGATAATTTCTAAATTCCACTTAATTTATAGACTAAATTGTCCCCAAAGTTGACTGATCTGCAATTCCATTAGATAAAACCCACCATTGACTTGGCTTAAACTCAAAATAAGGAAAAACATTAAACATGAACTTCGAAGAGGGTTCCAACACCTTTCTAATGGTTCAAGAATCACTCAATTCCAATAAACGGTGCCAAAACTAGAGCTTCCTAAAGTTTAGGGTGTGATATGACATCCCTCCGTTACAAGTTTGATTAAGCCTAGTTTACACCACACCCAATAAATATATAATACAATAAACATCAAAACATCACAAGGACTATAATACCCCTAATACAATGAAATAAAAACATGAAAAAGATTCGGGGTTCTCTACATCTTCCTCATCCTCTCCATGGCAGCAGAAAAGCCTCTTATTGAGACTTATGCAAATTTCTATAGCCACAATTTCTATTGCCATGACTCCTATAACCCAAATTCATATTGCCAAACTTATCATCCAGATACTTGGAATCATCATTCCAGTTTCTCTTAGGAGCAAGAGTCTGTTCCACAACAGCAACCATACCATATCACATCTCATTCTGGGTTTAACCAATCCGATATACAGTATGATGGACAGTACTCACAATCGTTGTACCAGTAATTCACCCAAAATTCTTATTTTGATCAACAGAGCGCCCTCCCGACTCCTCAATCCTACAATGAGTATACATTGATGAGCTCTAATTGTGAATTGGTACCTGAGCTTCCCTTCTCTACACCTCCACAATCTACTCCTAAACTTGGTCTAGAAGACCTTCTCTCCCAGTTTATGACCAGGCAAGAACAAGCCCTTCAACGTCTAGAACAACGTCTGGATCAATTAGAAGCTGAGAGCGAGATAGGTAACTTCCCAAGCCAAACAATTCAAAATCTAATTGAACAAGAGATAGTTTTTGAAGTTGAATTACAGTTAAAGAACCAGAATTTTCAGGGAGAGATCCAAGCTGATATTGCCCTCTGTTCAGGCAAAACTATTGATATAGGAGTACCACCATCCTTGGTGCCCTCAAAAGCACCACCTTCTAACCTTAGATCAGAGAATCCCAATTTCACATCCAACTCTGATGCTTCTACATCTGCACCCAAATCTGATATTCCTGTGCACATACCTCAGGTTGAGGACAAGCCCATTTGTCCGTTGAAACCACCTTTCCCAGAAAGGCTTGTCCAGAATAATCGGGACCAAAAAATTTTAGAGATCAAAGAAGTCTTGAAAAACTTACCAATCAATATCCTGTTCAAGCAGATTCCACACTATGCGAAGTTCCTCAAAGACTTATGCATAGTCAAGCTGTGTACACAAGCATCTAAGGATCCATTTCTAGTTGAAAAGGCCACTGTGTTCAAATTCAAGGATCCTGGAAGCCCTACCGTTCAGTGCATCATAACAAACGATTTCATTTGTATGACTTTGCTAGTCCTAGGAGCTAGTGTGTATCTCTTGAGTTTCTCAGTCTATCAACCGTTAGGCTTAAAGGACATACAACCTACGGGGGTCATTCCAAAGCCACTGGTTGGTGTTGGTTGAGATCGATCTTATTGATCCTCTCTGTGAAGACTGATGACCTACTCAATCTCTCCGTGTTTCCAACTTGTTTGGGGGTGCATTTATGTACCCCCTTTGTGTATGGCTGAAAACGTTAAACTTAGCGCTGTCGGAAAGGCAATTCTGAGATTCATGAGTTGCATGATTATTTTGGCACTATTTTTCAGGTTGTACGGATCTCATTACTTTTGCAGATACCTACCAGTGTACATTTTTGCCAAGCTGGTAATACCCTTCCGCAACTTTTGCATCTTATAGTCCACAATGATATCTTTTTGTCTTGGTCATGAGCATCGAGGACGGTGCTATCTTTTGTTTGGGGGTGGTATTTTTCAAAACTCATGTTTTCCCTTTAAAAAAAAAAAAATATTGTTTTCTTTTGCTAACTCTTTGGAGCTTTAGAGACTGTGAAAGCTTCCGACCTGTCCCGTAGGCCGCCTAGGAGGTAGAACTCTGGGTTTTGCGGGTAGGATATATAGACTTATTTTCTTTTTATTTAAAAAAAAAAGGTTTTTCTAGTACTTTCAAAAATGTTTTTAAGTAACTTTATAATGATGAGACCAAAACTAACTGTTAGTCTACTTATTGAAAGGAATTTCATTTTTTGAAATACAAGTTAGCACTTAGTTCAGTACTACTTTGGATTGAGATGCTTCGAAAATTCAGATTCGGCACAAATTGCACAAAATCAACATCAAAGTCATCCTAAGTTCAGATTCTCTAGAGATCCTAAAAGAATATTTGTGGAGACCTAACCCAGTGAGTTTCGAGCATTTCATCATTTCAGAGGGTTATACAAAGATTTCGAGTCACAAGTTGACCCACAATTTCTTCCAGCCCACACATATTCCTTTGCGAGATCTCATTAATTCTTGATTTGATCATTAAACTCGGAACGATATCAAACATTGGTTCATTACAAAAGAACTTTCTTTGTATCCATTCAAGACATTAGACATGATAGTGCAACCCTAGAAAATGATATAGGCCATGTTTGTAACCTGTTAGACTTTTTAGCTTACCTAACTTTTACATCTGTAGAAAACCCTTTTGACCCTTTAATGAAAACCTTTCCTTATCAACCTATTAACCGAAAACCCAATCCAGATAAGAAATATGACTCGCGACCCTATTTCTGAGAAGGATAAGAGAGTAAATGGTATGGGTACACCATGAAAGATAGAAATCAAGAAAGGAAAGAAAAACCAAGTGGGTTCAAACTGAAAAGAAAATATGGAAAGCTGAAAAACAATATCGAGCAATCTCAAAAAGATCGAAAAAATAAAAGAAGGAAAAGAAAAAGGAACTGGTGTTACGCCCTCATGAAAAATTGTAAAGAATATTAAGATATCCTCTCAAAATTTTGAATCATGTGTCCCCTTCTTTTCTTAAACCATTCACAAGCCTCAATACAACCTATTAAAGTCCTACTTGATTCTAGGTTAGCACAATCATAAAATGTGGAGAATGGAGAAAGAGAAACTATAGAGTTTGATCTAACGTTCCCGAGTGACATGATATTCCTATCATGAGATCTTTTGATTTTATAATGTCTTCCCTTCTAGACAATATATGTGAGAAATTTGCCTGTTTCTATCCACATATCTCCTCACATATAACTTGAGAGAAAATAAATAAAACCATTTCCGAGTGATTCATTTCTGAGTGGTATACAAGTGAGAATTGAGGTCAAGACATAAAATCTTAGAGGTGATCCGAAAATCTTTGTTGCTGGATAATGATGATGTTAAGCACACACACACACTGAATCTGACTTTTCTTGTGCTGAGTGTCAATCTGTATTCTTATTGAAACTTACTGACTGAGTTCTAACTTGTAAATATTTTGTTACATCCTTGAAATAATTTGACAAACGGAGTTTTCTCTGAGTAATGAGAAACAGTGTGTAGCATGTGCCAAACCCTTTCAAGCTCCACTTTTTCGCACTAATTACCAAGGACTGGCAATATGCTAGTTGGGGGTTGTGATATTCGCTTAAAAGTGTTTTTTTTCACGATTATCCTTTGAGAATTATTGAACTCTCCTACATAAAACTTTTATTTTTACAAACTTTTCTACGTAAGAGTTTTATCAATTGCATAGAACACACTTTTCTAGTTAACATGGTGTATTTGCATAGTTTAATCACATTTATGAAAGTTTAGATACTGAGTCATTTCGATGAACCCTCATTACGTGTTTTAACTGTCTCAGGAACCCTAACTGGACGATTTTCAAGGACCGGAGGCCGTAGTTAAGCATCAAAGCCCATTACCAAAGACTAAAGAGCCAACAGGCTATACCAAGTAGATGCAGGCCAAGTGTGGGCTAAGCCAAGAGATCACAATTACAAAATGAGGCCTAGGGAGCTGAAGAGTTGATTTCCAAGAAAGAGGACTTGAGTAATAAAGATCACTATACAAGACAAAGGAGAAAAGCTTGCTTAGTTGGTGAAATCTATGGGAGATTGTGTTAGTGACCAGGGTTCAAAACCCTTTGCCATCATTTTCTCTTCCTTTTCTCTTTTATTTCTCAAAAACCCTAATCTCTCTCTCCTAATCCTATTTGTCCAACCTTAATCATCTTAGCCGTCCATCCTTACTTTTCAAAGCCCTATTTAGTTCAAAATCCTAATCCCATCTCTTTCTCCTAAACCTAGCCACCACCTTCTAGCCTAAATCCTAGCCATCCATTTCACTAAACCTAAATCCTAGCCACCCATTTCACTAACCCTAAAACCCTAATATCTAAGAGATTAGTGGCCACACCTCACTTTCCACTTTCCATTTTAGCCATTTTCCTTTAGTTAGAAACCTTGGCTAATTCAAAAAACTTTCCAAAATTCTAAATCCTTAGTTCCAAAACCATTCATCCCTCCCCCTCTATATAACTCACGGCCATGTGTGGCCACATTGAATTCTAAAACTTTCTCTCATTCTCACCTCCATCTCTCCTCACATCTCATTGTGGTGACCGTACCACACACCTCTCTTTTCTCTCTCTCTATCTCACATCTCACCTCTTCTTGAGTTCTAACCTTACATTCTCTCTCACTTCTCCCTTTGGTGTTTGGTTTACAAAAGCATCTCTTGCATTAGAGAAAGTGGAAGATCACCATGGCAATGCTCCTCTCACTCTTGGATTTACAACTTGTTTCTTACTTTTTAGATGTTCTTGCATTATTTTAGTGCAAGCTTTCTAAGTGGTACTTTTAATGATAAATTTTTCTTCATCATTGTTATTTTATGTTCCTTGTCTTTTATTAATATGTTTCAAGCTATTTGCTTCATGGTGATTAGTAGATCTCAATACCTCTTCCCAAATTATGATTATTATTATTATTTTTTTTAAATCGACTTCATTTTCTTATCTCTCCATCTTTCTCTAAGTATCCCATTTTTTTTCTTTCTTGCACTAACTTAACTAATCCCGAGTGAGGATTCGACATCCGACACAAGCCCTATACCATTCTCATATGTATGCAAGATTCGGATTAAATTAAAGTATTGAAATAGGGTGATTCGTTTTAACGACCGAAAAACCTTGTTTCAGTAACCCATTCTTCTATCAATTTTTCTTTTTAGCCAAAGTTGATGTTCAATTTCTAGATTATCCAATTCTCATGAGTTAACAAAATCACTATCAATTAGATTGGTTTTAAACTTCACTAGACAATATGTTAGTATGCTCATGCAAATTTCAAAGACTATTCATGATTAAATTATTCCTTCTTAGTAATAATTCTGTAGAATAGTACTAATAAGGATATCGTTCCTCTGAGGATTGCACTGGTTTCGTTGCCTTTTATTCAGATTAATTTTAAACTAATAAAATAGGTAATTGAATTTTGTCTTGATTAACTAAAAAAATTAATTAAACTAATTAAAGGAAATTTCTAAATTAAACTATCAACTAATGGTTTTAAATCCTTTGGAAGAGAAAATCTAGGGTTTTCAAATCCACCACTAACCTAATAACCATCCCCTATTTTGAATTTATCATAACCTCTTAAATTGCAAACATTCTAGTTAGAGTGACAGCACGTCCCCTCTCAACTAATCTAGAAAAGTTCAAGGGATTATATCCTTAGCATATCGTATCTTCGGTTAGCACGAATGATACACACTAATCTACGGTTGTGTAATCACTCATCTTTCCTTAGCATAAAATATCTTCGGATTTAATCTCTCGATATTTTAAAACTATTGCATAAAACCTATGTTTAAATTCTAACGAAAATTAACACAAGCGATTTTAATTCCAATTTCATAATACCTAAGACAAGGTTAAGAATTCTATTGAAATCAAATATAAATAAAATAAATCCGGTTGTTTGAAAACAACCCTCTCATTATGGAATCAATGTCTTACAATGCAGAGAATTAAAATAAAAACAAAATAAATGGCACAGTTACTTGGCTAGGGTTTCATCGAAACCCTAGAATGGAAATTAGTTCATTGCTAGGGAGGAATGCAACATCTTCATGGACAAAGCTGCAGCACTTCTCTTCATGGCTTCCTTGATCTCCAGAGCTTCTCTTCTTCAGATCTAAAAATCTATACAAAATTCTCTAATAATGATAATGCCTAGGAATTCCCTTTTTATAGAGAAAGGTAGAGTTCTTGTAGAATAAGGAGTTCTAATTGAGGTCGAACTCTTCTTTTTCACTCTCTATACTTTTTTTGGGTTGAATGAGGATTAAACCCCCATTTAGAAAGACAATAATAGAGTTGGAAAGTGTTTAGAAGTACTAAAACACTATTCACGGAATACTATTTCACCCTATTTACAGTTTTGCCACTGAACCTACATCCCCTTTCGTGGGCCTGGTTGCATTTTGCATATGCAACAAACCTTTTAAATCCCTAGGTGGCTTTAGAGGACGAGTAAAGTCTCATGAAAGTTTACAGTGATGACACCTACCAACATCTGTACTACCCTATCATTCAAGTAAAACATGCAAATCTCAAAAGTGATTGAGTTATATTCCAATTTTTTCAGACTCACAATACATACAAGATAATCTACAAATTATTAACAAGATTGAATTTTCAACTCTCCACATTCTCAATTTCACACCATTCTTAACTATTTTTGAAAAATTTAGCTTCTAAAAGATTTTGTCAGAATTTTCTTTGATGTGTAATGTGACAAACAATTGAATGTGTGATATCAACCTTACTTTTCAACAGTTGTTCTGTCTTCTCATTTATCATTGAATTTTCTTTCAATTTAAACTACCAACTCGAAGGCTTTCATTCAGTACTTTTTTTTTTATATAATTGTGACTGTGCAAAATCTAAGTCCATTAAGCAATCTAGACAACCCATGTAGCAAGTGTTAGGCCGGTGACTCTCAAACCAGATGGCTTTAATGTACCAGGTGTCAAGACACCTCTAAGGGCTTAGTAACTCGAGTTAACTAGGCTACGAACTTAAACTAGTCACACTAGGTTATTTTATCAATTCCAAAAATCACACGTTTTGACGCGAACACTCTATGTTTAGTGAGGCAAGAGGCCCGGTTACTAAGTGTAAAACCTGGTTAGGTAACCCATTCTTCTATCAATTTTTCTTTTTAGCCAAAGTTGATGTTTAATTTCTAGATTATCCAATTCTTATGAGTTAACAAAATCACTATCAATTTGATTGGTTTTAAACCTCACTAGACAATATGTTAGTATGCTCGTGCAAATTTCAAAGTCAATTCATGATTAAATTATTCTTTCTTAGTAATAATTCTGTAGAATAGTACTAGTAAGGGTATCGTTCCTCTGAGGACTGCACTGGTTTTGTTGCCTTTTATTCAGATTAATTTTAAACTAATAAAATAGGTAATTGAATTTTTGCTTGATTAACTAAAACAATTAATTAAACTAATTAAAGGAAATTTCTAAATTAAACTATCAACTAATGGTTTTAAATCATTTGAAAGAGAAAATCTAGGATTTTCAAATCCACCACTAACCTAATAACCATCTCCTATTTTGAATTTATCATAACCTCTTAAATTGCAAACATTCTAGTTAGAGTGACAGCATGTCCCCTCTTAACTAATCTAGAAAAGTTCAAGGGATTATATCCTTAGCATATCGTATCTTCGGTTAGCACGAATGATACACACTAATCTACGGTTGTGTAATCACTCGTCTTCCCTTAGTATAAAATATCTTCGGATTTAATCTCTCGATATTTTAAAACCATTGCATAAAACATATGTTTAAATTCTAACGAAAATTAACACAAGTGATTTTAATTCCAATTTCATAATACCTAAGACAAGGTTGAGAATTCCATTGAAATCAAATATAAATAAAATAAATCTGGTTGTTTAAAAACAACCCTCTCATTATGCAATCAATGTCTTACAATGCAGAGAATCAAAATTTAAAAAAAATAAATGACACAGTTACTTGGCTAGGGTTTCATCGAAACCCTAGAGTGGAAATTAGTTCATCGCTAGGGAGGAATGCAACATCTTCATGGACAAAGCTGTAGCACTTCTCTTCATGGCTTCCTTGATCTCCAGAGCTTCTCTTCTTCCGATCTAAAAATCTCTACAAAATTCTCTAATAATGATAATGGCTAGGAATTCTCTTTTTATAGAGAAAGACAGAGTTCTTGTAGAATAAGGAGTTCTAATTGAGGTCTAACTCTTCTTTTTCTCTCTCTATACTCTTTTTGGGTTGAATGAGGATTAAATCCTCTTTTAGGAAGACAATAATAGAGTTAGAAAGTGTTTAGAAGTACTAAAACACTATTCACGGATTACTATTTCACCCTATTTATAATTTTGCCACTGAACTTCAAATAATTCTAGAGAGCTTAATTCTAATCGGATTAACCCGAAATTTTAAACATAGCTCCTTTAGCTCATCTTGGATTTACCCAAAAAGTTTCAAAAATTTTGGATGAAGAAAAATTACCAAACTACTCCTCTATTAATAGACTTGCGGTTTTGGCCAATCGATCCATCAAGGTAGATTTCCACGATTTTGCTCTTTTTTTTTGTTATTTCTTTTGCTCCTCTTTTCTGAGATTCTTTGAGCCTTTGAAGCTTGTAAATCTTTCATTTTATCTTCTTTTCCTCGCATGAACCTGAAACAAGAATAAACAACCAAGAAGCATAAAATAATATAAATAATTACTCTAAATGATTAGCAAGTTAAGTTTGAGGTGCTTTTATGTATAACATTTAGCACCGATCACAACCCCAAAGTTAGACATTGCTAGTCCTCGAGCAATGAAAAATAAAATAAAACTAAACTAAACCTACATCCCCTTTCGTGGGATCCCCGGTTGCATTTTGCATATGCAACAAGCCTTTTAAACCCCTAGGTGGCCCTAGAGGACGAGTGAAGTCTCATGAAGGTTTACGGTGATGACACCTACAAACATCTGTACTACCTGTAACTGTGCAATATATTCAAGTAAAACATGCAATTTTCAACAGTGATTGAATCATATTCAAAAAAAATTTCAGAATCACAATGCATACAAGATAATCCATAAATTATTAACAAGATTGAATTTTCAATTCTCCACATTCTCAATTTCAGACCATTCTTAACTATTTAAAAAAAAATTTAGCTTTTGAAAGATTTGTCAGAATTTTCTGTGATGTGTAATGTGACAAACAATTGAATGTGTGATATCAACCTTACTTTTCAACAGTTTTTCTATCTTCTCATTTATCATTGAATTTTTTTATAATTTAAACTACCAACTTTAGGGCTTTCATTTTATTTTTTTATGAGTGATTGTGCAAAATCTAAGTCCATTAAGCATTCTAGAAATCCCATGTAGCAAGTGTTAGGTCGGTGACTCCCAAACCAGATGGTTTTAGGGCATCAGGTGTCAAGACACCTTTAAGGGCGTAATAACTCTTGTTAACTAGGCTACGAACTCAAACTAGTCACACTAGGATATTTTATCCATTCCAAAAATCACACGGTTTGATGCGAACTCTCTATGCTTAGTGAGGCAAGAGGCCCGGTTACTAAGTGTAAAACTTGGTCAGGTAACCCATTCTTCTATCAATTTTTCTTTATAGCCAAAGTTGTGCTCGTGCAAATTTCAAAGTATATTCATGACTTTAAAAAAAATTCAGCTTTTGTAAGGTTAAGAACAGTTACAAACAGTGTGTATTTGGGATTATGTGTTCTTAAATTCAACCCTATCAATAAAATTTGGATTATCCAATACACATTACAATCCTTCAAATTTTAGAATAAAACAATCGAAAAAATTTCAGTGTTTTTGCATGTCTTATCCTAGTCATGGTTGCACAATCATCAAAAATAAAATAATAGTGTAGCCTATTATTTCCCAACCCTAAACTTAAACTTTACATTGTCCTTAATGTAAAAAAATAGAAATAAAATGCAGAAGGGATTAGAACAATAATACCTGACTCGTGAAATGTAAACCATGATGAAAAAGGTGTGAAGGGGGTGAAAATAGATCAACAATGAAGACAAAATACCCCAAACTTCGTCCAAAAAATACCTACAGGGTTAGAACAAACCAAGAAATATCCATAAGAAATAGATGCTAAATCAATATATCTCAATTAAGTATAGAAAACATCAATCATGAATAAAATTGGGATATTTAAATTTTTTTTTTTTTTTTTTTAAGACTCAAAAAAAAGTAGGGACGTGAAATTTACCATAAAAAGACTCAAAAAAGGTAGGGAAATATGAAATTCTTCCTAAAATGACTCTATAAAAGAATAGGAGGATGTAAAATCCACCCTACTGACTCTAAAAAATTTGGTGGATACTAATCCACCCCAAACTTAGAATCTAATTCTAAAAAAAAATAAAAGACACTACAAAATCAATGGGTTGCCTCCCACAAGCGCTAAGTGTTACGTCTTCAGCCAAACAATCTCAAAAATCATTCAATCGTCTAAGTAGACAGAATATTGGGCCTTAACCTTGAGCACACGTCCATCAGGGTCAGAAAAAAGTTATTTCCTACGTCTTTGCAAGTTTGCAATTTTATGCTTGACTCTCACTTTATGTTTTTCCAATGGAAAACCTTTTAGATGAGTGAGATTAAGCAAAGAATGACCATACCCTATGGATTTTTCTATGATGGGATCTGGAGGTTTAAGATGAGTGAGTGATACCTCCAAAAGATTATCAATTAAAACATAAGGAGGGACATCCTCAACTATCTTATCAAGTTTATCAACCAGGAAGCAATCTTCCTCATTCGATTGTTGTTCGGGGGTAGTGAAGACATTCAATCGAATTTTTATGTTACCAAATGACACCTTCATCACCCCAGTCCTACAGTTTATGGCAGCATTAGCAGTGGCCAGGAAAGGACGACCTAGGATGATTGGAATTTGGCTTTTTGAATTGTGCACAGGTTCCATGTCAAGACAAGAAAGTCGACAGGAAAGAAAAATTTGTCAACTTTAATCAGAACATCTTCAACTATCCCACGAAGCTTTTTCATGGATCTATCCGCTAATTGTAATATAACGGATGTGGGGCGAAGCTCTTCTAAGCCAAGTTTTTCATACATCGAGAAAGGTAAAATATTAACATTAGCTCCTAAATCAAGGAGTGCCCGGTCAATGGAGTGGTCTCCAATGATACACGAAATAGTAGGAGCATCGGACTCCTTAAATTTTGGAGGAGTGTTGTGTTAGATAATGGAGCTCACTTGCTTGGTGAGAAGGATTTTCTTGGACACATGAGTCCTTGATTTGTGCTTTTGAGTGCACATGTCCTTGAGAAATTTGACATATGCCGGGATTTGCTTTATGGAATCTATGAGAGGAATGTTGATTTTGACTTGTTTAAAGACTTCCATCATCTCATCCATTTTAGTTTCCTTTTTCCCAAAATGGGAGGAATCTTTTAAACACTGATGGTAAGGAGCTTTGGGCACATAGGATTCCGGGGGAGTCAGATTAGATAAAGATGGGGAAGGACCTTGGTCCTTCTCAGAGACACTCACTCTTTCTCCTTGGAGATTTGTTTGGCCTCATTGGGCTCTTTTTCCTCGCTTTTCTTCTCTCTAACCTCATTTTCAACTACCTTTCCACTCCTTAGGGTGGTAATGGCAAGAACATGCTCACTATTAATTTCATTGTTTTGAGCATTGTCAACCATATTTGCACCCTTAGGATTGCTCACAGGTTAGCTTGGGAGCTTCCCTTCTTCTCTCTTGTATACGACACTAGCTAACTGCCCCAATTGAAACTCAATTCTCTGGATAGATTGTCGCGACCCAAAACCCACCCTAGGAGTTAGAGTGAAATTTGGACGACTAATCATGGCTTACATGACTTGCTTGACAAACCAACCTGCAAAACCCACAGAGCATATACAATAGAGGACAAAAACACCGGAAACATACTCTAACATGGCACAGCGGAAGTCTACCAAACCTCTATGTATATACATAAGCAATCCAAGTTTATACAAAAAGAATCCAAAAGAAAGTGCGGACAGACCCGCCAAAATACATGAAGGTATATCTCTCATCTCACCCACAGCTAATCCACTCATAATCTAACACCACCTACTGATAACCCTCTACGGTAGGTTCCTCCAAAGGCTCCTCGACGTACTCCTCTTCCACCCATGGACCAGGAGCACAAACATCAAATGGAGCAGCAGCTCCCTCAGAACCTGCCGACATAAGAAGTACGGCTGAGCATGGAATACTCAGCGGGTACTAAATACTAACCAACAATTATAGCATAGAAATGGCAATACATGATCAGGAGCAATTCATATATGTCAAACGGAAACAATTCATATCATACAAGGAAGTAAAGCAGTTTATAATCATGCTTGAAATTCCTAGAAAGCCGATAAATCCTCTTGAAAACATCGTGCACTTGACTTGACTTGAAATCTCTTTTCGTACTTGAAAGCTTGTCTTGTCTATCTTGCTTGATTCTTGTATGTCGTGTCATGCCATGCCTTGTCATGCTTGCTTGGAAAGTAAACTACTTGTGAGGGAAGGGAGACCCTTCTTCCTAAATGCTCATGCTTGTCATGCCGTGCCATGTCATGCTTGTATCATGCTTGGGAAAGTAAACTACTTGTGAGGGAAGGGAGACCCTTCTTCCTAAATGCTCATGTCATGTCCTTTCACTTGTGAGATCTCCTTGTGAGATGCACTTGCGAGGGAAGGGAAACCCTTCTTATGATATGTATGTACTTGCGAGGGAAGGGAGACCCTTCTTATGATAATGCATGATTGACTTGTCCTTGCCATGAGCGAGGTAAAACATATCGTACGATATGCCCCACCTCTAAACCGTGTTCTTGAAAACGCCGATAAAACATGCCATGCATTCGTGCTCGTGAAATCGTGTGCATACTTGCATTTGGAATTAAATATGGCAATTTGGGGTAATTCACAAAGCATAACATATAACAATTTAAGTGAGTAATAATCTACACATTTTAAGAAATGTAAGAAACACACTATCATGAACCCTAACAAATTTCAAGAATACTTAAGCATGGGTTCCCTTAATAGCATGGGTTCCCTTAATTTATCATTTATTTTGTTCACCTTGGCATTTCATCAAACATAGGGTGTGTTGATTATTCACTTAAACCTAGATCATGCTTTTCTAGGTGGGTTATGCTCACATCACACTTGTATGTTCATTATTAGTACAATGCCCCTTTCCATTCATTCATCACATCATCCACACGGCATCCATTCGCCAACATCCACCTCCATTCACCATTCATACCACCAATCTCATAACACATATATAAGTGAAGGAAAACAAGAAGAAATCAAGGAAAAGAGAAGCTATAACTAGGAGGGTAGCGAAGAGTACCGACCTGAATAGGGAAGAAAACCTTTGCAAAAACGTGCGTGAGATGCTACCGAGCTTGGAGAACGTGGTCCTCCCGAGCTTGACCGAAGCTTGGGGTGATCTAGGGTATCAAACCCTTGATTTCTCCTTCAAGAACAAACCCTAGGTTAGGATCCCCTTCTCCTTTCTCTCTAACTCTCAAAAATACTCTAGGTGTGTGAATGAGAGCCCTAAAGGCTCGGGCAACCTTTATAGGTAGTGAAGAAACCCTAAAAATCCGATTAAAATTTCTGGATTCGCGATCTACGATCGATCGTAACTTGTCTACGATCGATCGTAAGTTGTACTACGATCCATCGTAAATTATCCACGATCGATCGTATATCGACCCGAAACTTTTGTCAATTCCTGAGATTCTACGATCGATCGTAACTCACCTACGATCGTTCGTAGGGTGTGTACGATCGGTCGTAACTTGCAGCAAAATTCCATATTTTTCCTCCTTCTTGTTTCGGCCATAACTTTTGACTCGCTCGTCGGATTTCGACGATTCAACTTGCGTTGGGTTCGTACTTCGAAAAGGAACATTTCTGACGTTTCGGAATTTCCAATTTCTTCATTATTTATTAATTGCGCTACTTTAAAGGAAAAATGGCTACGAAAGTGTCATTCATAATGTCAAAAGTTCGGGGCTCTACATAGATTGAGAATGAGAATGTAGAAGTTGCGTATTAGCCTCTAAGCCTTTGAGAGCTTGCAACACTTTCTCCTCGAAAGATGGATTCCTTTGAGGAGTAGGAGAGTGTTGGAATTCCTGTTGTTGGGAGGATAGTTGGCTTGACCTTGAAAAGGCTAACTGAATGGCCTTTGAGGTGGGAGAATATTATTCCCTTGAGTTTGTGGCTACCATGAAAAATTAGGATGATTTCTCCATCCCGGGTTACAGGTATTTGAGTAAGGATCATTACCCGGATGGATATAGACAGCATTAACATACTCTTGGACAAGATCCGGGAATTGGGCAGTTGATGAATACTCTTAAACATAATGTGTAGGGCTAGAACAAATAGGACACACGTCCTGCTGATTAGGATTTTGTTGAGGAGGTGTGTAGGAAGGTGGCCCTAAAGTCATTAGTTTATCCAATTTTTGAGACAATTCATCTACTTTATATGAAACATCTATTGAATTGCTAACTTCATAAATGCCTCTCTTAGGATTTGATGAAGATGAAGGTCTCTCAGAACGACTGTTTGAAGCATGGTGGAGAGAGTTTTCACTAAAATTTTCAAAAAGCTCCCATACTTGATTCTCATTTTTCATCATAAATGTTCCTCCACAAGAAACATCAACCAACTGACGGTTGAGTGCAGGCAATCCATCATAGAAGGATTGGACTAACTGCCACTTTGGAATTTGGTAGTGGGGACACTTACGGAGAAGATCTTTGAATCTCTCCCAAGTTTCATAAAATAGCTCACCATCAACAGGAGCAAAGCTTGTGATGGTTCGTCTCATTAAATTTGTTTTTCCTATGGGAAAAAATTTCAAGAAATTCTTGCTGTATTTGTGCCCAAGTGGTAATAGAATTTGGCTCTAAAGAATTAAGCCAATATTTGACTTTGTCTTTCAAAGAAAATGGGAAGAGCCGCAATCTAAGGGCATCATGAGAAAATCCCTGCAACTTGAAAGTTGTGCAAATCTCGTGAAATTCATCAAGATGTTTGTAGAAATCTTCATTATTAAGTCCGTGAAAAGATGGTATCATTTGAATAATACTGGACTTAATTTCATAATGGGCTGCCGTAGTGTCCGGCAACCGGATGCATGAAGGAGATGAATATGTAGAAAGAGTAAAATACTCTTTCAAGGATTTCATTGGGTCATGTTCTTCCGCCATGATAGGGAAAGGAATAGCTTTTAGGTTTTCTCTAGGAATTGTAGAAGCTTTCGCTTCACAATTAGATCCGAATAAGGCAGAAGCCTTGAGAAACCTAGCAGTACGCTCTAACTCAGAATTAAGGGGGAATAAATCTGGATTACAAGATCTCCTACCGTGCATACACCCTAAAGGAAAAACTCTATGTTTGACAAACACCAAATTAAAATAAAATATCTACTTGAAAAGTAAATACTCATAGAACTCTCCTGCTTTCCACGATGTTGAATAAGCTTTTTCAATCCCTGCAGTTTGAGTTATTTGGTACCTGAAAAGATAAATATTTCCAATTAAATAAAAAGAAAAATATTTTTGGATTTTTTTTTTAAATGATTAATTTAAATTTAATATTTTAAATTAACAACTAGACCGTTCCAGCAATCCCCGGCAACGACGCCAAAAATTGATCATCAGTCAATCTTAAATTATTCCTTCTTAGTAATAATTCCGTAGAATAATACTAATAAGGGTATCGTTCCTCTGAGGACTGCGCTGGTTTCGTTGCCTTTTATTCAGATTAATTTTAAACTAATAAAATAGGTAATTGAATTTTTGCTTGCTTAACTAAAACAATTAATTAAACTAATTAAAGGAAATTTCTAAATTAAACTATCAACTACTGATTTTAAATCCTTTGGAAGAGAAAATCTAGGGTTTTCAAATCCACCACTAACCTAATAACTATCCCCTATTTTGAATTTATCATAACCCCTTAAATTGCAAACATTCTAGTTAGAGTGACAGCACGTCCCCTCTCAACTAATCTAGAAAAGTTCAAGGGATTATATTCTTAGCATATCGTATCTTCGGTCAGCACGAATGATACACACTAATCTACGGTTGTGTAATCACTCATCTTTCCTTAGCATAAAATATCTTCGGATTTAATCTCTCGATATTTTAAAACCATTGCATAAAACCTATGTTTAAATTCTAACGAAAATTAACACAAGTGATTTTAATTCCAATTTCATAATACTTAAGACAAGGTTGAGAATTCCATTGAAATCAAATATAAATAAAATAAATCCGATTGTTTAAAAACAACCCTCTCATTATGCAATCAATGTCTTACAATGCAGAGAATCAAAATAAAAACAAAATAAATGACACAGTTACTTGGCTAGGGTTTCATCGAAACCCTAGAGTGGAAATTAGTTCATCGCTAGGGAGGAATGCAATATCTTCATGGACAAAGCTGCAGCACTTCTCTTCATGGCTTCCTTGATCTCCAGAGCTTCTCTTCTTCAGATCTAAAAATCTCTACAAAATTCTCTAATAATGATAATGGCTAGGAATTCTCTTTTTATAGAGAAAGACAGAGTTCTTGTAGAATAAGAAGTTCTAATTGAGGTCTAACTCTTCTTTTTCTCTCTCTATACTCTTTTTGGGTTGAATAAGGATTAAACCCTCTTTTAGGAAGACAATAATAGAGTTAGAAAGTGTTTAGAAGTACTAAAACACTATTCACGGATTACTATTTCACCCTATTTACAATTTTGCCACTGAACTTCAAATAATTCTAGAGAGCTTAATTCTAATCGGATTAACCCGAAATTTTAAACATAGCTCCTTTAGCTCATCTTGGATTTACCCAAAAAGTTTCAAAAATTTTGGATTGAAAAATTACCAAACTACTCCTCTATTAATAGACTTGCGGTTTTGGCCAATCGATCCATCAAGGTAGATTTCCACGATTTCGCTCTCTTTTTTTGTTCTTTCTTTTGCTCTTCTCTTTTCTGAGATTCTTTGAGTCTTTGAAGCTTATAAATCTTCCATTTTATCTTCTTTTGCTCGCATGAACCTGAATCAAGAGTAAACAACCAAGTAGCATAAAATAATATAAATAATTACTCTAAATGATTAGCAAGTTAAGTTTGAGGTACTTTTATGTATAGCATTTAGCACCGATCAGAACACATGGATAAGGCTTTTGACATTTTGCAAAACCTGCATGAGATGTTTGGTGAGCAAAATAGGTCAGCTCAATTAGCAAAATTGAAAACCCTTCTTAACACCAAGATGGCTGAGGAACTCCAGTTAGAGAGCACATCATAAAGATGATGGGCTTATTGAATAAGCTGAAAATTCTTGGTGGAGAAATGGATGTCATCACTTAGGTTGACACTGTTCTGCAGCCACTCCCTTCGTCCTTCAATGCGTTCGTGTTAAATTATAACATGAATAAGAGTGAAATGTCACTAAGTGAGCTTATGAACTCACTTGTAGCTGCAAAAGATTTGATCAAAAAGTCAACAAAGGGTGAAACTTTAATTGACGATAAACTTGATACCTCCAAGCGATCTAAAAAGTTTAGAAAATGGAATAAAGGCAAATGTAAGTTTAAGACAATAGGGGTAAGGCAAGAGTTGTCAAAGGTTCTTCAGGTGATACTGGTAAGGAAAACAAAGGCAAAGGAAAGTGTTTCCACTGTGGTAAAATAGGCCACTGGAAGAGGAATTGTAGGACTTACCTCGCAACTCTTAAGAAGGGTGGCGCCAATACTCAAGGTATGAAATGCTTTGAAGTATTGATTACTATTGAGTCAAACTTTCTGGATGGTCCTCCTAACTCATGGTGCGTGGAGTCTGGATCCACTGTACATGTTTGCAATTGTTTGTAGGAGTTCAAGGAAACCAGAAAGCCGACCAAACAGGAGTAGAAGCTTAAAGTTAGCTCGGGTGAAAATGTTACAATGAAGTTAATTGGCTTGTTTACTCTTTATTTACCTAATGGAAAGACAATAATTTTAGAAGACTATTTTTATGTGCCTTCTTCACATCGTAATTTGATTTCAATATCTAGACTTTTATTTTGTGGATTCTCTATCGTTTTTAATTCAATTGTTGAAATTAAGAAAGATGGAATGGTCTTCATTACTAGTAATCTCATTAATGGTCTTTATTTAATATTTATTTTGGTAAATAATGAATGTCTACATAGTGAAAACGTTTCATCATCTACAATGTCTGAAATGAAGAGACATTGCATAGAGTCTACTTATCTTTAGCATAAGAGACTTGGTCATATTAATCTTGATAGGATCAAGAGGTTGGTAAAAGATGGTCCCCTTGAATTTCTCAAGGTAGAACCACTCCCTACTTGCGAGCCTTGTCTCGAAGGGAATATGACCAAGAAACCTTACCCTAAAAAGATAGGAAGAGCTGAAGATAAGTTGAGACTTATACATAGTGATGTATGTGGTCCATTTAACATTGTTGCACGAGGGTAATACCGGTATTTTGTCATATTTACCGATTACTATTCTAGATATGGATATGTTTATTTGATGCAACACAAATCTGACACCTTTGAAAAGTTCAAAGAATTCAGATTAGAAGTTGAGAATCAAACAGACAAATCCATAAAGACACTTCGATATGATCTAGGTGGTGAATATCTCACCAACGATTTTATGGATGACTTAAGGGATAATGGGATTATCTCACAATGGTCAAGTCTTACCTCACCTCAACAAAATGGTGTTTCTAAAAGAAGAAACCGAACCTTATTAGATATGGTTCGCTCTATGATGAGCCATGCTGATGTACCTTCCTATCTTTGGGGGTATGCTTTATAAACTGCCATTTATATTTTGAACCGGGTTCCTTCTAAGTCTATACCGGTTACACCCTATGAATTGTGGACTTGGCAAAAACCTAGTTTACAACATCTAAGGGTATGGGGTTGTCCTGTGTATGTTCGCAAACTCGAACCCACTAAGTTGGAATCTAAAACAGAAAAATAGAACTTTGTAGGATATCCAAAAGATACTAAGGGTTCCTATTTCTACTCCAAGGCAAACCAAACAATAGTTGTTAGGCATCATGCTACTTTCTTAGAGGAAGAAATGGATCTTCTTAAGAAAGACAACATAGCCAGTGTCCAAGATGAACCTAATCCTTCCACTATTGATTCTTCTAATTCTATTTGCAACGCCCCAAAATCCCCCTTAGGAGTTACGAGGCTTTGGCGACATCACTTATACTTAATATCATCTGTAAAGAGCATACAAGGCATGCTAAATAGTGAACTGAAAATTTCTTTAATAACTTGACTATATTCCATGTTTAATCATTTACAATAATTGGATATAAACTAAGACATATACATAAAATCCTCAACATGAGTTACCAACTCAAACTGATACAAATATCCCCATAAATAAAACCCAGAATACATGTGTCTCCCTCTACATCACTCAACCATAAGATCATATGTCAAGACCCCTATCATCCTCAAGAACATCCCAAGAAGGCTCCTGCCCTCCATAATCCATCTCGATCTAAAGCCCTGGGATACAATGTCGAATGAACCGGGCGACATAAAATGTACGGCTGAGCATGGAATACTCAGCGCCTACAAACTACTAACTAACCATGTTATAAACTTCACATCACATGTGTATTAAAGCAGTTCACAATCTAAATAGCATAATCAATAATCATAATCAGAGTACGGAAGCATAATACAATTTTATAAGCCTTGATTCTTGTCTTGATCTTTGACTAGTGGAACTCATTTTACCTTGTCTTGCCCTTGAGCGGATCATAATAGTCCTGTCTTAGTTCTTGTCATGTCAGGATCATCATTGTTCATCTTTTCTTATCATGTGTACATTGCGTGTCTAGTTCGTGCTGGTTTTATCTCATTCTTGTGTAGATCATGCTTGTCTCCTCTTATTCTCCGTGTATCATGGTTGTCATGTCTAGTTCGTGCTTGTCTTGTTCATTTCATGTTTACCTAATATTTCTTGTATCATGTTTCTTGTCTTGTGTTGTTCTTGCTTTGAGACAGATGCCAGTACCCGAACCTGGTCATAGTATACTTGCATCCTCTCTTGTATTCTCGTTAACTTGCTTGTGAGTTTCTTATGATCTTGCTTGCTTGGAAACAGATGATAGTGCCCGTACCTGGTCATAGTACACTAACATCTTTCTTACTTATCATGAGGCGTATGCTAATGCCCGTACCTAGTCATAGTACATTAGCATACTTTATTTCTTGACTTGGAAACCTATACCAGTGCCCGTACCTGGTCATAGTACACTGGCATACTTTTATATTTGGGGACAGACACTAGTACCTGTACCTGGTCATAGTATACTAGTATCCTCTCATGCTTGTCACCGATGTTAATGTCCGTACCTGATCATAGTACATTAACATCATTTATTACTTGTCTCGAAAATAGATGACAGTGCCCGTACCTTGTCATAGTACACTGGCATCCTTTCATTCTTGTCTTGTAAATGTGTGTTAGTGCACGTACCTTAGTCATAGTACACTAACATACATTCTTATTTTTTCTTGTGAGTCGTGCTCGTTCTTGATCTTGAAAATCATGTTTGCTCTTGATTTAGCATACTCGTGTTGATCGTGAGAAATCTTGCTTGTTCGTGTTCTCGGGAAATTATATTTATTCTTGATTATAGGAGAATCATGTTTCATTCGTGTTCTTGGGGAGTCATGTTTGATCATGGTCTAGAGACATCGTGTTTGCCCTTGTTCGTGGTAATTCATACTTGATTTGATCTTGGGAAATCATGTGTAAGTGAAATCATGACGAGGAGAAGGACAAGCAATAAAGTAGTAGGTGTGTGCATATGCTTGGTGTGTAATTTAGGAACACAAGTAAACACACAAGTACACATAACATTTCAATTCTCAATCTAATCATGTGAGGATTTAGGCATAGCATATAGAGTATTGGATCATGGTTATCATTTTAGGAAAATTACCCAATTCATGCTTTCAAAGTAATCTTTAATTCTTATTTTCCCGTTTATGCATTTAATCAAACACTTGGAGTGCAACACATTCATAGCCTAATTGATTCAAGTTCTTAGTTCATACATTTCATCAAACACAAGTGGTACATCTATTATGAGTACATTGCCCTACCACCATTTTCCAACACACATTCACCACAACAACACAGCATCCAATCGCCTCAACCAATCCATACATCATCCTAAGTCTAACATAGCATCATTTGTGCATAATGCACCACATGGGGAATGAGTAGAATATTCTACTCTCTCATCAAACTCATCCTTTCATCCTTACTATATATCAATAAATCCTAACTAATCCATTTAGAGAGTATATTCACATTCTCTTTGTCTAAACCCTTTCCTTTTATCTTATTTAAACAACACTATACATCGAAACATAATATGCATAAAGGAATCATAACTAAGTTAGGTGGTATATTTTTATACTTCAATCATCCAAACAAGGGATTATCATACTAGAAATCATGAGTGAATCACAACATGAAAAGCTAGTAGAGTGTTATACCTTAAGGAGATCAAATCTCCACTTGAGGATGCCTTGGACCCAAGGTCCAAGCTTAAATGGCCTTGGAGTGGAGGATTCGAGCTCCTCTTGTTCTTTTCACAAAATCCCCTTTGTGATCCTTTCCTCGTGGCTTAGCTCGTGAGAAAAGCCTTGGTTTTGCACGATCCTTGCTCCCCTATTTGGTCTTGAGAAGATTGAAGATTGAAATTGGGGGTTTCCTTGATCTTGAGAGAAAACCCATTTTGGAAAGCTAAGTTTCCTCATTTTTCTCTCAAAAATCCTTCTCTAGGTGTTAGAAACCTTAGTCCCCCTAAAATAGGGTACATATAAGTGTTTTGGTTGAGAAAAACCAAAAAAAAAATATTTCTGGATGATCTCGCTCGAGGGGGGTTCAATCTTGCTCAAGCGGGTTGCTCTCGGTACTCAAAAACAACATTTTGGTCAATCTTGCTTGAGCGGGTTTGGATCTCACTCGAGCGAGTTTGTCTGCAAAAATGCCTTTCGGTATTTTGGCCATGACTTTTGATTCGGTGGTCCAATTTTGACGATTCAACTTGCGTTGGATTTTTATTTCGTAGGGAAACAATTTTTATGTTTTACAAAAGCCATAATTCTTCCTTCTTCATAGACGAATTTGGCCCTAAAGCTGACTGGTCTGCAAATGGACTCCAACAGTCCAGATTTGCAGCAGACCCAGTTTCAGAAATCGGATGTTTGACTTAACTATGACTCAAAATCTGAAAAAGTGATCAACATAAACCTCGAAGAGGGTTTAAATACCTTTCTAAAAATTCAATACTCACTCGATTCTGAGCAACGATGACTAAACTAGAGCCCTTTAAGGTTGAGATAAATACCGAAACATACCTTTTCAACAACTAGAACACTTCAAGTGTTTTCACACTCTTGTTTTAACGTCCTTAAGTCATAAAGGTCCATAGGGCCCTAAAATAATTTCTAGCACTTCCACGGAAGGCAAAAGCCCCCATGAACATCAAGATTCATGTGGCCCTAACACCCTAACACTTAGGGTATGTCTTATACTTTTTGCTTGTTTTCTCAAAGACATCTCTCATCCCTTGATTCATCCACCAAACTCACCTCACACTCAGGCCATGAGGAACCCTCACTCTCATTAACCAAATCCAACTTATAATAAAGGCCTTTGTCCCTTCCAATACTAGTGCCCTCGACACTATTCACTCACATGAATAGTGCTTGTACATGAACAATGCTTGTAGAAAATCCGGGGCTCTACATCCTCCCCCCTTATAGGAATTTCGTCCTCGAAATTAGGACGCTACTATATCAAATGAGGGTACTTTCCCACGCTTTACCTTGCCTACTGAACGATATGCTAATCCTTCATTGATCAATATAAGGTTAGGCACTCACTTGTCGGCAAGGCACTTAGGTTTTCTCATAAAACGAAACATCAATCCAACGGCTAGGAAACTTTATAACATAAGGTAGCATAATTACATACATACGGCAACTGATTGCCTATGACAAAACACAAAATACATTTCCTTTTACAAAAAAAAAAATTTCCACTCTCTCATATTTTTATGCCATATCATTTGGTGCCTGAGATCCTGCCCTGATATTACAAAGGCTTGCCCCTGGTTAGCTTGGTGATGCGGCTGTGTGAATTGTTGGGGCCTTGAAGCTTTAAAAGACTCCTGTTGTGTGGGTAGGCTAACTGGGTGCCTATTTCCCAAGGTCTGGAGAGGTGTCTGTCGGCGTGGACAATCCCTAATCTGGTGTCCATGGTCACCGCAACGGTAACATGCACCTGTGAGCCCTCGACAATCCCCAGCTAAATGTTTTCTCCTATAGTAGCTGCAGAACTCAATCATAGATGCAGTCGATGTGGGCTTCTCATGTCGAGTGACATGCGTAGTAGTAGGGCGAGAAGCCTGAGGTGCAATAGAATGGTTCTGCGCTTGAGTAGGTCTAGAGGACTGGTAAGGAATCATTCTGGCCCTCTTCTCCGGTTGTGTCGATCCACTGGACTGGCCTTTCTCTATTCCCCTTTTCTTGAAGAATTCTTCAAAATTAGACTCGGCTAGCTGAGCCTTGTCCACTACCTCCGCATATGTTTCATGTCTAAACATTGAGACTTGATCCTTAATGTATGGCTTCAATCCCCTTTCAAATTTTTGGGCCTTCATAGCCTCGGTAGCTATCATATGAGGAGCAAATCTAGATAGCTCTGAGAACTTGGCTTCATAAGCTGCCATCGACATGTTACCTTGCTCTAAGGTAATAAACTCTACTTCTTTCTGCTCCTTCATTCCTATCGGGAAATATTTCTCATAGAAAATGTCCAAAAATTCTCCCCAAGTCCACTCTTGACCCTGTCCGGTCAAATCCTGGGTCCTTACGACAGACCTCCACCAATGGTTAGCCTCACCTTCAAGCATAAAGGTGGCCCAGGTGACCCTCTCTACCTCAGTAGGCGACAACACTGAGAATATCTTTTCAAGTTGCCGGATCCATGCTTCGACGGCTAACGAATCAATACTCCCACAAAAGACCGGAGGCCTCATCCTCCTAAAAGCTTCTATGCCTCCTTGTGCTCTATTCGGAGGAGCAGCTATAAGAGCGGCACCAGAAGGAGGAGTGGCAGGTTGCCTTGCTGCTAACATAGCCCAGGTCTCCGCTATTGATGCGAAAGCTTGCGCAAAGTTGGGTTGCTCATTCCTAAAGGGAGCATCACTTTCACTGCCTCTGGTATTGTATCCACGACCCTGCGCACTGCGTCCCATGATTTACTCCTGAGAACGACAGCACAACATGAGTCTAACTTGGATACCCATTCTATAATCAATTTAACAATCGCTTGATATTTACCAAGCATTGAACCATCCATTCAAGGTATACATAACAATGGTATAACATAGAACTGTGTTCCTAGCGTAGGATACTAAGTTCAGTTGGATTACAACCGGTTTTGACTTAGAATAATTTCTTAGTCTATATTTGGAATACAACTCTATGAGATGGCCCTAATGCCTTGTTCAATCATGGTATCAGTTCTAAGTGACCCTAGGGACTCTAATGCCTAAGCTCTGATACCACTCAGTAACGCCCCAAAATCCCCCTTAGGAGTTACGAAGCTTTTGTGACGTCACTTACACTTAAAATCATCTGCAAAGAGTATACAAGGCATGCTAAATAGTGAACTGAAAATTTCTTTAATAACTTGACTGTATTCCATGTTTAATCATTTACAATAATTGGATATAAACTAATACATATACATAAAATCCACAACATGAGTTACCAACTCAAACTGATACAAATATCCCCATAAAAAAAACCCAAAATACATGTCTCTTCCTCTACATCACTCAACCATAAGGTCATATGTCAAGACCCCTATCATCCTCAAGAACATCCCAAGAAGGCTCCTGCCCTCCATAATCCATCTTGATCTAAAGCCCTGGGATACAATGTCGAATGAACCGGCCGACATAAAATGTACGGCTGAGCATGGAATACTCAGCGCCTACAAACTACTAACTAACCATGTTATGAACTTCACATCACATGTGTATTAAAGCAGTTCACAATCTAAATAGCATAATCAATAATCATCATCAGAGTATGGAAGCATAATACAATTTTATAAGCCTTTATTCTTGTCTTGATCTTTGACTAGTGGAACTCATTTTACCTTGTCTTGCCCTTGAGCGGATCATAATAGTCCTGTCTTAGTTCTTGTCGTGTCAGGATCATCATTGTTCATCTTTTCTTATCATGTGTACATTGCGTGTCTAGTTCGTGCTGGTTTTATCTCATTCTTGTGTAGATCATGCTTGTCTCCTCTTATTCTCCGTGTATCATGGTTGTCATGTCTAGTTCGTGCTTGTTTTGTTCATTTCATGTTTACCTGATATTTCTTTTATCGTGTTTCTTGTCTTGTGTTGTTCTTGCTTTGAGACAGATTCTAGTACCCGTACCTGGTCATAATATACTTGCATCCTCTCTTGTATTCTCGTTAACTTGCTTGTGAGTTTCTTATGATCTTGCTTGCTTGGAAACAGATGATAGTGCCCGTACCTGGTCATAGTACACTAACATCTTTCTTACTTATCATGAGGCGTATGCTAATGCCCGTACCTGGTCATAGTACATTAGCATACTTTATTTCTTGACTTGGAAACCTATACCAGTGCCCGTACCTAGTCATCATACACTGGCATACTTTCATATTTGGAGACAGACACTAGTACCTGTACCTAGTCATAGTATACTAGTATCCTCTCATGCTTGTCATTGATGTTATGTCCATACCTGGTCATAGTACATTAACATCATTTATTACTTGTCTTGGAAACAGATGACAGTGCCCGTACCTGGTCATAGTACACTGGCATCCTTTCATTCTTGTCTTGTAAACGTGTGTTAGTGCCCATACCTTAGTCATAGTACACTAACATACTTTCTTATTTTTTCTTGTGAGTCGTGCTCGTTCTTGATCTTGAAAATCATGTTTGTTCTTGATTTAGCATACTCGTGTTGACCGTGAGAAATCATGCTTGTTCGTGTTCTTGGGAAATTATAATTATTCTTGATTATAGGAGAATCATGTTTCATTCGTGTTCTTGGGGAGTCATGTTTGATCATGGTCTAGAGACATCGTGTTAGTCCTTGTTCGTGGTAATTCATACTTGATTTGATCTTGGGAAATCATGTGTAAATGAAATCATGACGAGGAGAAGGACAAGCAATAAAGTAGTAGGTGTGTGCATATGCTTGGTGTGTAATTTAGGAACACAAGTACACATAGCATTTCAATTCTCAATCTAATCAATTGAGGATTTAGGCATAGCATATAGAGTATTGGATCATGGTTATCATTTTAGGAAAATTACCCAATTCATGCTTTCATAGTAATCTTTAATTGTTAATTTCTCGTTTATGCATTTAATCAAACACTTGGAGTGCAACACATTCATAGCCTAATTGATTCGAGTCTTAGTTCATACATTTCATCAAACACAAGGGGTACATCTATTATGAGTACATTGCCCTACCACCATTTTCCAACACACATTCACCACAACAACACGGCATCCAATCTCCCCAACCAATCCATACATCATCCTAAGTCTAACATAGCATCATTTGTGCATAATGCACCACATGGGGAGTGAGTAGAATATTCTACTCTCTCATCAAACTCATCCTTTCATCCTTACTTAATATCAATAAATCCTAACTAATCCATTTAGAGAGTGTATTCACATTCTCTTTGTCTAAACCTTTTCCTTTTATCTTATTTAAACAACATCATACATCAAAACATAATATGCATAAAGGAATCATAACTAAGTTAGGTGGTATATTATTATACTTCAATCATCCAAACAAGGGATTATCATACTAGAAATCATGAGTGAATCACAACATGAAAAGCTAGTAGAGTGTTATACCTTAAGGAGATCAAATCTCCACTTGAGGATGCCTTAGACCCAAGGTCCAAGCTTGAATGGCCTTCGAATGGAGGATTCGAGCTCCTCTTGTTCTTTTCACAAAATCCCCTTTGTGATCCTTTCCTCGTGGCTTAGCTCGTGAGAAAAGCCTTGGTTTTGCACAATCCTTGCTCCCCCGAAGATTGAAATTGGGGGTTTCCTTGACCATGAGAGAAACCCCCTTTTGGAAACCTAAGTTTCCTCCTTTTTCTCTCAAAAATCCTTCTCTAGGTGTTAGAAACCTTAGTCCCCCGAAAATAGGGTATATATAGGTGTTTGGGTTGAGAAAAACCAAAAAAAAAAACATTTCTGGGTGATCTCGCTTGAGCGGGCTTCAATCTCGCTTGAGCGGATTGCTCCTGGTACTCAAAAACAGCATTTTGGTCAATCTCGCTCAAGCGGGTTTGGATCTCACTCGAGCAAGTTTGTCTACAAAAATGTCATTTGGTATTTTGGCTATAACTTTTGACTCGGTAGTCCGATTTTGACGATTCAACTTGCGTTAGATTCATCTTTCAAAGAGGAACAATTTTTATGTTTTATAAAAGCCCTAATTCTTCCTTCTTCATGGACGAATGTTCCCTTAATGCTGACTGGTCTACAAATGGACTCCAACAGTCCAGATTTGCAGCAGACCCAGTTTCAGAAATCGGACGTTTGACTTAACTCCGACTCAAAATCCGGAAAATTGATCTACTTGAACTTCGAAGAGGGTTTAAATAAATTTCCAAAAATTAAATATTCACTCGATTCTGAGCAACGATGACTAAACTAGAGCCCTTTAAGGTTGAGGTAAATGCCGAAACATACCTTTTCAACACCTAGAACACTTCGAGTGTTTTCACACTCTTGTTTTAACGTCCTTAAGCTATTCAAAAAGGTCCATAGGACCCTAAAATAATTTCTAACACATCCACGGTAGGCAAAAGCCCCCATGAACATCAAGATTCATGTGGCCCTAACAGCCTAACAATTAGGGTATGTCTTATACTTTTTACTTGTTTTCTCAAAGACATCTCTCAACCCTTGATTCATCCACCAAACTCACCTCACACTCAGGCCATGAGGAACCCTCACTCTCATTAACCAAACCCAACTTATAATAAAGGCATTTGGCCCTTCCAATACTAGTGCCCTCGGCACTATTCACTCACATGAATAGTGCTTTCACATGAACAGTACTTGTAGAAAATCCGAGGCTCTACACTATTTCACTGAGAAGGTCTGAAAGAGTTTCTAGACCACCAGATAGACTTCAATATTATAATAATGAGGTTTATCTAGTTACCCCTGATGATGAGGATACAGATCCTAATAATTATCAGGAAGCTACATTAGATGTAGATGCATCTCAATGGAATAAAGCCATGAATGCTGAAATAGATTCCATGTATGACAACGGCGTCTGGATTTTAGTAGATCCACTAGATGGTGTAAGGCCAATTGGATGCAAATGGATTTACAAAAGGAAGAAGGGTGTCGATAGTACTGTGGAGACCTATAAAGCTAGACTTGTTGCAAAAGGTTACACTCAAATTCAAGGAGTTGATTATGAGGATACCTTTTCACCTGTAGCTATGCTTAAATCCATTAGGATATTGCTGGCCATAGCTGCATACCATGACTATGAGATATGACAAATGGACGTCAAAACTGCTTTCCTTAATGGAATGTTAGATGAAGACATCTATATGAAGAAACCTAAGGGCTTCATTACTCCTAACCAGGAGAACATGGTATGCAAGCCTAACAAGTCGATATATGGTTTAAAACAAGCTTCTAGAAGCTAGAACCAAAGATTTGATCTTTCGATCAAAGAATTTAGATTCCAAAAGAATTTAGAGGAATCTTGTATGTACAAGAATGACAGTGGGAGAGCGGTAGTATTACTAATTCTTTATGTAGATGACATCCTACTCATTTGGAATGATGTAGGGATGTTGTCATCGGTCAAGATTTGGCTTTCTCAGTATTTCTCGATGAAAGACTTGGGAGAGGCATCCTATATTCTCGAAATAAAGATTCTAAGAGATAGGAAATGCCGAATGTTGGATTGAGCCAAACTTCCTATATTGACAATGTCACGCCCCAAAATACCCCCTAAGAGTTTAGGGATACTTTAGGTGGAAAATACAAACCTGCCAAACCATTCTGTAATGAACAAGATAAATAAGGTAATAAACAATGATAATCAGAGCGCGGAAGCTAAACAAAATTTGCGGAAGCGAAAACTAAAATTTTCTTTTCTTTATAATGATCCAAACAGTAGTATTCCAAGTTAACATAAATAAAAAACACGTCTAAGTCTAAGGTGGACAGGCCCACCTAACAAAATACAAAAGACAAAATACAACTTTGTCTCGCTCAATAGCCATCCCCGTGGGGCCAATGGTCTAAGTCTCTCGCCTCCGCCTGAGGCTCGACTACTAGATCCTCATAAGGTTCCTCCTCGCCATAGTCCTCCTCTATCCAAGGACCCGGATCACAGATGTCGAGAGGGACTCGGGTACCTGCCGACATGAAAGTACGGCTGAGCATGGAATACTCAGCGAGTACAAGCCCCTAACTAACAATGGTAATAACGAACAACATCATATACAAGTAATGGGAGGAGTATAGTTCATAATCATTTTTAGCAACCACATACATAAACATTTTATCAAGTCATAATTATTATGAAACTAAAACATGTCTATGCATCATACAATTTCTCTTTGAGTTGTCCTTTTAATATTTCTTATGAGCCAGAGGTTAGTACCCGCATATCCCTAGGCTACCAACCTCCTTGACAGTACAATACCTTTCTTATGAGCCAGGGGTTAGCACCCGCATGATCCCTGGGCTACCAACCCCCTTGACAGTACAATACCTTTCTTATGAGCCAGGGGTTAGCACCCGCATGATCCCTGGGCTACCAACCCCCTTGACAGTACAATACACTTCTTATGAGCCAGAGGCTAGCACCCGCATATCCCTGGGCTACCAGCCTCCTTGACAGTACGATACCTTACTTATGAGCTAGAGGTTAGCACCCGCATAATCCCTGGGCTACCAACCTCCTTGACAATACCATTTCCGAGTCCTTTCTTATGAGCCAGGGGTTAGTACCCGCATGATCCCTGGGCTACCAACCCCCTTGACAATGCAATACGTTTCTTATGAGCCAGAGGTTAGCACCCGCATAATCCTGGGCTACCAACCTCCTTGACAATATCCTCCATCTACATATGTGCTCGTGCATAGCAATCGTGAAATTATGATGACACATAGCATTTTAACAATTTTTAACTCACATGAGAATTTAAGAAGCGAAATAAACACATGCATACAACTTGCCAAATGGGGAACATTTATGTGACTCATGCTTTCAAATCTTAGTTTATTCATGCATTCTATCAAACATGTGGTATTCAACCTTTTTACCTTTAGTTATTTCCTATTTTCTCATTCGAACATTTCATCAAACACTTGGGGTGTGTTCATTATGCGTAATATGCCCTTCCACCATTTTTCCCATCATTCAACACATCACAACATGGCATCCAATTGCCTCCACTCCTCATCCATTCATACGTTCCACCATTTGTTTGTATTATCTTGTTTATGTTTTAGGGATTTAGCACATACCAACACAAGAGAGCAATGGGAAAGATCTAACACATATTTACTTAAAAATCCTAGGTTATTACCAAAGTAACTAGGAAGAGTGTACTAACCTTGAAAAGGGAAAGAAAAATCCTTGAGGATGATGTAGAAACGCTGCCCTAGCTTGGAAGAGGTACTCCACACGAGCTTGAGGTTGGATTTGGAGAATCCAAGCCTTTAGAACGGTTCTAGGGTTCTAAAACCCTTGATTCTCTCAAGTGGAAAACCCTAGATGTAAATCCCCCTTCTCTTCTCTTCTTCTCTCTCAAAACCTTCTAAGTGAGGTGAATGAAGCCCTAAAGGCTCGGGCAAGCCCTTATGGGTAAGGGTTAACACCCAAAAGACGAAAACGCCCTTACTAAAAATTCTGCAAAACTCGATAGACCGAGCGATCGGTGCTTATGACCGATCGATCGGTTGCCTACCGAGCGATCGGTGTTATTGACCGATCGACCGGTCAAAAACTCACTCTCTGGAAAATTTCCCCATACAAAATTTCTGACCGTGCGATAGCTACCGATCGATCGGTTATGGACCGATCGATCGCTGACTGGACAGAGCGATCGGTGCTCTGTATGCCTGGACTGTTTTGACCATATCTTTTGACTCGCTCGTCGGATTTCGACGATTCAACTTGCGTTGGATCCGTCTTTCGAAAACGAACATTTCTGACATTTCGGAATTTCCGATTTCTCCCTTATTTATTAATTAGACTACGAAAACGGCCAATTAGCTACGAAGGTGCTATTCATTAAGGATGAAAAAGTCCGGGGTGCTACAGACAAGATTTTGTCTAGGTACAGCATGAGTGATTGTAAGACAACTTCCACTCCTTTTAGAGATGGTGTCACTTTGTCTAAAAAGATGGCCCCCACATCAGCTGATGAGATCGAGCAGATGAAGAGGTGCCCTTATGCTTCGGCAGTGGGGAGCCTCATGTACATCATGCTATGTACTAGACCAAATATCTATCATGCTGTGGGAGTTGTCAGTCAGTTCCAAAGTAATCCAGTTGTTAATCATTGGACTGCTGTGAAGCACATCATGAAGTACCTGAAAAGGACTAGGAATTATGTGTTTACTTTTCAATCAGAATATCTAGTTGAATTGGGTTATACTGATTCCGATTTACAATTTGATCCGGACAATAGAGCTTCCACATTTGGGTATGTGTTCACACTGGGTGGTGTCGATGTTAGTTGACGCAGCATAAAGTAAAAGATTATTGCAGACTCCACCACAGAAGCAAAATATATTGCAACTTCTAAAGCAGCAAAAGAAGCAGTCTGGTTCAGCAGATTTTAGCCAGAGCTAGGAAATGTTCCTTCGGTACTTGAACCTATTACTCTCTTTTGTGATAGTAAAGGTCCAGTAGCTCATAGCAAAGAACCTAGGAGCCAGAAGAAGATGAAACATGTGGAGCGGAAGTATCATCTCATTCGTGAGATCATTGAGAGGCAGGATATTATTACTACAAAGATCAAGTCTCAACTTAATGTTGCTGACCCGATGACTAAAGCTTTATCAGATAAAGTATTTGTAACACACTTAGATAGTATGAGATTGAAATCTATGACACAACGACTTTTAGGGCAAGTGGGAGATTGTTAGACATGATGCCCAAAAAAGTCATTTAGATTGTAAGATTCTTATTAATTTGATTAATAGAGACTTTTTCTTTATCTATTGTGTATTCATTATGGGTAATTGATCATGATCACGAGATGATCTATACGATATGAGATATCGATAAAGGTTCACAGGATATATTGTAGGAAAGCTATGTAATGAAACTATCACAGGCAGATATAGCTTTCCAGTTTCTTATACCTAATATAGTCACAACTATGGGTGAAGCTGGGCACTTCACTTATATGGTTGCCACTATGTAAAGATATTCTCAATAGTTGAGATGTAGTTTTATCTCGAACTATTGTAGTGGAGACTACACATCAGTATATGAGTGTTTAAATGTACACTGACTGATTGCATGTAATGAGAGACCTCTTGCATAAACATACTATCAGATAGTTGGTCTCTCATTCACATTGAACAGTTTCAATGATCCTTAAATCTAATGAATTCATTTATAACTAAACAGTAATCTGACTGTTTTGATTCCACCAAAGTAATCTTTACCTTAGGGATTACGATACAGTGATAGTTGGATAGTCAGAAAACTGTTCGAGTCATAATGAATTTCAAACAAGAAATCCATACTCATTAATTTGAGAGATTATCCAAGTTCCAAGTAAGACAGTCGATTAAGCTTAAATCATGTGCAGGTGATTTTGAAACAAAATAAGTTTGAAATATATTTTTATTAAAATATATTATACTTATAAAAAGGTTTTTATCAAAATGTTTTACATGAGAAATTGTTTCTCATGGCTTAATCAAATGTCTTGGAAACCCGGATGATGTACAATGGACTATGAGTTAGATAGTATAAATAATCTCAAAGGCCCATTTGGGATAATGTAATTGGAATGATCAATTGAATTAAAAAGTTCATGTGATAGGATCCGTATTGGTTAATGTTTATAATTACACTGGGATTCAATTGCAACATGAATATCTTACGTCACTTGCAATTCCGATGTAATTCCTATTTAGGGTCAATGTGATAACATTGGGTAAGCTAGGGTTCGAATGTCTCAGAGCAATCTGTGAAGATGCTCACATAAGAAATACAAGCTTAAACTATTGATTAAATGCTAATCAATTATTTAAATGTTAAATGTTAATCAATGAATAAATAGATTAAATGTTAATCTATGGTTTAAATTAATTGTTAATTTAAATTAAAGGATAATATTAATCATTATTTAATCAACCCAATAAAATGGGAAATGGGTTTGACCCATATCCATAAACCCATTAAGAATGGACCTTAGAAGTGGGCCCAAGCCCATGGGATTTAATCCCTAGGGTGGGGGGCCCATTTGTGTATCCTGATTGGATTAGTGATTTTGGTTAGTTGTATAATTATTTAATTATTAATCCTTATTTTATGGAATTAGATTCCAATATTTGGATTGCAAGATTAATGGAGAAGAGTTGTAATTGGATTACAACTAGGAGTCTAAGACTCCCCTATAGCTCACGCCCCCTTTGGTTCCCGCCCCCCCCCCCCCCCCCTTTGGATGGTCTCCTAATTGGATTAGGATTCCTTTATTGAGGTGTTTGGTTAATCCTTTTAATTAAGAAATCCTCTTTTGAGAAGGACTCCTAAATTAGTAGCTTTACTATAACTAAAGTAGTTACAGATAAACTAAGTTTTATTTAATTAATAATAAGAGTTATTATTAATAAATAAATCTTAAGGGATAAGGTTTAATTGGATTAGGAGTAGGATACTATCTAAATCCTATAAATACCCCATCACCCCAAAACGTTTGGGAGTGATAATTGTTATTCTCTTTCTCTCTCTCATCTCTCCTCTCCAAAACCGTGAGCCCCAAGGGAGACCCCCTTGGATTTTCATGAGCTACATAGGGTTCTCTTAGTTGGGTTTTCCAATCTTAGGGTTTTGAACTCTAGGGTTTCGGGTGATAAAAAGTCCACCAAAATTTCATCTTCTTCTCTTTGCTTCTTCAATACCAAGTAGAGATTCTAAAGCTTCATGGGGATAGCGAAGAACAAGGATCGAGCTTCGAGTATTTCTTCAAGAAATCTCTACAAAGAGTTCTGACGGTTTGAGTGGGTTTTTGCTTCACCGGTGAACATCATTCATAAAGGTAATATGACTAAAACTTCTAGATAGTTTTAGTTGCTTTCAATGGTGTAAAGATCCTCGGGATCCAATTTTTCGCTAATATTTTTATCTAAATTCCCTTCACTAGTGCCTCTGGGACATGCCATTTCAATCATCAATCCGGCTAGTGCCTCCGGGACACGCCACACCCCTTTCGACACCCCCGTGTGTCATTGACATCCCAGGTGAACATTAACATAACACACCTTATCAACATGACGACACCTCCTGCATGTCCTCCTTTGCGACACCCCCGCGTATCTCCGACATCCTATGTTACCTTGGCAACTCACTTATCATACCGCTACACCTCCTGCATGTCCTCCTTTGCGACACCCCCGTGTGTCTCCGACATCCTGTTTGTACCTTGACAATTCACTTGTCATACCGTTACACCTCCTGCATGTCCTCCTTTACGACACCCCCGTGTATCTCCAACATCTTGTGTGTATCTTGACAACTCACTTATCATACCGCTACACCTCCTGCATGTCCTCCTTTGCGACACTCCCGTGTGTCTCTGACATCCTGTGTGTACTTTGACAACTCACTTGTCATACCGTTATACCTTCTACATGTCTTCCTTTGCAACACCCCGTGTGTCTCCGACATCCTGTGTATACCTTAACAACTCACTTGTCATACTACTAAACCTCCTGCATGTCCTACTTTGCGACACCCCCATGCGTCTCCGACATCTTGTGTGTACCTTGACAATTCATTTGTCATATTGCTACACCGGCCAATGCTGCATTTTGTCAACATTTTGACACACCCGCATGTCCTTCCGACCACTCCTAAGTGCGTCCTCAACACCCCGTGTGTTCTTGACACCACGTGTGTCCTTTGATCAATTTGGTTAAACCCCTCCGAAAGATGTCACTTCAATCAATCTGGCTGGCGCCTCCAGGCGAACCTTGTCCCCCTTCTTTCGGCTAGTGCCTCTGGGCCGTGCCATGTCTATATTCATTAAATCCTCAGCTTGAGTGGCTCTATCCACTCCTTGTTCCCCAGCATGAGTTTTAACCACTTCTTTCCCCAAACTAAGTAGCTCATATTCCCCAGTAGGTATAGGCAGACACATTATGCCCATCTTTCACCCGCATGAATACATATCATAATCCAATCTTAGTGTAAAAATTGGATGATTCCAGTCTTTGTCGTTCAATTACCAACTTAGCACTCTCCGGTAAATAAGGGTAGCTATAAGCACCCAATTTTTACACTCATTCCTAATCATGGTTAACCATCTTAACCATGGTTAATACCCTCAAACTCTAAGCAAACTCTAGTCAAGCCTTAGTCAAACCCTAGGCAAATCCTAGGTCAAACCTTAGTAAGCCCTTGTCAAGCCTTAGTCAAACCCTAGGTCAAATCTAAGCAAATCCTAGGTCAAACCCTAGTCAACCTTAGTTAAACCGTTGGTGGGGGGCCCATGCCCAAAATTTGAAAAATCAGAGAATTGCGGTAATAACTTATCGCCATTACCAATTTTGGCAAAAGCTACAGTGCCCTGACCAATAGTGATTAGGTTGGGCCTGTTTGGGCAAAAATCAATAAATTGTGATAATAATATTACTGTCATTCTTTTGTTGGCATAGAACAAGAATGGTGGTACCTGAATTACCGTCATTCATGTGGTTTACGTAAAATAGGCCTAGTAACCCCTTGGGACCACCTATTACGCCCCTCATTGGGTCCTCCATCTTATTTTTAATCCTTAAACTACCCTAAGTAGTCCCCAAGCCTATATATACTCCCCCTCCTCCAGCCTTCAACCCAATTCCAAAATCCCATTGTTGAAGCTTTGTAGAAATTCTGTCAACCCTAGAACAACCCTCCTCTCTCAATCCTGAACCCTGAGGGGAGATCCTAGAATACCCAGGGATCACCCCAAGCCTCTCCCAGTCTGCCACCACCGTGCACAACCTCTCTCCGACGAGCTAGCAGGGTAGGATCCTCCTACCCCTTTTCTTCTTTCTGTTTCAAGCATTATAAGCCCTTGGTCCTACTCTAGGGGCCCTTTTATTCCTGTTTTTGGAGTTGTATACCCTAGGACAGAGGTCCCCGTTCCTCTTCATAGGCATGGGGACCCTCTCGAGGGATCGAGATCCGACCTCATGGCCCCCTACATGCATGGCACCCCTCTATTTCTAAGGGACCCTCACTCCATGAGAGATCCCCTAGAAACAGCTTGGTTCTATCTCAAGGGGGAAAACTAATTTTCTGGAAAAAATCCAAAATGGCAGTAAACACAGTACCACTATTCTGGACCTTTTCCCTTCCAGTAGCCTTAGACCATGTGTGGTTGAGCCCTGGTCCATTCCAGGGCCTATTCTAGGTCCCTCAAACTTCCCTCTACCTACCTTGGTCCTTCCAGGCTTACCCCAGTAGCTTAACCATGGTTAAAACCCCAAAAAGTAGAAACTGTCCAGAATGTCAGTAAACTATTTACCGACATTCTGGGTTTTTCTGGTTTACCCTATAACAGGCCACTGTGGGCCCATTTCAGACCAAACCCTGGGCCCACCACGGGCCCAAGACACCTGGTAGAGTCCCCTCATTAACCTTAGGGTCCAAGACCTTATGGGTTCACCCTTGACCTCACCTTTGACTAGCAAAACCATTACCAGAGATGATTGGGAATGGCAGTGAACTCTCGACTGCCATTTCAAATCTGTGAAGATTTGGAATTGGCGGTAAATAGTCTACCGCCAATCTTAGTTTTTTTTATAAATGGGTTTTACACAGGGTCCAGACTAGGTAGGAGGCCATTCTAAGCCTTGCTCTGCTACCTGGGCCCATTCCAGACTTGCCCAGACCCTTAACTGGGGTTAACTCAACCTCGGTTAACTTCTAACTATGGTTAAAGTCTTTTAACCCTTGGAAAAATCTATAAAATCCCAAAAAAATCTAAAAAATGTAAAAAGACTAAAAATCTTAACCTTAGACCTTTTAACCATCGTTAGCAGTCCAAACCATGGTTAACTCTCCCCTTAATTCCGGTTAAGTACCTTAATCTACTGGACTAACCCTTGGCCTACTGGGCATAATCCTTAGTCTACCGGACTAACCCTTGGCCTCCGGGCCCAAACCATGCACTTGACCAACCCAATCAAATCAACCCTAGCCCCTAGCTAGACCCTTAGCCACCTAGGTGCACACACACACTCCCTTAGCCTTGGCACGGGATCGTGTGCCAAAACTACGCTCGATCTGATCTTACCTTTGTGAGTACGTAGGCAACCCAACCCGGGTTCGACTCGAGTTAGGACAATTTCATTTTGATTTGGCTTATACCTAGGAAGTAGGTAACCATTACAAAATGGGAATCCTGAGGTGCCTAACACATTTCTCGGGACTTAATCAAACCTTTTACTTAGAATTTCATGTAAGCACCCAATTTTTACACCTCGTCCGAACCTTAAACCCCTAGGACAAAACCTAGGTAAACCCTTTTGGGCTCACAGCCCATTAGCTTTTGACACCCCAAACCTAAGACAAACCCTACGAAATCCCTAAGACTTAGCCCTAGGCCAAACCCTAGCTAAAACATAGCCTAAGCCCTAGGAAAAGCCCTATGTGCTCAAGGCCCAATACACAACCCAAAAGTCCCAAAATCCCAAAATCACAAAGCCCAAACACTTTAGGGCCCAAACTTGGGCCCACCTCACCCCATGAAGATCACATAGGTGGGACCCACAACCCCTCTACTCGAGTTTGGGCGGGAAATACCCGAAATAACTGCCCACAATCCCTTTTGGCTCAAGTGAGATTGGGCCTCGCCCAAAATAGGATAAATCTCATAATGTCGGTAATCGAATTACCTACATTCCAAATTAGCCTGATTTGGGAAGGGCGGTAATTCGATTACCGCCATTCCTGGAGTTGCAGGTTTTGCGTATATAGGCTCCCCTGCAGCCACCTGAGCCACTTGGGACCTCCACCATGACTCATCTCCGACCTTGTTAATACCCGAAATACCCTTAAGGGGTCATCCACCTTCTCCTATAAAGCCTAGACCTCCTCCCTTCCAAATCCACTCCCATTTTTCACGTCCAAACCCTGTAAAAACTAAAACTCAGCCTCACATGAGCTCCACCCCCTACGTGGACCTTCGTCTCTAGTCCCTACCAAGTCCTACACAACCGGCCAGCAGCCTCCATAGCACCATCACCTGTCTCGGCCACCTATAGCCACTGTAAGAGTAGCAGCACCTCTCTTGCATTTTTTTGGTTCAAAGCACTGTAAGGACCACCTGGTCCTATTCCAGGGGGTCCATTTTCCCTTTTGCTAGCGCTTAGTAGCTTCCTAACCAAGGATAGGACCTCCCCTATCCCTCTCATGGATACGAGGAGGGTCCCTTGAGGTGTACACGGGTTCAAGACCATTTATAGCGTGCACGGCTAGCCCCACCGGGGTTTGAGGGGTCCTCAGTCCATGAGCAACCCCTTAGGCTCACACTAGTTCAATCACAGTAAAGGGGAAACAATTTTTTTGAAAATCTGCTAATGGTCGGTATCCTTTTACCGCCACTATTTTTTGCCTTGTTTTCATACTGTAGGTAAAAGGATTACCGATAATATGAATCCTATATTACAATAACTTTGGGCCCCTGTGGGGCCCACATGCCAAGTGCTATGGGGTCCATCCTCCCAGGCTTGTTGAAAAGCCCTTGACCCCCTTTAGCTCCCTGTAAAATTTCAGGGCCCGACTCAAAGTTTAACCCTAGTTACCAGAGCCCTTAACTCTGGTAAAATTCTGTTCTTGGTGTCGGCAGTCCAACTACCGACACTACAGACTCTTTTTGCCTGACTTTGGGCCCCTGTGGGGCCTACACCTATGATCTGTTGGACCTGAGACCTGGTCCATTGGAAAGCCTGGACTTCAGACTTCCTGTTAATGTTTTTCACTTTACCTAAGGGAAGTCCCTAACTGTAGTTACACTTTCTCAAACCCTAGTTAAAACTTTACTAAAATGGAGGTAATCCGATTACCTCAATTCTGTAATTTTTTAATTTCGGGTTTTGTCCAGGGCCTAAACCTAGTAGGAGGCCACTCTAAGCCCCGTCATACCCTTTGGGCCCACTATTGACTGACCTTGACCCTTAACCATGGTTAAAGTGACTCCCCGGTTAATTTTTAACCATGGTTAAGCACCACTTAACCCCACAAAAATGTGAAAAAATCCATAAAAATACAAAAGACCAAAAAAATCAACTTTTGAACTTTTTTAACCCTGGTTAGCAACCCTAACCACGGTTAACACCCTCTTAACCCCGGTTAGCAACCCTAACCCTCGGTTAACACCTCCTTAGGCCTACCGGGCCTCACCCTTGGCCTACCGGGCCTCACCCTAGTCTACCGGACTACCCCTCGTCCTACCGGGCCCAACCCTTTACACATTGACCAACCTCGGTCTAGCAAAACCCTAATCTGCTGGATTAGGTCCATTAACTGCCTTTTGGTGCACACACACACGCCCCCTCACCTTAGCACGGGCTCAAGTGCTAGAACTACGCTCGGTCTGATCTCACTTCAATGTGAGTACATAGGCAGCCCAACGCGGGCCTGACCCTAATCAGCTTTTACTTTCTTCCGATTAGTATTAACTTAAACATTAAATGACATTCGATTAATATTGAAATTAATTTTGGCTTAAACCTAGCAAGTAGGGAACCACCATGTGTGGAAGTGTCGGGATGCCTAACCCCTTCCCCGAACTTAACTGAACCTCTTACCTTGATCCCTGATCGCGGACCAAGCCTTATCCAATATTTCCCGGGGACTTATCCATTCTGAATTGATAAGTGGCGACTCTAAATCCAGTGAGATTTTCAGGGAGAGAAATCCCGTGCTCACATTTCAAGTTGACCATTAAAGACCTTATCCAGCACCCGGGACTTATCCCTCAAAATTAATAAGTAGCGACTCTCAATCTCAAATCATAGTGAGTAAAAATCCATGCTCACAGTAACCGACAACAAGATTTGAACTATCTCTTGGGTGGGGCACACTACATTATTGGTAAATAAATGCCCACATGTAAGAACTGAGGTTTTTTCTTTCATTTTAATTAGATTGCGGATGCTCTAAATAACTTTGAAAACCATTAGCCATGTATGTGAACGACATTTAATCCTATTTTCATCCATTGTTTACCTCCATTATTAGCTAATACACATTCTTGCACCTTTAAAAGGGTAACATAATCATTCTATGAGATATCACTTGAATGGGGGTATCCTTGGCATTTCGTGTGAAAATATAGACGTTTGTTGGCAAAAGTTAACTTCGGGTCCTGATCTGTCCAATATTTTAAAAAGTGGGTCTATCAAAGAAAATAGTTTAAAAGAAGGCACTTGCATGTCATTTAAGGATAAGAGGGAAACTGACATGGAATTACCCCAATTTTTTTTTGGAGAAGTTTAGGGAGCAGTTGCCCCCTTATCCATGACCAGCATTACCTAGTTCACTGGGCACTAGGGCAAACCCTCGAACTGGTTCGAATCGAACCAGTTTGCGATTCGATTAGTCCCGGTTCGTTATTTTTAGCGAATTACTTGGTTTTCGTCTTCGCTGTATTTTTTAAACAGGTTCGGTTTTGAGTTTTGACCAATGCAATCCAGAACATTCATGCAAGTTGAAAACAACAAAGGCATAATTGTGACACCCCAAACCCGTGCCTACCGGAGTAGTGTCCCGAGACGCGTGCCCTGTCGTTCATACCAACTCAGCGGAAGACTTTACCGCACAAATAAGGAAAATTTAAACTTTACTCACATTGAGCAACATAAACTCTGGTCATCACAATAGCCATCAACCACAAAACAAATACCTGTATATTATTTACCATTGTGTCTGTTTTACAAAACGAAGGGGCTACTAACGCGTCGGGACAAGTCTCTATCCAAAGACAAAAGTACAAGGTGTAGGATCCACACCTACTACTCGTCCGCTCCAGTATCTATTGACATGAAACGTCAGTAAGCTATAAAGCCGAATAAAAAAAACCACAATCCATCTATACTATCTTCCACATTATAGCAAAGCATCAATGAACACATAATATACATATGTCGGTTCATGATACAATTTAGTAATATATCCAAGTTATATTGTGACCCTCAGTCACACAGGGCCATCGCACCCAACACGAGATTTCCAATCTCGAATAATCTTTCCCAATTATGGAGTTCGTTATACAACATGTATTTCTTTTACTAAGTTATTTGTTTCGATCATCAACCATGTTTTACTCCGAGTCCTGAGACTCTGTTAACCAGCCTTTAGCCCATATATGTTCATCATAGAGTGGTCTCTATACCCTATTTGAGCTAGATCATTCCAAGCTCAACACAATTCCAGCATTACCTAGTCACATCATAACTTGAGTCATCCAAACTCCTAAATATTGTTCCGGTATTTACCCGAACATGACCAACCCTTGGGTGTCCCAACCCACACAGACCAGAATCCTAAAGATTCTACACAACTAGGGTAATCATCTTCCAAGGACTTACCACATATACTCTGACTGACAGCACCTACTGTGTATACACACCGTCATCTCACTGGTTATTAGTCACGAAGGAACCCCAGCCAACTTGTCTACCGTCATCTTCTGCCTATTCACTGGAGGCACCCCGGGCCTTACTGGACACCGTCTCTCCATGATGTACCACCTAGAAGGAACCCCGATAGGCACAGCGCCGCCTCTTCGGACCCAACCATAGAGGAACCCCGGTCAATACACTATATAATGCTCACTCACTTTAGACATCTTTTAGGACTCCGACATCTCCCAGTTCAACCAATTGTGACAACGCTTGAGCATGCCAGCTCAACTAACTGCGAATCCGAAGATTCCAGACTATACAAAATCACTACTCCGGACCTAGTCAAAGAGGATCTATGGATAGTAATTCACTCACTCTCGACTATCAGTCACGGAGGTCTACACACTATGACCCTGACTATTCCAGTATCAAAATAATCATCACATCATATACACATGCCATGTCAAGTCAACAAATCGCTTAGCGATTAGTCACCCAATCGATCGCCGAACCTAAATTCCGAGTTATTCAACCCGAAACCAAGGGCTACGCCCCTCTGCTCAGTTCCTATACCTCCCCATACAAGTAAATACAACCCAATTTAACACACCATGACAAGCATAATGTTGAATAAAGACCTGAGATCAGGAAGGGGCTCTGTAATTATCAAAACCATACTGTCTTTCCTAAAACGACATACTAGGTTTTATTTAGAAATTCATGTTGTCAAATCCAACCACCAGATCTCATTGTAATTTTGATATTATTGACAAAGTAGGAAGGTCACAATATGGTAAAAATCTGAGCATGATCTGAGATAAGGATGGTTCCCTGTAATGATCCAAACCGTACTGTTAGCCTTATAAACAGTAGACTAGGTTTTCCTTTAGAAATTGATATCATCCTATCCAACCATCAGATCATATTGAAATTTTGATATAATTTAAAGATTAGGAAGATAAATATGTGGTACAATTTATAGCATGATCTGAGATCAGGAGGGTTCCCTATAATTAGGAAAACCGTACTGTTAACCTTAAAAACAGCAGCCTATGTTTTCCTTTAGAAATTCATATCATCCAATCCAACCATCAGATCACCGTGAAAGTTTAATATGATTTACAGATGTGGAAGATAAATATGTGATAAAATTTATAGCATGATCTGATATCAGGAGGGTTCCCTATAATTAGGAAAACCATACTGTTAGCCTTAAAACAGCAGACTAGGGTTTCCTTTAGAAATTCGTATCATCCAATCCAACGATCAGATCCCAGTGAACTTTTGATATGATTTACAGATTAGGAAGATAACTTTAGAGTAAATATTTGAGCATGATCAGAGCTCAGAAAGGTTCCCTATAATTAGGAAAATCGTACTGTTAGCCTTAATAACAGCAGACTAGGTTTCCCTTTAGAAATTCATATCATCCAATCCAATGATCAAATCGCAGTGAAATTTTGATATGATTTACAGATTAGGAAAATAAATTTAGAGTAAAAATTTGAGAATGATCAGAGTTCAGAAAGGTTCCCTATAATTAGGAAAACCGTACTGTTAGCCTTAAAAACAGCATATTAGGTTTTCCTTTAAAAATCATATCATCCTATCCAACCAACAGATCGCAGTGAAATTTTGATATGATTTAAAAATTAGGAAGATAAATTTAGAGTAAAAATTTGAGCATGATCAGAGCTCAAAAAGGATCTGATATAAACAGCACAATTCGCATAATTTATCTAGTGGAATGAAAAATAGATAAGAAAGGGTTTTTATTACCTCTGGTACACGTGTTTCAAAACTCCGAGAGATTAAATAGACACCGCCAATGTGCTCAGCACGTCCAAAAACGTCAGGATACGCCTCTTTATCTCTCTCTCAATCTTTCTCTCTCTAAAAAATTCCCTTTCTCTCTCTAGAATGTTTCTCTCTCTAGAAAATTCGGCAGGGCTTCGCCTCTCTCTCACTTGGAGGAGAGAAATGGCTGGGGGTGGTCTACTATTTATAGACTAGCCTAACCCACACATGCGCGCCAAGTGTCGCTTGGAAGGTGCCACGTGTTGGCCTGAGCCGAGACACGTGTCGCGGCTTGTGAATCGCGACCGGTTTCCGGTAATGTCGTCGAAAGTCATTCCGAAACCATACCATATGATTTCGATTTTGACAAAACTTCAGGTGATCGATCTTGGGGTAGTTTGACACCTGCTGTAAAAATTTTGGGGAAATCCGATGAGTTTTGACTGCCAAAAAGTGCAACCGGAAGAATTCGCAAAACCCACAAATTTTCCAATTTCTGATACAAAACACACTGGGGTTTCGCCATATGAGATAATAAACTGGCGAAATGACAGACGATCGACCCCATGACCTTCTAGCATGTAGTGGAACAATCCGCACGGATTTCGATTAGAAAGTCCGCTAAATATAGAGCCCTAATCGAAATTCGATACACTATGAATTCCCTGATTTTCTCGATGTTTCCACACACAGGACCTTCGCGGTTTCGCAAATTGATGTGCAACTGAATCGGAACGATAGGTGGACGTCCGGATAGCCGACCGGCACACTATGTGCGCAGATCGAAGAAAAACACTAATTTCGTAGTAGTGCAACCCAATTCTGAGTAATACCTACTTTACAAAAATTTATCAAACACACAACTAATTAGCCTCAATTAAGGACCGATAATCCAAAATTTTATTATATTAAAATTCCGGGTCGCTACAATCTCCCCTCCTTACCGAAATTTCATCCTCGAAATTTACATACAAAATATATATTAAGCAGGAAACAACTGAGGATGATTGTGTCTGATGGCATCCTCCAGTTCCCAAGTAGCTTCTTCAATACTGTGATGTTGCCATAATACTTTAACCAGCTGGATTGATTTATTCCGTAACACCTGTTCCTTGCGGTCCAATATTTGCACTGGCTTTTCCTCAAAAGACAAGTCTTCTCAAACTTGAAGTGGTTCATACCGAATCACATGCGAAGGATCAGGTATATATTTCCTCAGCATGGATATGTGAAACACATGGTGAACCCTCCCTAACTCTGGTGGCAACGCCAGATGATATGCTACAGCCCCCACCTTAGACAAAATTTCTAAAGGTCCAATGAATCGCAAACTTAACTTCCCCCGCTTTCCAAATCGAATAATGCCTTTTGACGAAGAGATCTTCAAGAAGACATGGTCGCCGACTTGAAATTCCAAGTCTCGACGCTTTCCATCTACATAGCTCTTCTGACGACTCTGTGCAGCCAATAACCTGAATCGAATCAACTCGATTTTTTTCGTTGTTTCCTGTACCAGTTCAGGTCCCAGTAGTTTATGCTCTCCTACTTCAGTCCAACATACCGGAAACCGGCAGCTCCGACCATACAAGGCCTCATACGGAGCCATTTGAATACTTGCCTGATAACTATTATTATATGCAAACTCGATCAACGGCAAGTGATCACCTTAGCTACCATGAAACTCCAGACTGCAAGTGCGCATCATATCTTCTAGAGTTTGTATCGTGCGCTCGGACTATCGGTCGGTTTGCGGATGATAAGTTGTACTCATGTTTAGCTGCGTACCCAAAGCTTCCTGCAAGCTCCTCCAAAATCAGGAAGTAAATCGCGGATCGCGATCTGACACAATAGATACTGGCACACCATGCAGCTTCACAATCTCCTTGATGTACAACTTTGATAAATGTTCCAGGGTTATGGTATCCTTGATAGCGAGAAAGTGAGCCAACTTCGTCAATCGATCAACTATCACCCAAACGGCATCGTGTCCACTCCTTGTTTTTGGTAACCCCACCACAAAATCCATTGTAATGTGCTCCCATTTCCACTTGGGGATAGGCAATGAATTTAACAATCCAGGTGGTTTCTGATGTTCTGCCTTGACTTGCTGACAAACAAAGCATCGATATACATACTCTATAATTTCTCTCTTCATGCCATTCCACCAGTAGTTATTCTTCATATCCTGATACATCTTCGTACTTCCAGGGTGCACCGCAAAACGAGATCGATGCGCCTCATTGAGCAATTCATTTTTCAACTCAGGGTTTCTAGGCACACAGATTCATCCTTTGAATCGAAGTATTCCATCTTCAAATTTTTCAAAATCACCCATTTTTCCTTAAAGAATCTTATCTCTGATAACTTTGATCTCCTGATCTTCCAACTGTGCTTCTTGAATCTTTTGTAACAACACTGGCTTGGCCTGAATACTAGCCAACTTGGCACTACTACCCTGGAATCCTAGACTCAGATTCCAACTCTTGAATTCTTCGATCATCTTCCATCGCTCTGCCCTCATATATGCTACAGATCCAACTGTCTTTCTACTCAGGGCATCAGCAACCACGTTACCCTTACCAGGATGATATTGGATTACATAGTCATAATCTTTCAAGAATTTCATCCATCTACGCTGTCGCATATTGAGTTCCTTTTGGGAGAATAGATACTTTAAACTCTTGTAATCACTATAGATCATCAACTTCTCTCCATAAAGATAATGCCTCCAAATTTTTAGTGCGAACACTACTACAGCTAACTCCAGGTCATGCGTGGGATAATTTCGTTCGTGAATCTTGAGTTGTCTCGAACCATAAGCAATGACCCTTTTGTTTTGCATTAAGACACAACCGAGTCCCTTACCAGAAGCATCAGAATACACCTCAAATCCTCCAGATCCTGATGGAGTTGCCAATACTGGAGCGGTTGTTAATCTCTTCTTTAATTCTTGAAAAATTCGCTCCCGAGATGCCGTCCATTCGAACTTCACCTCTTTCTTAGTCAACTCCATTAATGGAGCTGCGATCTTCGAGAAACCTTCTACAAATCTGCGGTAGTATCCAGCCAATCCCCGAAAACTTCGAACTTCAGTAACAGTGGATGGCCTTGCCCAATCGGTTACCGCCTGAATCTTAGAAGGATCAACAGATATTCCATTCCTTTACACAATATGCCCAAGGAAGGCTACCTCTTCCATTCAAAACTCGCACTTGGAGAACTTAGCATATAGCTGATTATCTCTTAATGTCTGTAGAGTAATCCTCAAGTGCTTAGCATGCTTCTCACGACTAGGTGAATACACTAAGATATCATCAATTAATACCACAATAAACTGATCCAAGTATGGCCTGAAAAGACTATTCATCAATTCCATAATGGCCGTAGGCGCATTTGTCAGTCCAAAAGGCATCACCAGAAACTCGTTGTGACCATACCGAGTTCGGAATGCTGTCTTTCGAATATCTTCTTCTTTGACCCTCAATTGGTGATAGCCGGACCGTAAATCAATCTTTGAAAACACTTGGGCGCCTTGCAACTGATCAAATAGATCATCAATCCTGGGGAGAGGATACTTATTCTTGATCGTCGCTTGATTCAGCAGACGATAGTCTATACATAGACGCAGACTCCCGTCTTTCTTTCAGACAAATAACACCGGTGCTCCCCACGGTGAAACACTATGGCGGATCAAACCCTTATCTAATAGGTCTTGCAACTAAATCTTCAGTTCTTGCAACTCAGCTGGAGCCATCTGATACGGTGTTTTAGATATCGAGTCTACACCCGGAGTAATATCGATTGTAAAATCTATTTCTCTAGTAGGAGGGAGTCCTGGTAATTCATCAAGAAACACATCTCGAAACTCTCTGACCACTGGGGTATTCCCTAAAGTGTCATCTTCATCTTTATCGACCACCACTGTTGCTAAATACCCAGTACACCCCTTATCTAAAAGGTGACGTGCTTTAATTGTTGATATTAGTTTGGGTGCTTGACTTCGGATAATCCCCTGCATTTCGAACTCTGGGATGTCCGGAATTCGAAATATCACTTTCTTGGCATTACAATCTACCACTGCATAGTAATTGGTTAACCAATCCATCCCAAGGATAACATCATAATCCTTTAGGTCTAACACGATCAGATCTACTAACATCCGTACACTATTGGTAAGTATGGGACAACTATCATAGACTGTTTTTGTGCACAAAACTTTCCCTAATGGTTTAGATATAGACATCATCCTTTTGAGTTTATTAGACTTGTAACTTATGTGTCTAGCAAAATGAGTTAAGATAAACGAATGTGTAGCACCAGTATCAATTAATGCATATGCAGGCTTTTGAAAAATTAGCAATTTACCTTCAATAACGCCTTCGGCCTGCTGAGCTTCCTCTTGCGTGATAGCGAAAACTCGACCTTTCCCGCCCTCCAGGGCTAGTGGCTTCGATTGAGGGCAGTCTCTCTTGAAGTGGCCAAGCTTTCTACACTGAAAATAACCTTGTCCTCTACAATCCTTGGTCAAGTGAGCTTGCCCACACTTGGCACATTTTGGTCCAGATCCTCCTATAGATCCTTGGATCCTTGGCCCTTCACAACATCAAATTTTCTTTTTCTAGCGAACCAATTGGTGTTGTTCTTTTTGTCTCAGGGCTTCCCAACTGGTCCTTTATTCTTCCCTAGAGTTAAGGGAAACAATTCCTCGTGCACTCGCTCCACTCGGAGCACTTTGTCTAAAAGCTCAGAAAACACAATAAATCGTTGGGCTGCCAACTTTCCCTTAATTGGTGGCTTTAAACCTTCCTCAAACTTTTCAACTCTCCACTGCTCATCCTCCACGAACTTCGCAGCAAATCTGGAGAGTTGGTTGAATCTTTGTTCGTACTCACTCACGGTCATGTTTCCCTGAGTTAATTGAAGAAACTCTATCTCCTTCTTCTTCTTCATCGAGGCAGAGAAATACCTCTCATAAAATAACTCTACAAACTTTGCTCAAGTCACGGGCCTCTGATTAGGTGGGATTGTTTGTTCCACTATTGTCCACCAGTGCTCGGCCTCCCCTTCAAGCATGAATATAGCAAATTCCAACTGTGCGTTCTCGGGTAATGCCATAGCCTGGAAGATCTTTTCCAATCCCCTAATCCAGTTCTCCGCCTTCAGCGGATCTGTGGTCCTTGAGAAAGCTGACGATCCAAGTCTTTTGAATTTCTCGAGTCTTGTCGCATGCCCATGTTTTGGTATGGTAGCGATAGGACGACTACCATTGCCATTCCCATTTCCGTTATTATTCTGGGTTTGCTGTTGTTGAATTAAATTAGCTAGAGCTGAGATGGCTTCAAAGGCTCCGGCCAAAGTATTCTCGGGCGCTCTCCGAGGTGGCATGGTTTTCCTATAATTATACCATAGTGAACACTTTATAAATGTAATGAAATAAAAAGAAATGTACTCAAGAGTTCAATAGTCAAAAAGAAACATTTCATTCATTTCATTACTAAGATATACAAGGCAACACTGTACAGTATAGCAGTACACTAGCGTATACAAAACATCCTGTAGCTGTACACATACAAAAAGTGATCTCATGATGGAAAGACCGAGTAGGGCATCTATTATACTCCAAAACGCCAAAACGATACAGATGCACCACGCTCTTTCCCTATGATCCTATACTCCGTAAGTCCCAACCTCTATCGGTGAGACTACTACACTATCCTCCTGCGGTGCTTGGTCCTCTGTCTCAGGTCTAGCCTCTCTCAATACCCAATCAATCTCGCTCTTTCCCAGGGATTCGCGCATTGCTCGTGCGGTCAATCCCTTGCAGAGTGGTCGTACCGCCTTTAGGTGTACAGTGCGATAAGATGACCATCCAGCATGACGTTTTCTTTGCATGGTCACCGCTCACTCAAACAGAGCTATCTCCCTCTTTGTGGGAATTCGATGCGTCCTTGCCATTCCTGCACATGAACATATTCCAAATCAATGTCTGATTTCGAAACATGACATGTACAACAATCACTCAATTAGGAATATCGAATTAATCTCTAAGGGATCGCCTATCCAACGGTTCTTAGGTCTGTTATGCTCAAGTGTGATTTGTGTGATGGTTATTGCTATTGGCTTTGATACCAATTGTGACACCCCGAACCCGTGCCTACAGGAGTAGTGTCCCGATACGCGTGCCCGGTCGTTCATACCAGCTCAGCGGAAGACTTTACCGCACAAATGCGGAAAAATTTAAACTTTACTCATATGGAGCAACATAAACTCTGGTCATTTTTTATTATTTTTTTTTAATAAAGCCTCTCAGAAGGAGAGGGGGGTTAGGCAGACCCCTACCAGTTTTATTAAATTTAAAAAGATGGGGGGGGGGGGGACATAAACCTTACCCCTACAGACTCAAATAAAAATAAAAGAAGGGGGGGACATAAAACCTTACCCCTACAAAAAACAACAACCTTACCCCTGGAACCACAAAAAACTACATTAAGACTTAACTTTTCGAAGATTCCCAATGCCAGATTTATCCAATTGGATAAGAGCTTTGATATCCCAAGGGATGTTATCATAAGAAGAAAGAAAACCAGAATACAAACTGTCACATCCAAAATTAGCCAAACCATCTGCAACTGAATTAGCTTCTCGATAGGCATGATTGAAGATATAACCATCTGGAAGGATATCTTTAATTTTGTTATCCCAAAACCATGACTTCCAAGAATGGTTGGACCTTTTCCAAGATTCTACTAAGGCTTTCGAATCTGATTCAATAATCAAATTGGTAATGTGGAGACTTTTACACAAAGTAAGCCCATCTAGGAGAGCTCGAGATTTTGCTACAAAGTTAGAACAGGAACCATAATTAGAGAAAAAGCCTGCTATAAAGTCACCATTATGGTCTCGCACAATACCCCCTCCTCCAGCATTACCCGGATTTCCTCTAGATGCACCATCCACGTTCAATTTAAATTTAGAATGAGGAGGGCAAATCCATTTAACAAAGATAAATCGAAACTGAGTACGATGGGGAGGATTCAGAGGAAATAAAGGAGAGATATCAAGGTGTCTTCTATCACTGAAAGCATCAATATCACCAACCTTTTTAAGAATAGAATCAATAAGAGATTTAGCATGACGATATTTAGCATCATATTTCCTCCTGTATCTTTCTGTCCAGATCTCCCAAACAAACAAGGCTGGAATAATAATAAATAGCTCATTGTGACGAAAATTAGCAGCTCTGAACCATCTAGATATAGCACACTGAATAGAATCATGAGCTCTAAAAGGCATAAAACACCAAGAAGAAAAATATTGCCAAATAGATGAAGCAATTTCACTACTAATGAAAAGATGATTGGAACTTTCTATCTCAGAGTCAGAGCAACAACAACATTTGCTCACCATATGGATACCTAGAGCCTGCACATCCAAATCAGTAGGAATGACATGGTACATAATTTTCCAACAAAAGACACTAATCTTGGTAGGGATGATCCGGTTCCAAACTGCCTTACACGAGTCAAAAACAGTCCCAGGATTTCTCAGAGACTCCCAAGCAGAACAAATAGAGAATTCACCTGAGGAAGTGGGTTTCCAGATGAATTTATCTTCATTATCCGAAATGAAAAAATTAGCTGATTTGATATCTTCTATGGTGTCTTGAGGTAAAAGATGACTCACTTGAGAAAAGTCCCAAATCCCATCATTATTTAAAATATTAGAAATAGAGGGATTTTGGTGAGGGGAATCTGAAGCCAATGAAATAAGAGCATCCTCTGTCGCGACCCAAAATACCCCCTAGGAGTTAAGGGTACTTTGACTCGTGATCGCCATATCATACCTCCAGTATGATACATAAGGCACACGTGGAAACCTATCAGAGTACCTGAATATACATAGCGGAAACGAAATACAATGCACAGCGGAAAATAAAATACTAAACATAGCGGAAGCAAAATGAATACTCCTATAACTTGGCTCAAGTAAGAACCAACAAGTATACATGTGTGAGAAACCCAAAAGTGGAGTGGACAAACCCCACTCTCACATAACTAAAAGACACAAGTTCTAAGTCAGTCGATCAACAGAAATCGAAGTCACGACTCCTATCTAAAGCACCATCGTCATGATAGTGATCCATGGAAGGCTCCGGGTCACGGTACTCTTCCTCGACCCAAGGTTCTTCACCACACAAATCGAATGGAACCCGAGCACCTGCCGATCATAACAATATCGACTGAGCATGGAATACTCAGTGTATACAAACTAATCACAATAAAGCGGTTAGGCATGGAGCATACAAGACATGGAGAATGAAATCCGTAAATTCCTTAAAGCATGGAAACCATGAAACGTATGTGAGATAATATTCGAAAACAAAACTGTAACCGTGTGAGTCAATCGATAATCATAGCCTTATGAGTTCTTGTGAGTTCATGGAGTTACTTAGAGTCATTATGATCCGTAGAGACATAGAGCATAGAGCATAGAGCAATAACCTTAGAGCATTTCCATAGAGCATAACCTTAGAGATCTTAGAGCATTTCATTGTGATCCGTGGAGCTTGTAAGACGATCTTAGAGCATTATCATAGAGTTTCCTTGTGAGCATGGTATGATCCTTAGAGCTTGTGAAACGATCTTAGAGAAATCATAGAGTTACTTAGAATCATTCATTATTAGTCTTTTCGTGAAAACCTTTGTTTGTACTTGGAGAAATCCATGGAAACCATCGGTTTATGCGAGACATGCGAGCATATGCACTTAATAAGAGAAATCATCGTATTTAAGCATAGAATCCCTTAGAGGTATTTTATCAAACACTTAGAGTGCATCATAATAGTAACCTTTATCCAAGTATATAATCACACCTTTTCATACATAAAATCAATACATATAGATAGGGCATAGATAAGAAGAATCATAATTAGTAACTAGTAGGATTGCAAGATTGTAGTAGAGTGTATCTACCTTGGAGAAATCAATGAGTTTGACTCCCAATGGCTGGAACAAGCAAGAACAGTGAGTTCTTGGTTGGAAAACTCCAAATGGAAAGGAAGAACTTGATCTTCCACGAGCTTGAACGATCACCAAGGTCCTCTCCTCCTTCTCTTCTTCAAATCCCTCAAAAACAATGCACAAAGGGTTTGTGAAACCCTAAGGCACGAACCCAGCCCTTTTATAGGCAAAGGGTGATGGTTAAAGTCTTAAACACCCTTAATGAAGAAAATCTGCGTATGACCGATCGATCGGTGGTATGGACCGAGCGATCGGTGGCTTACCGGTCGATCGGTGTTATGACCGAGAGATCGGTCAAAAACACACTCTCTGGAATTTTTCCCCATACAAAAAAGTTGACCGTGCGACAGCTATTGAGCGATCGGTAGTTGACCGATCGATCGCAGGTAATGACCGAGCGATCGGTCGACCCCTGCTTTGCTGAAAAACCTTGTTTACACCACTCGAATCTTCCCCAATGTACTTCCAACACTCTTTTATGCTTTCAACACATTCCCTAAGGACATATAGACCCATTGGAACATATACGCCATAATTCCAAACACATATATTAACATAAGATCCATAAGTGTACAAAACCACACTTGGGCACTATTCACACACTATTCATTCTTAGTGAAATGAAATTCCGGGGCTCTACATCCCTCCCCCCTTACAAGAATTTCGTCCTCGAAATTAGAACGATGCCAAAAACATAACAAGAACAAAATACACACAAAACTAACAAGGAAAACTACTCAAAAAAGTGAGGGTACTTTTCCTTCACTTCCGCTTCTCGCTCCCATGTAGCCTCTTCCTTGGAATGATGCTGCCACTTCACTAGGACTAAAGGGATAGTCTTGGTTCGCAACACTTGATCTCGACGATCCAGAATCTGAACTGGTTGCTCAACCAACGAAAGATCCTCTCGAATCTCAACAGGATCAAGAGCGATGACGTGAGACGGATCCGAAATGTATTTTCTAAGCATAGAGACATGAAATACATTATGGACCGCTGCCATGTGAGGCGGTAGTGCTACCCTGTAAGCAACCTCACCAACCCTTGTGACGATCTCAAATGGTCCCACGTACCTAGGACTGAGCTTTCCCTTCTTCCCGAATCACATGATTCCCCGACTCGGCGAAATCTTCACAAAGACCCGATCTCCAACTCGGAACTCTAAATCTCTGCGGCGTATATCCGCATAGCTCTTCTGCCTATCCTGAGCATTTTTCAATCGCTCCCAAATAATTTTGACCCTTTCTGCGGTCCGCTCTATCAACTCAGGACCAAGAATTTTCCTCTCACCAACTTCATCCCAGTATAGCGGTGATCGACAACTCCGACCATACAGAGCTTCAAAAGGTGCCATTTGGATGCTTGCCTGATAGCTATTGTTGTAGGCAAACTCAACCAATGGCAACTGTTCCTCCCAACTACCCTGAAAATCCAGCATACAAGCTCAGAGCATATCCTCCACTACTTGATTCACCCTCTCCGTTTGTCCATCGGTCTGAGGATGGAAGGCGGTACTGAATTCTAAACGAGAACCCATAGCATCCTGGAAAGTTTTTCAAAACCTGGAAGTAAACCGAGGATCTCGATCAGACACGATAGAAACTGGCACACCGTGCAGTCGAACCACCTTCTTAACATATAGGGCTACCAACTGATTTGCATTGAAAGTAGTTCGGTACGGAATAAAATGTGCAGACTTAGTCAACCTGTCCACAATCACCCAAATAGCATCGGAGCCCTTCGCCATTCACGGCAAACCCACAATGAAATCCATCGAGATGTTCTCCCATTTCCACTCCGGAATAGGAAGAGACTGCAAAAGACCTGCCGGCCTTTGATGTTCGGCTTTTACCTACTGGAAAATCAAACTTCTAGCGACGTACTCAGTGACTTCCCTCTTCATGTTTCGCCACCAGTAGTCCTTCTTGAGATTCTGGTACATCTTAGTACCTCCCGGATGTACCGTGTACTTTGATCGGTGAGCTTCATTCAAAATTTCATCCCTCAAAACTGTGTCGGCGGGGACACACAACCTGCCCTTAAATGTGATAGCACCATCATCATTTAAAGCGAACTCCTGACTGCCGTTACTCACCGACTTGTCTCGGTAAGCAAGCAACTCAACATCTGAATTCTGTAACTCCTTGATCTGGCTCAAGATCTGTGGCCTAACCACCACGTTGGACATTATCGGCCCATAGGTGACATGCCTGAGAGTAGTGTCCAAATGACACATATCATGTAATAACTTCCACTTTTGCACTCTCAATTGAGCCATAACTCCGTAAGGTTTTCTGCTAAGAGCATCGGCTACCACGTTAGCCTTACCCGGGTGGTACTGGATGGAACAGTCGTAGTCCTTCATGAACTCCATCCAACGACGCTGCCTCATATTCAACTCCTTCTGGAGGAAAAGATACTTCAAGCTCTTGTGGTCTGTGAACACCACGAACTCTTCTCCGTAGAGGTAGTGACGCCAAAGTTTCAGTGCAAAAATGACCACAGCGAGCTCTAAGTCATGTGTGGGGTAATTCTGCTCATGCTCCTTCAGCTGACGGGAAGCATAGGCGACCACCTTTTTATGCTGCATCAAAACACATCCAAGTCCCACTAGTGAAGCATCACTATAGACTTCGAAACCACCGCTCCCAGATGGAACTGTGAGAACAGGAGCCGAAGTAAGCTTCTTTTTCAACTCCAAGAAACTAGCCTCGCACTTATCACTCCAAGTGAACCTCGTGTTCTTCCGTGTGAGATAGGTAAGCGGAGCTGCTAAACTTGAAAATCCTTCCACAAACCTTTTGTAATATCCTGCCAACCCGAGGAAACTACGAATCTCGGTGACACTCTTCGGCCTTTCCCAATTCATCACCGCTTCAATCTTTGCAGGATCAACTGAAATACCTTTAGCAGATACCACGTGTCCAAGAAAAGACACCTTGTTCAGCCAGAACTCACACTTGCTCAACTTAGCATACAGACTATGCTCTCGAAGTGTCTGCAATACCAGACGGAGATCTCTCGTGTGATCCTCCTGTGACTGTGAATACACAAGGATATCATCTACGAACACGATCACACATTGATCGAGAGACGATCTGAACACCCGATTCATCAAATCCATGAATGCTGCCGGCGCGTTAGTCAGTCCAAAAGACATGACCAAAAACTCGTAATGACCGTATCGAGTTCGGAATGCTGTCTTTGGAATGTCCTCTTTCTTGATCTTCAACTGATGATAACCAGATCGAAGGTCAATCTTGGAGAAAAACTGTGCACCCTTCAATTGGTCAAATAAGTCGTCTATCCGAGGCAATGGATAACGATTCTTGATCGTGACCTTATTCAATTGCCTGTAATCAATGCACATACGCATTGATCCATCTTTCTTCTTCACGAAGAGAACCGGAGCTCCCCAAGGTGAAACATTTGGCCGGATAAAACCAAGGCCTTGCAATTCTTCTAACTGCTCTTTTAACTTCTTAAGCTCAATAGGGGCCATCCTATACGGAGCTCTTGAAATCGGAACTGTGCCTGGAGCTAACTCAATCGCAAACTCGATTGCACGATCGGGAGGCAATCCCGGCAAGGTTTCCAGAAAAACATCCATATACTCACATACCACCGGAATGGGTGTGGAGTCTCGCACTTCTACACCCTCGAGACTAAGAGCTGCAAAGCGGGCAATGTCTCTTCTCTGAAGTCCCCTGAAATGAAACGGCTTTAACCCCACGGGTTTAAAATGCACCACCTTCTCGAAACACGCCATGTGTCCATGGTGAGTTGAGAGCCAATCCATACCTAGGATGACATCGAAATCCCAATCCTGAAATCCCAGAAGGATCAAGTCGACTGGCAACTCGTGCTGCATGACTTGTACAACACTATCCGGGTACACTTTATCTGTCTCAATAGATTTTTCCAATGGAGTCGAAATGGACAACTCCCTAGGTAGCTTGCTTGGCTCGGACGTAAAGCCTTTGGCAAAGCTTGGCGAAACGAACGAGTGAGTGGATCCTGTGTCTATCAACACTCTTGCCAAACATTCATTTACGAGCAACAAACTTGAGAATTTGAATCATCCTAGTTATAACACAACTATACATATAGATACAAACATCGCAAAACACCACATAGGATATATATAGATACGAACATATCATGGAAATATTAGAACTTCGACAAAGACTAGTTCGCGCTTACCTTGCACAACATCATCAGATGCCTGTGCGTCTCTATCAGTCATGGCAAAGACTCTGCCCTGGTTCGCCTGACGAGGCTGCTGGGTAGGCTGCAAGGATTTAGAGGCCTGAGATGAAGACCCCTGAAGTGAATTCTGCCTGCCTGGAGGCCGAACTCCCTGTGATCTAGACTGTGACTGCTTGCGCGAGCAATCTCGAATCATATGGCCCATCTCGCCACAGTGGAAGCATCCACCTGACATTCTTCAGCAATCTCCAGTCTTATGCCGATGACCACATACGGCGCACTCCTCAAATGTCTGTGATACAGAGGAAGCCGGAGGCATAACCCTCCTAGCTTGCGATGCCGTAGGACGCGGTGCCTGAGGCACAAAAGAAGGTCTCTGAGCCGACATCGGCTGGGAGAACTGGTACGGTGCAGTCCTAGTCCTCTTCTCTGAAGAACTACTCGACTGACCCCGAGACATGCTCTTCCCGAAGCCACTGTCTCTTCTTCTCATGAAGTCTTCCGCATTCTTTTCGGCGATCTTCGCCTTCCCTACTATCTCTCTCCAAGACTCTACCTGGAGAATGGACACCCGATCTCGGATGAAAGCCTTCAAGCCCATCTCAAACTTCCTGACCTGTAAGTCTTCAGTAGCCACCAAGTGCGGAGCAAACCTAGACAACTCGGTGAACTTAGCCTCATACTCGGCTACGCTCATCGACCCTTGCTCCAAAAGCATAAACTCTCTCGCCTTTTGTTCCCGAATAAACCTGGGAAAGTACTGTTCCCTGAAAGTCTCTAAGAACTCCGCCCAAGTCCAGGGCACACCTGCCTTAGCAACATCCCTCTGCCTTCGGGCAGCTCTCCACCAGTGTTTGACTTCACCTTCCATCACGAAGGAAGCCCATTCTACCCTTTGCTCATCGGTACAACGGAGAGCCCGGAAGGTCTTCTCCAGCTGCATAATCCAAGACTCGGCCACCATGGGGTCCAGAGTGCCATAGAATGTAGGAGGCCGTAGTCTCCTAAAAGCTTCGAGCCCCGCGGTGTGATGCACCGGTGTAGGCACAGGCGTGGACGGTGGGGTAGGCATAGGCCTCGCTGCCAACAATGCCAAAGTCTCGGCAATGGAGTCCATAGCATTTGTGAAATACAACGGTTCCTCTTCTCTCGGAACTTCACTCTCGGCCCTCCGAGTATGGTAACCTCTACCCCGATTGCCACGTCTCATGATATCGAATCCTGAGATCAATTTGGCAAAACATGAGTCTAACTTGGATACCAAACCTCACATATCATATAGCAATTCAATAATCATGAAATGCTATACCGCACATAGTATACATCGAGGTATATATATATCATCATATAATTATACTTTAAAGCCTATACTAGAACCTCGCATAGGATCACATCGATCTCGGATCCTATACTGACCTAAGGATTCACTTGATACCGGTTATGTCGTGGTAACAAGCCTAAGACAACTGAGTCCTTCTGAGTTCTAAGTTCAACTCATAGGAATTACTTCCGCTTAGGCCAAGCCTGAGTGACCTAACTGAGTCTGTTGTTAGACATAACTAGCTTTGATACCAAGTCTGTCGTGACCCAAAATACCCCCTAGGAGTTAAGGGTACTTTGACTCGTGACCGCCATATCATACCTCCAGTATGATACATAAGGCACACATGGAAACCTATCAGAGTACCTGAATATACATAGCGGAAACGAAATACAATGCACAGCGGAAAATAAAATACTAAACATAGCGGAAGCAAAATGAATACTCCTATAACTTGGCTCAAGTAAGAACCAACAAGTATACATGTGTGAGAAACCCAAAAGTGGAGTGAACAAACCCCACTCTCACATAACTAAAAGACACAAGTTCTAAGTCGGTCGATCAACAGAAATCGAAGTCACGACTCCTATCTAAAGCACCATCGTCATGATAGTGATCCATGGAAGGCTCCGGGTCACGGTACTCTTCCTCGACCCAAGGTTTTTCGCCACACAAATCGAATGGAACCCGAGCACCTGCCGATCATAACAATATCGACTGAGCATGGAATACTCAGTGTATACAAACTAATCACAATAAAGCAGTTAGGCATGGAGCATACAAGACATAGAGAATGAAATCCGTAAATTCCTTAAAGCATGGAAACCGTGAAACGTATGTGAGATAATATTCGAAAACAAAACTGTAACCGTGTGAGTCAATCGATAATCATAGCCTTATGAGTTCTTGTGAGTTCATGGAATTACTTAGAGTCATTATGATCCGTAGAGACATAGAGCATAGAGCAATAACCTTAGAGCATTTCCATAGAGCATAACCTTAGAGATCTTAGAGCATTTCATTGTGATCCGTGGAGCTTGTAAGACGATCTTAGAGCATTATCATAGAGTTTCCTTGTGAGCATGGTATGATCCTTAGAGCTTGTGAAACGATCTTAGAGAAATCATAGAGTTACTTAATGAAGAAAATTTGCGTATGACCGATCGATTGGTGGTATGGACCGAGCGATCGGTGGCTTACCGGTCGATCGGTGTTATGACCGAGAGATCGGTCAAAAACACACTCTCTGGAATTTTTTCTCATACAAAAAAGTTGACCGTGCGACAGCTATCGAGCGATCGGTAGTTGACCGATCGATCGCAGGTAATGACCGAGCGATCGGTCGACCCCTGCTTTGCTGAAAAACCTTGTTTACACCACTCGAATCTTCCTCAATGCACTTCCAACACTCTTTTATGCTTTCAACACATTCCCTAAGGACATATAGACCCATTGGAACATATACGCCATAATTCCAAACACATATATTAACATAAGACCCATAAGAGTACAAAACCACACTTGGGCACTATTCACACACTATTCATTCTTAGTGAAATGAAATTCCGGGGCTCTACATCCTCCTTATACCATCTATCAAACCAGAAGTTAACTTTTTCACCATTACCAATAAGAACTGAACTATTAGCAAGCATGTCTTGGACTACTCCACAAATAGAAGACCAAATTCTCGAAGCTCCCCTTCTAGGAAAGACATTCCAAATATGATTTATGATATATTTAGCTTTAAAAAACCGAGCCCAAAGACTATCTGAAGAGTAGAGATTCCAAGCTTGTTTATATCGGAAGGCTAGAACAAAGTCCTTCATTTTTCTAATACCCAAACCTCCTTCAGAATGAGGAAGAGCACATTTGTTCCAATTGACCCAGTGTTTTCTTCTTTGCAAGTCCAAATTATTCCAAAAAAATTTCGCCAAAATTTTATCAATCCTTGAGTAGATTCCAGATGGAATACTGATTGCTGCTAATATATGAATAGGAATAGAGGAAAGGACATGTTTAATCAAAATAAGTCTACCACCAGCAGAGAGAAGCTTTCCAGACCACCCTGAAACTCGCTTCCTAATCTTCTCAATAAGAGGAAAAAAATGGATTAATTTTTTTCTACCTTTGATCAAAGGAACTCCCAGGTAAGTGAAAGGGAAATGTTTGAAATGAAACCCAGTCATGTTGGAAATGGCTCTTTTCCTGGCATTAGATATATTGTCCGAACAATATAGAAAGCTTTTGTCTTTGTTAATCAGTTGACCAGAAACATCTTCATACTGTAACGCCCCGAAATACCCCCTAGGAGTTTAGGGATATTTTAGGTGTCACACTGCGTACCTATCAAACCATCCTGTAATGCACAAGATAAAATACAATACTAACAACGATAATCAGAGCGCGGAAGCTATCATATATGCGGAAGCGTAAAAATATTTTTCTTTTTCTTTATAATGATCCAAAATGTAGTATTCCAAGTTAACATAATTACAAGACAAGTCTAAGTCTAAGGTGGACAGGCCCACCTATCAAAATATCAAAATACATAAGACCCGCTCATACTCTCCCCTCAACAGTAGTCGAGGTATGGCCACGCATCGAGGTCTCGGTCCGCCTGAGACTGTAATGGAATAGCCGGCTCTCTCTCCTCTATATACTCTTCCTCGACCCAAGGCTCCGGGTCGAGGGCTCCCTCAGTACCTGCCGACATGAAAGTACGGCTGAGCATGGAATACTCAGCGAGTACAAGCTACTAGCAGACCATAACAATAATAAAACACACAATAGTAATATCATACAAGCAGTAATAGAAAACATCACAAAAAAACAGTATAGGACATAACACAATACAAGCATCCTGACGTGCGTACATGAATGCGAAAACGCCGATAAAACTCATGCTTGAAAACCCCTGTCATGTCCCGATATGCCTCATATAAATCATGTATGCGTGCATGCATGAATGCAATCATCATCTTGTAAACCTCCATCTTGTAACTTGTGAGCCAGAGGTTAGCACCCGAATCTCCCTGGGCTGCCAACCTCCTTGATATGCAATGCACTTGTGAGCCAGAGGTTAGCACCCGAATCTCCCTGGGCTACCAACCTCCTTGTTATGAAATGCAGGGTTTTCTTGTGAGCCAGAGGTTAGTACCCGAATGTCCCTGGGCTACCAACCTCCTTGACAATAGGTGATTTTTACTTCTTGTTTAGTTTTCTTGTGAGCCAGAGGCTAGTACCCGAATGTCCCTGGGCTACCAACCTCCTTGACAATAGGTGTTTTAAGGGTTATCTTGTGAGCCAGAGGTTAGTACCCGAATCCTCCCTGGGCTACCAACCTCCTTGACATGCAATATTTTCTTGTTGTTTATTATATGCACATGCTCTTGAAATCTCGGTTCATGCTATCATGCGTGCTCGTGTACGTGTCCATAGTGACAATCATGATAATGGGAATAACCAAAATATGACATTACAATTCAATTCATGATATGAACATAGGTAACATAAGTAGTTTGCATAACATTTGATCAATTTATCATTTATAAGAACGCATGCATAAAACCCATTTCTATATTCTTCAGTGAGATCATTTATTCATAGTTTAGGTATTTTGTCAAACACTTTCATACATTATTCCTTAGTAGTTTATCTCCTTCTTTTAAATGCATATTTTCCATTCAATCACACAATGATAAGTTTGTTATTTGTACTATGCCCATCCTCCATTTTCCAATCCACAACCCACACATCATACATCACATTCGGCATCCAATCGCCACATCCAATCTCCCATCCACACATTCATTCCATTTCCCTTATCTTGTTTATATTTGTTGAGTTAATACAATGCATAGGGAAGGAAAAGCATAATATATAGAATCACCATTTACACTAGAAAACCTAGGTTATTGCTAGGGAAAGTTAGTAGGGTGTACTAACCTTAGATCAAGGCTTGATCTTGAAGAAACCTTGAAATAGAAGCTCTATTTGGAAGAAGAACACCTTTGCTTGAAGGAGATTCAAGTTAGGGAAGAAACCCCTTTCAAAAACGTGCTTGGGTTACTGCCCTAGCTTGGAGAATGGTTCACACACGAGCTTGAGCCTCGATTTTGAAGCAACTCGAGTTGGGGTGAGCTATGGTTCTTAAACCCCCTTTGATTCACTTCTCAAAACAAAACCCTAGGTTAGAGCTTTCTTCTTCTCACTTTCTAGCTCTCAAAATGTCTAAGGGTTGTGAATGAGGGCTCAAAGGGTCGAGCAAACCCTTATGGGTAAGGGTTTAACGCCCAAAAGACGAAAAAGCCCTTACTGAAATTTCTGCAAAAACGCGAAGACCGAGCGATCGGTGGTTATGACCGATCGATCGGTTGCCTACCGAGCGATCGGTGTTTATGACCGATCGATCGGTCAAAAACTCACTCTCTGGAAAATTTCCCCATACAAAATTTCTGACCGTGCGATAGCTACCGATCGATCGGTTATGGACCGATCGATCGCTGACTGGACCGAGCGATCGGTGCTCTGTATGTCTGGACTGTTTTGACCATATCTTTTGACTCGCTCGTCGGATTTCGACGATTCAACTTGCGTTGGGTTCGTCTTTCGAAAACGCACATTTCTGACGTTTCGGAATTTCCAATTTCTCCCTTATTTATTAATTAGACTACGAAAATGGCCAATTAGCTATGAAAGTGCCATTCATTAAAGATGAAAAAGTCCGGGGTGCTACATTCTCCCCCCCTTACAAAAATTTCGTCCTCGAAATTTGGACGATACATACATGCACAAAATCAAAACAAAATTACAAGCCATATGCACAAGTCTATTCAAACAACTCGGGATACTTTGCTTTGACTTCGGCTTCACGCTCCCACGTGGCTTCTTCTCGTGCATGATGTTGCCATTGCACGACGACTAGTGGAATAGTCTTGTTGCGAAGCACTTGATCTCTCCTATCCAAAATATGAACCGGCTTCTCAACTAAAGTGAGGTCTTCTCGGATCTCAATCGGATCAAGCTCGATGACATGAGAAGGATCCGAGATGTACTTCCGGAGCATAGAGACATAGAATACATTATGGACCGCCGCCATGTGAGCGGGCAAAGCAACACGGTAAGCCACCTCGCCAACTCGAGTAATGATCTCGAACGGACCCACATATCTCGGGCTAAGCTTGCCTCTCTTCCCGAATCGCATAACACCTTTGGTCGGTGAAATCCTTACAAACACAAAATCACCGACTCGGAATTCAAGATCCCTCCTTCGGTTGTCGGCATAGCTTTTCTGTCTATCTTGTGCGGTCTTTAACCTCTCCCGGATAAGCTTGACCCTATCCGCGGTTTGTTCAATTAACTCGGGGCCCAAAATCTTTCTTTCTCCCACTTCATCCCAATACAATGGGGATCTACAACTCCTTCCGTACAAAGCCTCGAAAGGCGCCATTTGTATGCTTTCTTGATAACTATTGTTGTAAGCGAATTCCACCAAAGGTAGGTGATCTTCCCACCTTCCCTTGAAGTCTAGCATACATGCTCGGAGGATATCTTTTATCACTTGATTCACCCTCTCTGTTTGCCCGTCGGTCTGTGGGTGGAAAGCTGTGCTAAAGTCTAACCGGGAGCCCATTGCACCTTGAAAACTTTTCCAAAACCTGGATGTGAATCTTGGGTCTCTATCCGACACAATACTCGCTGGCACCCCGTGCAATCGGACTATTTCCTTGATGTATAGCTCCGCTTTCACCTGTTGGCACACCAAACACCGTGCCACATACTCCGCAACCTCCCTCTTCATGTTTCGCCACCAAAAGTGACTCTTGAGGTTCCGATACATCTTTGTCCCCCCGGGATGCACTGTATACTTAGACCGGTGAGCTTCGTCCATAATCTCTCTCCGAAGGTCTGCATTGGCTGGGACACAAAGCCTTCCCTTGAATGTAATAGCACCTCGGCTAGTGAGAGAGAAGTCCGTACTACCCTTGGCCACTTCCTTATCCCGGAAAGCCAACAAATCAGTGTCTGTGGCTTGATACTCCTGGATCAAGTCTATAAGGTACGGCCGAACTGTAACATTTGCCAAAAACTGGACTGCGGACAGAATCGTTCACACTGATGTCTAGATTTGCCAAATCGTCTAACAGTCTCCATTCCCGCACCAACATGTGAGCCAACAACCCCGATGGTTTCCTACTCAGAGTGTCTGCCACCACATTTGCTTTTCCTGGGTGATACTGGATAGTGCACTCGTAGTCCTTTAAGAACTCAATCCAACGCCGTTGTCGTAAGTTTAGCTCTTTTTGGGAAAAGAGATACTTGAGGCTCTTGTGGTCCGTGTACACATAGAACTCCACCCCGTACAGATAATGTCGCCAAATTTTAAGTGCAAACACGACCGCCGCAAGCTCCAAGTCGTGAGTGGGGTAGTTCTTTTCATGCTCTTTCAACTGCCTTGATGCATAGGCAATGACCTTCTTGTGTTGCATTAGGACACACCCGAGTCCAACATGCGAGGCATCACTGTACACCTCATACCCAAAAGGTCCAGATGGCACAGTAAGGACAGGGGCTGTGGTGAGGCGTTTATTCAACTCTTGGAAACTTACTTCACATCGGTCACTCCAACTGAACTTTGCATTTTTTCTTGTCAAGTAGGTGAGAGGTGCAGCCAAACTGGAGAATCCCTTCACAAATCTCCGGTAGTAGCCTGCCAATCCGAGGAAACTACGTATCTCCGTGACACTCTTGGGCCTCTCCCAACTCATGACTGCCTCAACCTTGGCTGGATCTACAGAAATGCCCTCGGCCGACACCACGTGTCCAAGAAATGCGACCTTCTCTAGCCAGAACGCGCACTTACTCAATTTGACATATAGCCTATGCTCTCTCAACATCTCCAGAGCAAGGCGGAGGTCCCGTGCGTGATCTTCCCATGTCTGGGAATACACCAAAATGTCATCAATGAATACAATCACGCATCGATCCAAGTAAGATCGGAACACCCGGTTCATCAAATCCATGAATGCCGCCGGTGCATTCGTCAGCCCAAAAGGCATGACAAGGAACTCGTAATGCCCATACCGAGTCCTGAAAGCCGTCTTCGGAACGTCTTCCGCCTTGATCCTTAATTGATGATACCCCGATCTAAGATCAATTTTGGAGAAGAATCTCGCTCCCTTCAGTTGGTCGAACAAGTCGTCGATCCTTGGCAAGGGATAACGATTCTTGATAGTTACCTTGTTCAACTGACGGTAGTCTATACACATTCTCATCGACCCGTCTTTCTTCTTTACAAAGAGAACCGGAGCTCCCCACGGTGAGACACTTGGTTGGATGAAACCAAGTTGTTGTAACTCCTCAATCTGTTTCTTCAATTCTTCCAGCTCTATAGGGGCCATTCTATACGGTGCCCTTGAAATCGGAGCGGTGCCCGGAGTAAGCTCTATAGCGAACTCAATCTCCCGATTCGGAGGTAACCCGGGAAGTTCCTCCGGAAACACGTCCAAGAACTCACTCACGACCGGAATGGCCGAGGAGTTTTGTGCTTCTAGGTTTGCTATACTCAAGGCTGCGAGGCGAGCAATGTCCCTCTCTCTTAATCCTCGGAAGTGAAAAGGCTTACCCCCTTCCGGCTTGAAATTCACCATCTTCTCAAAACACGCAACATGCCCGTGATGGTTTGACAACCAATCCATCCCTAAGATGATATCAAAATCCAAGTCTTGAAAATCTAGGACGATGAGATCGGCTAACAGTTCATTCTCCCCCACTTGAACCACACTATCCCTGAATATCTTGTCCGTATCAACTGACTTGCCGAGTGGAGTTGCAATAGTCAACTCCTGCTTTAACGGAGTAGCCTCAGTCAAAAATCCCTTCGCGAAACTAGGTGACACAAAGGAGTGAGTGGATCCCGTGTCGATCAACACTCGGGCAAGACATTCGTTCACTAACAAAGCGCCTGTGCGATTAAGTGACTACTATTAGTAGATTTCAAACAACAAGCATCATACATAGGTAACCCCTAACATAGAAACTCACAAAACAAACCATAGAAATTTTACACAATTTAAACCCTAGAATTCGTGCGTACCTTGCACGACATCGTCGGATGCACGTGCGTCTCTCTCTGATAGGGCGAAAACTCGACCCTGTGTGGCTGGGCGGGGAGGCCGTGTAGACGGTGAGGCCCTCGAAGCCTGAGAAGAGCTAGGCTGAGATGTCTGCCTAACCGGGGGCCTGCTCCCTGAAGACTGAGTTGGCAATTGACGCCGGGGACAATCTCTGACCATGTGGCCTTGGTCACCACAATGGAAGCAACTTCCTGAAACTCTCCGACATTCTCCCACTGGATGCCTCCTCCCACAAAGAGTGCAAACATCATGCAAATAGGAGGAAAGAGCATATCCCGTAGCCTGAGTAACTGCGGGGTGAGGAGCATATGAGGTAGCCGGGCGAAAGGCTGGTGGAGCAAAAGAGCGGGGAGCCTGTGGTGCTGAATACATCCTCTGTGACTGAGCCGGCCCTGCGGACTGATACAAGCTCGTCCTTGCTCTTTTCTCCCCTGAACTACTCGACTGTCCTTTTTCCATTCCTCTCCTTTTGAAGAACTCCTCGGAGTTTGACTCGGCCAATAGTGCTTTATCAACAACTTCGGAATATGTCTCATGTCTAAACATCGAGACTCGGTCCTTGAGATAGGCCTTCAAACCCCTCTCAAATTTCCGGGCCTTCATAGCCTCGGTCGCTATCATGTGTGGAGCAAATCGAGATAGCTCCGAAAATTTGGCTTCATAAGCCGCTACGGACATATTACCTTGCTCCAAGGTAATGAATTCGACTTCCATCTTTTCTTTCATCCCGACCGGAAAGTACTTCTTGTTGAAAACCTCCAAGAATTCCTCCCAAGTCCAATCTTGACCTTGCCGGGTCAACTCTCGGGTCCGAAGTGCAGACTTCCACCAATGATCGGCCTCGCCTTCAAGCATAAAGGCGGCCCATGTGACCCTTTCCACTTCAGTAGGTGCTAATACCGAGAATATCTTCTCAAGTTGCCGGATCCAACCCTCGGCAACAAGTGGATCAATGCTTCCACAAAAGTTGGAGGCCTCATCCTCCGAAAAGCTTCTATCCCGGCTTGGGCTCGGTTAGGAGGAGCCGGTACAAGTGCCGCATTAGGCGGAGTGGCCGGTTGCCTTGCCGCCAACATAGCCAAAGTCTCGGCTATGGATGCGAATGCTTGGGCAAAGTCGGGTTGATCATCACCCGATGGAGCATCACCTCCATTACCCCTCGTGTTGTACCCGCGACTCCGGGTATTGCGTCTCATGATTTCTCCTGAGAACGACAATACAGCATGAGTCTAACTTAGATACGCATTTAGGACAAATTTCGCAATTCACTCAATACATATTCATCAAGCACATTTAATAAGTACAACACAAATAATGTACACATGGTATATAACACAATAGCATAACATACAATCCGTGTTCCTAGTGTAGGACTCTATGTTCGGTTGAAGTTCAACCCATTTTGACTAAGACTAACTTGTTAGTCTATACTTGGAATACAACTCTCTACGGTGATTCTAATACTTTGTTCAATCATCTAAGTGACCCTAGGGACTCTAATGCCTAGAGCTCTGATACCACTCTGTAACGCCCCGAAATACCCCCTAGGAGTTTAGGGATATTTTAGGTGTCACACTGCGTACCTATCAAACCATCCTGTAATGCACAAGATAAAATACAATACTAACAACGATAATCAGAGCGCGGAAGCTATCATATATGCGGAAGCGTAAACAAATTTTTCTTTTTCTTTATAATGATCTAAAATGTAGTATTCCAAGTTAACATAATTACAAGACAAGTCTAAGTCTAAGGTGGACAGGCCCACCTATCAAAATATCAAAATACATAAGACCCGCTCATACTCTCCCCTCAACAGTAGTCGAGGTATGGCCACGCATCGAGGTCTCGGTCCGCCTGAGACTGTAATGGAATAGCCGGCTCTCTCTCCTCTATATACTCTTCCTCGACCCAAGGCTCCGGGTCGAGGGCTCCCTCAGTACCTGCCGACATGAAAGTACGGCTGAGCATGGAATACTCAGCGAGTACAAGCTACTAGCAGACCATAACAATAATAAAACACACAATAGTAATATCATACAAGCAGTAATAGAAAACATCACAAAGAAACAGTATAGGGCATAACACAATACAAGCATCCTGACGTGCGTACATGAATGCGAAAACGCCGATAAAACTCATGCTTGAAAACCCCTGTCATGTCCCGATATGCCTCATATAAATCATGTATGCGTGCATGCATGAATGCATGATCATCATCTTGTAAACCTCCATCTTGTAACTTCTGAGCCAGAGGTTAGCACTCGAATCTCCTTGGGCTGCCAACCTCCTTGATATGATGCAATGCACTTGTGAACCAGAGGTTAGCACCCGAATCTCCCTGGGCTACCAACCTCCTTGTTATGAAATGCAGGGTTTTCTTGTGAGCCAGAGGTTAGTACCCGAATGTCCCTGGGCTACCAACCTCCTTGACAATAGGTGATTTTTACTTCTTGTTTAGTTTTCTTGTGAGCCAGAGGCTAGTACCCGAATGTCCCTGGGCTACCAACCTCCTTGACAATAGGTGTTCTAAGGGTTATCTTGTGAGCCAGAGGTTAGTACCCGAATCCTCCCTGGGCTACCAACCTCCTTGACATGCAATATTTTCTTGTTGTTTATTCTATGCACATGCTCTTGAAATCTCGGTTCATGCTATCATGTGTGCTCGTGTACGTGTCCATAGTGACAATCATGATAATGGGAATAACCAAAATATGACATTACAATTCAATTCATGATATGAACATAGGTAACATAAGTAGTTTGCATAACATTTGATCAATTTATCATTTATAAGAACGCATGCATAAAACCCATTTCTATATTCTTCAGTGAGATCATTTATTCATAGTTTAGGTATTTTGTCAAACACTTTCATACATTATTCCTTAGTAGTTTATCTCCTTCTTTTAAATGCATATTTTCCATTCAATCACACAATGATAAGTTTGTTATTTGTACTATGCCCATCCTCCATTTTCCAATCCACAACCCACACATCATACATCACATTCGGCATCCAATCGCCACATCCAATCTCCCATCCACACATTCATTCCATTTCCCTTATCTTGTTTATATTTGTTGAGTTAATACAATGCATAGGGAAGAAAAAGCATAATATATAGAATCACCATTTACACTAGAAAACCTAGGTTATTGCTAGGGAAAGTTAGTAGGGTGTACTAACCTTAGATCAAGGCTTGATCTTGAAGAAACCTTGAAATAGAAGCTCTATTTGGAAGAAGAACACCTTTGCTTGAAGGAGATTCAAGTTAGGGAAGAAACCCCTTTCAAAAATGTGCTTGGGTTACTGCCCTAGCTTGGAGAATGGTTCACACACGAGCTTGAGCCTCGATTTTGAAGCAACTCGAGTTGGGGTGAGCTATGGTTCTTAAACCCCCTTTGATTCACTTCTCAAAACCAAACCCTAGGTTAGAGCTTTCTTCTTCTCACTCTCTAGCTCTCAAAATGTCTAAGGGTTGTGAATGAGGGCTCAAAGGGTCGAGCAAACCCTTATGGGTAAGGGTTTAACGCCCAAAAGATGAAAAAGCCCTTACTGAAATTTCTGCAAAAACGCGAAGACCGAGCGATCGGTGGTTATGACCGATCGATCGGTTGTCTACCGAGCGATCGGTGTTTATGACCGATCGATCGGTCAAAAACTCACTCTCTGGAAAATTTCCCCATACAAAATTTCTGACCGTGCGATAGCTACCGACCGATCGGTTATGGACCGATCGATCGCTGACTGGACCGAGCGATCGGTGCTCTGTATGTCTGGACTGTTTTGACCATATCTTTTGACTCGCTCGTCGGATTTCGACGATTCAACTTGCGTTGGGTTCGTCTTTCGAAAACGCACATTTCTGACGTTTCGGAATTTCCAATTTCTCCCTTATTTATTAATTAGACTATGAAAACGGTCAATTAGCTATGAAAGTGCCATTCATTAAAGATGAAAAAGTCCGGGGTGCTACACATACTTAGACAAAAAATCAAGGATTTTTTTTATGTTTCTAGAACTACCATTGCTGAAAATAAGAGAGTCGTCAGCAAAAAGAAGGTGAGATACTGCAAATCCATTTCTTCCAATGTTGTAGGAATTAGACTGAATAGAAGAAATATATCGAAGACCTCTACTAAGAACTTCTTCTGCTATAATAAAGAGAGCAGGAGAAAGAGGGTCTCCCTGTCGTAATCCTCTCGAGCTAGAGAAAAAACCATGAAGAGAACCATTAATAATAATCGAAAAACTTTGATTCTGTAAGCAACCCTTGATAAGACGAGTAAATTTTTCTGAGAAACCAAACTTATCCAAGACATCCATAATGAAGTTCCATTCCATACGATCGTATGCCTTAGCCATATCAAGCTTAATAATGATATTTCCTCCGAAAGAGTTACGATCAATGTCCTCAACCATTTTTTGAGCAATAATTATATTATCAGAAATATTTCTGCCTTTAATAAATCCAGATTGCTCCTCAAAAATAATAGAGGGAAGAATGGTCGCTAACCGAGCTGCTAAAATCTTAGAGAAAATCTTATAAAAGAAGTTACATAAGCTGATAGGACGAAAATCTGCAAAAGTAGAAGGATCATTATGCTTAGCAATCAGAGCGATAGCAGTTGCATTAACTGACCTGGGAATATTCGGATGGAGAAAAAAATATTTCACTGCCAAAAGTAAGTCCTGCTGAATAATATCCCAACAACCACGATAAAAATGCCCATCAAACCCATCTGGACCTGGAGAACTATCCTCAGACAAATTAAACACCACCTGTTTAATCTCTTCCAGTTCCGAAATAGAAGTAAGGAAATTGTTATTATCTTCAGAAACCAACTGGGGGATGAAATCAAGCATATCATTATCTCTAACAGGAGAAGAAGTAGATAAAAGATTCTGAAAATAAGAAACCGCTTCAGATGCAATGACTTGCTGGTTGTTTACCCATTCACCCAAAACATGTTTGATTTTTTGAATATTGTTATTTTTCCTTCTTTGATTGACAACAGCATGAAAAAATTTTGTATTCCTGTCTCCTTCTTTGAGCCATTTAATCCTGGATTTTTGCTTCCAGAATATTTCTTCTTGGACTAAAACCTGTCGCAGATTATCCTTTAGAGAAGTAAGATAAGCATCCAGACTATCAACCCGAGATTCTTGAAGAGCAATTTCAGTCTCACAAATTTTTTCCTCTAGTTCCTTGATCCTGAGAAAAATATTACCAAAAATCTCCCTGTTCCAAGTCTTAAGAGAATTTTTAAGTCTCTTAAGTTTAAGGAAAAAACTAAGTAGTGGGTTAGCATAAATTGGTAAAGACCAAGAATCTTCTACGAACCTTTGAAAATCTGAATGAGCTAGCCACATCTTTTGAAACTCAAAAGAAGAAGGATAACGAGAGGTGCCATTATCAAACTTCATAATAAGAGGAGCATGATCTGAGTTGAGTCTAGATAAATGAGAAACTTCAGTTGATGAGAATTTAGAATTCCAGGCCTCGTTATAAAGAATCCTATCCAATCTCGCATAAATTCTGTTCAGCCCATACTGATTATTGCACCAAGTAAATTTATTTCCAGAATAACCAGCATCAATAAAACCGAGATCATTGATAAAGGAGTTGAATTCTTCCATAGACCGAATATTGGGATTTCTACCACCCATTTTTTCTTCAGGACTAGAAATAGCATTAAAGTCACCAGCAAGAAAGAGAGGACCAGTAAACCCAGAAAGAATCAGAGACAGATCATTCCACAGAATCAATCTTTCTTCACAAAGACATTTAGCATAGATAAAACCACATCGAATCTTATCTAAGTCTTGAGCAGATACATCCACAATAAGTGCTTGATCTAAAGAGGCATAGAGAGTAATATTTGTCCCATCTTTCCATAAGAGCCAGATCTTTGGATGAGCTAGATAGCCAGACATTTTAAGAAACTGACTGAGCTGCAATAACTTATTTGAAGGTTGCATAGGCTCCATAATGGCAATGATAGAAATACTATAAGTTTCCATAATTTTCTTTAAGCGGGCTTTAGAAGCTAAATTCCCTACTCCCCTAATATTCCAAGATAGGATACTAATCATTGGAAACTAGAGAGTTTTCTTCCCAGGGAATGAGAGCAAAAGCTCTAGATCTCGTAATGCGATCCGAGGGAGGGATACTTTTCTTATGTTTTTGTGTCACTTCCCCAACTAAGGTTTCTTTTGAAACATTTTGATTTTATTAAGGTTACTAAGAAAACCTTTAGCTTCCTCTATAAATTCTGATTTAGAATCATACTGGGGATTTAAAATCTCATGATGAAATTCAGATGTGGATGAAGAGATCCAAGGTATATCTCTACTATGATTTTTTGGGGTTGATGAATTCTGAAGTCTCTTATGCAAAATACTCAATGTAGACTTGTTAGGAAACATTAAAAAGATGAGGGCAAAGTGTTCACGACCTTACCTGATGATTCTGAATGGATGGTAGAGTCATCTACTTGAGCAATCATAGTAAATCCTGTCAGCTGATCTGAATTTTGAAAATAAACTTTAGAGGAGTCTGGTATGTTGGTCTCTCTATCTGTTGGAGTTTCCTCAAACCACTCTGCCTGATCGTTCTTCTCTTTAGAATTAAGAACTTCTGCTTTCTCTTGGGATTTGCCAACAGCCTCGCTGGTGTTATTTGGAAGAGGATCTGCTATTATTTCATGTAGGAGTTGGACTTCCGGATCTGTAGAATGTTGAACAGATTTCTTCACCCAAATTTTCTTCCCTTCTTTATTAAGCGGATCATTAAGAGGGTTACCTTGATGATCTTCAGCACTATTGTTTGAAATCTTTTTTTTGTGAACAATACGGCATTCAAAGAGATCGTGTCCCTGCTTGCAGCAATAAGAGCAATAGGATACATCTTTCTCATATATGATAGGCTGCCATCTACTAGTGGAACCAATACCCAGCCATATCCTAGAAGGTTTGGCTTTCGTGACATCCAATTCAACACATAATCTTGCTTTGCTGGGCCGAGACATAGATTTAGTCTGATCATCAGAGCAAAGAACAGTCCCAACTGCTGAACCTATACTTCTGAGAATATTTCTTGAAAAAGATGAATAGGAAGATTAGGCAAAGCGATCCAAACTGGAACCAAGGTTGGTTCTATCCCCGAACAGAAATCTGGAGTCCATTTAATGAATCGGAGTAGGAGGCCTTTGATATAACAGAATTCTTTGAGATACACGGAAAGATAGTCTTCCTCGGTACTGAATCTAAGAAGGAGATGTCGTCCATCTAAAACTCCAATGGAAAAATTATATTTCAATTGAAAAGTTTTCTTGAATAACTCTCTAATATCAGAAAAACTTGGTCTTCCATAAGAACATTTAGCTATCAAAGAAAATTTGAGAGGAGACGCAAGCTTAGAGGTTTCATCTGAAGAGAGATAAATTGCTGGTTCACCTTTATAGATAGCCAAAGGTTTTGATATTGCAATGACTTCAGGAACTAGAGAATGATTCATGACAGCATCTGCAAACGATTTCTGAGAAGGATCACCAACCACATCTGCATAAGAGACCTTCGGATCTGGTGGTCGGGCTGAGGAATCCGATCCCATGAGGCCGGCGGCCAAGGAGGAAGTCATGAAACCCTAACGCTAGAATGAAACGAAAATAAACTCTGATCATCACAATAGCCATCAATGACAAAACAAATACCTGTATATTATTTACCATTGTGTCTATTTTAAAAAATGGAGGCGCCACTAACGCGCGGGGACAAGTCTCTATCCAAAGACAAAAGTACAAGGTGCAGGATCCACACCTACTACTCGTCCGCTCTAGTATCTGTTGACATGAAACGTCAGTGAGCTATGAAGCCCAATAAAAAAAATCACAATCCATCTATACTATCTTCCATATTATAGCAAAGCATCAATAAACACATAATATACATATGCCGGTTCATGATACAATTTAGTAATATATCCAAGTTATATTGTGACCCTCAGTCACACAGGGCCATCGCACCCAACACGAGATTCCCATTCTCGAATATCTTTCCCAATTATGGAGTTCGTTATGCAACATGTATTTATTTTAACAAGTTATTTGTTTCGATCATCAACCATGTTTACTCCGAGTCCTGAGACTCTGTAACCAGCCTTAGACCATACATGTTCATCATTGAGTGGTCTCTATACCCTATTCGAGACTGATCATTCCAAGCTCAACACAATTCCGGCATTACCCGGTCACATCATAACTTGAGTCATCCAGACTCCTGAATACTGTTCCGGTATTTACCCGAACATGACCAACCCTTGGGTGTCCCAACCCACACAGACCAGAATCCTGAAGATTCTACACAACTAGGGTAATCATCTTCCAAGGACTTACCACATATACTCTGACTTGACAGCACCTATTGTGTATACACATCGTCATCTCACTGGTTATTAGTCACGAAGGAACCCCAGCCAACTTGTCCACCGTCATCTTCTGCCCATTCACTGGAGGCACCCCGGGCCTTTCTGGACACCGTCTCTCCATGATGTACCACCTAGAAGGAACCCCGATAGGCACAGCGCCGCCTCTTCAGACCCAACCATCGAGGAACCCCGGTCAATACACTATATAATGTTCACTCACTTTAGACATCTTTTAGGACTCCGACATCTCCAGTTCAACCAATTGTGACAACGCTCGAGCATGCCGGCTCAACTAATTGCGAATCCGAAGATTCCAGACTATACACAATCACTACTCTGGACCTAGTCAAAGAGGATCTATGGATAGTAATCCACTCACTCCCGACTATCAGTCACGGAGGTCTACACACTACGACCCCGACTATTCCCAGTATCAAAATAATCATCCCATCATATACACATGCCATGTCAAGTCAACAAATCGCTTAGTGATTGGTCACCCAATCGAGCGCCGAACCTAAATTCCGAGTTATTCAACCCGAAACCGAGAGATACGCCCCTCTGCTCAGTTCCTATACCTTCTCATACAAGTATATACAACTCAATTTAACACACCATGACAAGCATAATGTTGAATAAAGATCTGAGATCAGGAAGGGGCTCGTAATTATCAAAACCATACTGTTGTTCCTAAACGACATACTAGGTTTTATTTAGAAATTCATTTTGTCAAATCCAACCATCAGATCTCATTGAAATTTTGATACGATTGACAAAGTAGGAAGGTCGCAATATGGTAAAAATATGAGCATGATCTGAGTTAAGGAAGGTTCCCTGTAATGATCAAAACCGTACTGTTAGCCTTATAAACAGCAGACTAGGTTTTTCTTTAGAAATTCATATCATCCTATCCAACCATCAGATCGTAGTAAAATTTTGATATGATTTATAGATTAGGAAGATAAATATGTGGTAAAATTTATAGCATGATCTGAGATCAGGAGGGTTCCCTATAATTAGGAAAACCGTACTGTTTGCCTTAAAAACAGCAGACTAGGTTTTCCTTTAGAAATTCATATCATCCTATCCAACCATCAGATCGCAGTGAAATTTTGATATGATTTACAGATTAGGAAGATAAATTTAGATTAAAATTTGAGCATGATCAGAGGTCAGAAAGGGTCTGATATAAACAGCACAATTCGCATAATTTATCTAGTGGAATGAAAATAGATAAGAAAGGGTTTTATTACCTCTGGTACACGTGTTTCGAAGCTCCAAGAGATGAAATAGACACCACCTATGCGCTCAGCACGTCTAAAAATGTCAGAATACGCCTCTTTATCTCTCTCTAGACTTTCTCTCTCTAGAAAATTCTCTTTCTCTCTCTAGAATGTTTCTCTCTAGAAAATTCGGCAGGGCTTCGCCTCTCTCTCACTAGGATGAGAGAAATGGCTGGGGGTGGTCTACTATTTATAGACTAGCCTAACCCATACATGCCCGCCAAGTGTCGCTTGGAAGGTGCCACGTGTTGGCCTGAGCCGAGACACGTGTCGCGGCTTGCGAATCACGACTGGTTTCCGGTAATGTCGCCGAAATTCATTCCGAAACCATACCATATGATTTTCGATTTTGACAAAACTTCAGGTGATCGATCTTGGGGTAGTCTGACACCTACTGTAAAAAGTTTGAGAAAATCCGATGAGTTTTGATTGCCAAAAAGTGCGATCGGAAGAATTCGCAAAACCCACAAATTTTCCAATTTCGGATACAAAACACACTGGGGTTTCGCCATATGAGATAATAAACTGCCGAAATGACAAACGGTCGACCCCATGGCCTTCCAGCATATAGTGGAACAATCCACACGGATTTCGATTAGAAAGTCCGCTAATATAGAGCCCCAATCGAAATTCGATACACTACGAATTCCCTGATTTCTCGATGTTTCCACACACAGGATCTTCACGGTTTCGCAAATTTATGTGAAACTGAATCGGAACGAAAGGTGGATGTCCGGATAGCCGACCGGCACACTATGTGCGCAGATCGAAGAAAAACACTAATTTCGTAGTAGTGCAACCCAATTCCGAGTAATACCTACTTTACACCAATTTATCAAACACACAACTAATTAACCTCAATTAAGGACCGATAATCCAAAATTTATTATATTAAATTCCGGGTCGCTACAATAATGGTAATTGTTATTAATTAAAACTCGTATGATATTTTGATAACATCAATTAAAGACGATGTTTCCAAGATGCCCTTATTCTTTTATCAATCAACATAATAGAAATTGCATAATGGCATTCTTGTTATTAATTAAAACAAGAATAGTATTTTGATAACATTAATTAAAGATGATGTTTTCAAGAATGCCCTTTATTTATTTTATCAATTACCAAGAATTCTCTGTATTCTTTTATCAATCACCATAATGGCATACGATTTTTGTCTTTCTATCATTCCCGTATATATATATATAAGCGAATTAAGGTAGCGAACACGTGTGTTGGCCTATATATAAGTGAATCACATGCCATATATATATTATATCTATATATAAAAACGTTTTTTTTCAAAAGTTTGGGGGGGGGGGGGGGGCACGTGCCTGGCTCATCCCCTGGTTGTCACCACCACCACCACCACCACCACTACTGCCGCCTTCATCTAGTACCACCTCCACCACCACTGTCACCTGCTACCACCACTGCCACTGCCATCGTTGCTACCACCACCACCACTTCTGCCACTATTGCCACTGCCAATACCACCATCTCCACACCCTCCTCATGGTCTCTCTTTTGTTTTTGTTTTTGTTTTTCTTTCTTAGCAACCAAATAAGGGGTGCATAAATTACTTTTCTTTTCTTATCCTTTTCTTTTCTTTTCTTTCTCGTGTTTTTTTTTTTTTTGTAATTTTCCTGGCAACCAAACAAAAGGGAAATCTGTTCAACTTTTCTTTTCCACACCCTAATTTTCTAGGGGGCAATGAGGAGGTAAAGGCAAGCCATCCAAGGAATCAAATGCCTTGCTTTGGCCCCCATTCATTAGGCACTAGCAGAGTACTGAGCACTACAACATATATTCGGGAATAGCTCTTGTGGAAATCTAGATTTCAGTACTCGGGCATCTTTACGCATTGCATCGCATGGCCGAGACTGCGTTAGCGAAGCGCTGTAGTCGTGCCGAAGCCCTATGTGCTATAATGCTGAGCCAAGGATGCTCCGCCTTATCTATAGAAGTAGTCAACTGAGTTCGAGTAATACTTTGAGACCGTCTTAGGGCTGAGACCACTCGAATGGTCGAGGAAATGTTCAAACAAAGCTTGTAAGTTTACCATGAAAACAGAAATTTATATTTTGCTTGGCCACGCTGTTTCCTTGGGATTCCAGGTTAGCGCCTCGGTGTACTTGAGATCAATCTCTTGCGTGTTGAACTGGTTATGACTTTATAGTGTCTTCTTCTACTATATATAAAGGTAGGTATGCATCATAGAAAAGAAAAGCAGGTAAAAGCAAGGCTAGTACTAGAGTTTGTTGCAATTTCGAAACAAATGGTGAGAATCTTCTTTGAAACCGAGGGGTTTTTTTTTTCTTTTAATTATCGATTCGTGCTGCAGGATGATTCAATCTCGCTTGGGCCATGGGGAGGAGCAGGCGGTAATATTGGACTCATATGGCCAATGGTTACATAAAGCAAATAGTTATTGTTCATGGGCTTGGGATTGATTCAATCCTATTCAAAAACGACAATAAGGGTGTGGTAGATACTCCAAGAGATTTGGAGGCGCTGGAGGCACTCGAACTGACAAGGTGAGTGAGTGAAGATTGTAAGAGCGTGTTGATACATTCCTTGTTACAATCCTTTTTTTTCAATATGTTTGGTCGCCGAGAAAATAGGTAAAAATATAGAAAAAAAATAGATTTCTAATACAATTTTTATTTGAATTTTATCCAATTTTGTTTTTTTTTTCCATGTTTTAACTTCTTTTCTTGATAACCAAACATAGGGTAAAGAAAAGGAAAGCTCTACATAGGACAAGAAAGGAATTTAAGTTGTGTTTAAATAGGATGCGAAGCTCCACCCAAGAAAACATATCTGGGCTCTTATATTCAATGTACATATGGTATTATTTTTGTAATTATCTCAAAAGCCATTTCAACTCTCTTTATTAGCGTACAGAGTGTTAGTGCAAAACATGTGCCTTTCTCTCAATGGAAGACACCAACATATCTTCTCCTTAAAAAAAGTGAATTTAAAAGAAAGTATTGCTATAGCATTATAAGTAATATAACTACAAAAATGTCACCCAATTATATATATATATATATATATATATACCGATTTTGGAAGAAAATGGGAAATTCTTTTATTTTTTTTGGGTTGCAACAATAGGTCCCTTTTTTTTTTCTTTTTTTTTTGTGGGAGTTATTGTGGTGTAAGCATAAATTATATTATTCAAGTGATTTAGTGCCAAGACCAAGAAACAACAATAAGAAGAAGAAAAACTTACCATACTTATTATGCCTACGATTGCGTTATATGTAGATTGAAATTGATTGGCCACACGAGTATTTGACAACCATAAGCGGGTCATGCTCCAATTATACACCTAATGGGGCCGTCGTAGTAAGATCACCCCTTATCATTACGAATAGGACCAAGTATGGACCATTTGGTGTCGAAACTGGCACTTCTTTCTCCTTACCCATGGAAGGCGGAGTAATTGTGGGATTCCATGGTCGGAGTGCTAACTTCCTGGATGCTATCGGCGTCTATGTGAAGCCCACCAGCCTGGCTCTTGCTAGCAGCAAACATTCTCCAATTGTAGAAGCACCGTCCATTGAAGAAGATTCAAACAACATAGAGGTAAGAGAACATTACTCACTGCACCTCATTTGTTTGCTCTGGTTGTATAATATAATCAGTAACCAGTGTCTTCTATATAAACTGTTATGAAATGGGCGTCTGTGTAAAAGGAATGGAGGATACATCAGAAGGTAATAAAGAATCACATTGAAACACATCAGATTTTATCATGGAAGATAGTAGACAAAACACTGGGAACATTTTTTTTTTTTTTTTTCTTTGGTGAATAACAGACTTTCAAATCTCCTAGAAAAATAACAATAAGTACTTGTCCATTCTCACTCACTGTTAAAGTACACAATTTTAAATAATTGCAATGCTTTACCGGATAAATTTGACAAGTGGTTGGCTCAAGTTGAGTGTAGGACTGACACTCCTCTAAGTAATATGTTCATGGAAAAGATAGTAGCAACAATTTTCTAGTTTTTTTTTTTTTTAATTCATTGGAGATTATAAACAAGGGGGGTGCAAGAAAAATCCAAAGTGTTTATTTTTTCTCATTTAAGGCCAATTAAGTTTGGCCGCAATTAAGGCTAGCAAAATCATTGTAAACAAATTCCTCTCTTCTTTGAAGCCTACAATTTGTACTTTTAATATGTAAACTTTAGTTTACCGATCGATTCAATCAACCGAGTTCAAAAATCAGTTTTACTTGCCTATTCCGGCCATTGTAGAAGATGGCGCAGGAAAATATTCATATCGCTCTACTTGAGCAGCGCGCACAATTTAATTTCAAGATTCCAAAACTCGTTATAGGAAAGATGCTTCTCTATAGGCTTTTTTTTGGAGATGGAGTTGGGACCGAAAGTATATTACTTAACTAGCTGAGATCCCGTGCAATGTGCGAGTAATAATTTAAGAATCTCTAAAATTAAATAATATTATTTATTTGTTTAAATATTAAGTAATATATTTTAATAATATTTAATAAATTTATTTTTTAATAATATAATTTGTTTATTTGATAAACATTATTATTTGTATTAATTAATTGACTTTATAATAATTAATTATTATTATTTTAATTTAGTATTAAACTTAATTTAATACACCCAAGAGTTAGAGATAAGAGAGAACTTTATAAATAATAGTGGAGATAGAGAGGTCTCTAGGATGAGGAGTTAGGACGGGCAACAGCGCATGCTGTTGCGCTGTTGCCCCTTTGTGTCTTACAAAAAATTGGGCCCATTTTTTTTTTCCTAATTTACCCCTGTTGAACATGGGGCCTTCCTTTGTAAGACACAAAGGGGCAACAACGAAAATTTACCCCTGTTGAAAGTGGGGCCCTCCTTTGTAAGATACAAAGAGGGCAACAACTTGCGTTATTGCCTTGTGCTGTTGCCCATCTGATCTCCTAGGATTAGATAGTGGATCCCAAATATGCAAGAGTTGGAGATAAGAGATGACTCTACAATAGTGGAGATAGAGACTCTAGGATGAGTTAGTGGGTCCCAAACCTGAACGATAGGGATTAAAGATAAAATCCACATGTTATCTTTAAAATAGAAGTTATAAGAATGGAAGGATTGAGATTTGGAGAGCAGAGAGAGAAGTCTTATTTATTTATATTACAGTACTAGCAAACACCCTGTGCAATGCACGGGAAAATACATAAATCTAATGGCAGAAGTAGGGGAAAATGAGAGGCGTGTGAGGGGGTGCAATATGTGAGGGGGGAGAGAGAAGTGGAGTTTAAAATATTTTTGAAAAAAAATCTGAATACTAAGATTAAATGGTCGAACCCTAAGGGTTACTGAATATTAACCATAGTTAAGAGATAGTAAAAGGGAGAGATATATAGGAAGAGAAATAGATATATAGGAAGATAATTTTTTTTTAAAAAAATAAAGAAAACTAACCTGTAACTACTATCCACAAAAACAGATATGAACGAAGAGAGAGAGAATAGATAGGTGGAGATATTTGAGAGGAATAAAAACCTATAGATTTCGATCCAAAGTAAACAAACCTGCAATATAAACAGTTTAAAAGGTATAGAAAGAGAAAATAATTTAATAAAACAAAGCAACCAAACCTGCAATCCAAGCTTTAAAGGCAATTAATCATTTTTCAGTTTTGGTAAAAAAATTATGGAGTTGATTTTCCCCCACTTTTCTCTCGAGAGTTAAGCTCCCTCGAATGGTTCCCTACAAAATTGTGTGGAAAAGAATTGAAAAGTGAAAGAAATGCAATTTCTAATGTTTGGTTACAAAAAAAAAAAATTTGTGGAAAAGAAATGAAACCAAAATTGTCTCTAATTTTCTTCTGAACGGAGGATGTTATTTTCTTTCAAAAAGTTTGGATTTAAAGGAAATAAAGAGAAAATCTCCACCTTCATGTCTTGTCCCAAACCCAACTACTACCACTAACTTTAGTACCACCTCCACCATAACCATCACTACTTTTACCACTACCGCCCCCACCACTACCACCACCTCCAGCCACCACCACCACTACTTTTACTATCGTTACCTACTCCACAAGCACTGCCACCACCATAGTTGTCGCCACCACCACCACACTTTTACCATCGCCTCCTTACCACCACCACCATTGCCGCCTTCATCCACTACCACCTCCAACCCTTCCATGAGAGTTCCCAGCACAGCCGTCCTAGGCTCCCAAAACTGAGGATTTCTTTTCACCCATAAGGTCCGCGGCCCAGTTGGGGGATCCAAAACAATCTAAACCCAATCAAATGAGAGCAGAGCTTGAGCAACACCTCTATAGCAGTACCCTCTTACAATGCACCAATATATATATATAGTATATGAGAATGATTCTTTCCGCATGAGCGTTCCGCGCACTAATAACAATATATATATAGTATATATATATATATGAGAATGATTCTTTCCGTGTGAGCGTTCGCTGCACGCAGTCCCTGCTTGGCACGTAACTGTTTTTAACACCCATTTAAATGAGGTTAAGATTCATTCACCTATAGTTTTCATCCATCTACCCTTGGTTTTAAGATTTTTTTTTAATATTAACCTTAGGTTAACTACCTAAACCATAGTTAATGGGTGCACTTAGAGGTTGCCACATGTCCCTTTTAAACACCCACTAACTATGGTTAAAATTCACTCATCCATCTACCTTGGTTTTTAGAAAAAAAAAAGTGAAAAAATATTAACTTGGGTTGACTAACCTAAACCATAGTTAATGCACGTGCCTAGAAGTTTCTACATGTCCCTTTTAACACCCACTAATTGTAGTTAAGATTCCCTCACCCCTAGGGTTCATCCATCTATCCTTGGTTTTTAGGAAATAAAATAAAAAATATTAACTTTGGGTTAACTAAACTAAACCATAGTTAACGCTCGCCTATAAATTGCTACATGTCCCTTTTAGCACTCACTAACTGTGGTCAAGATTCACTCACCCCTACGGTTCATCCATCTACCTTAGTTTTTATAAAATAAAATAAAAAGATTAACCCTTAAATTAATAAACCTTAACCAAGGTTAAAAGGAACATGTGGCAAGAGGAGAGAATGTCCGCGTTGCACTAAGTTGGAACGCGGTCGCATAAAGAATCAAGCCCATATGTATATATACTATTATAACTGAGAGGAGAGGTAGATGGCATTTATTGACTTTTTTTGCTATGAGAAAAAAAAAACCAACTATATATTATCTTATTACTATTTAGTTAATAGATATTTAAGGATATTAAAGTCATTTCAAATCTATTAACTTCAATCCTTTTAGATAGGTCTGATTCGTTCAACTAGCCATGCCTATTTTTTTTTCTCCCACAATGTACAACTCATCATTTCTAATACATTTTCTCTCTCCCACATCTCACCTCTAACACACATGCATGTGGGTTCTCACTAGGGTCCCTCTTTCCACTCTATCCTCCTTCCCTCTCTCACGAGCTCACATGTGCGGCCTACTATTACATATATATGTATGTACTTTTAATACTTTTATTAATAAAGTTACCTTCATACTCTCTTTAACGGCTTACATGGAAATATGGTAGTAATTTCGCTACGATACCCCCTGCATGATGACTCAATCGACCCTCCATTTTCACCTATTTTTTATTCTTCTTTAACAATGTCGATTTTTTCTTGAAGTACATATTAATATTATATTAACAAATCAAGGAGAGTGTTACGAAAATCGATGATCTAAGTCACCTTCTTTTGCGGCTTGAATCAGCCTCCTTGATCAAGCCCCAGAGTAGAGATGGTAGAACTTGGACTAGGGGTAACAATAGTCGATTTTTCAATTAGATCATTGCTACAGTCTCTAGGGTCAACCTCTTACGCACCTTTTCCTCATAGAATTATTTGGAATTTTGGAATTCCGTCTAAGGTATCATTTTTCTATAGAATGAGACTTTGGATAAAATTCTTACTTATGATCATTTAAAATCTAGGGGATTGAGGTGGCTAACCGGTGCCTTTTGTGTTTTCATGTAAAAGAGACGGTGGATTACTTGCTTTTGCACTGCCCTATGCTGGGTGTGATCTGAGAGTATTTTTTATCCCGAGTAGGGGTGGATTGGGTTTTCTATTCGTCCTTTCACAGCTTCTTATACAGCTGGATTTTGGTTAGTGTAGATAGTGTGTGGAAGGCAGTTTGGGCGGTCCTTCCTTGGGTCATCTCATGGGTAATTTGAAAAGAGCAAAACTTTAGAGTTTTCGAGAATTCTCATTCTTCTCTACAATGCATCTGCTCTGGTACATGCTTATTGGTCTTAGAATAAGCAAGCATTCGTCAGGGGGAAGCAGATCTGAGAGCCATCCTGGGCTGACAGTTTCGCCTCTCCCAACACAAAGGACATTTTCAATGCGATTTTGATTCTTGCTTATAATGTATACTTTTTAGTTCATCTTGGGTTTACAATCTTGTAAACTGTTCTTTGTAGCTCTTTTTGGTTAATATATGGTTTCATTACCGATCAAAAAGTAATGTGTATTATGTGGAGCTGTTTAGGCAAAGCCGAGAACAAGGCGAGCAATTGCTAGTTCAACTATTAGGTCCATCTGTGATGGCTGCAGTTTTGTGACCTTGTCTAGCTGCATATATATCTAAAGCGGGCATCAGGTGTCATAGGTTCAACCCTGCTGGCTGCCCTGAAATCAAGAATTATCCTTGCATTCAACACCTTGTCCTGCACCCTCTTCAGGCTGCCTGGGAAGTTGAAAAGAGTAGGAGGGACATGAGGTAGCGATAGGAAGGGCGTGGATGTCTCCAGAGAATGTGTGAACGAGAGGGAGGAAGAAGAAGATGGGGAAGAACATATATGGTAGTGATATTTTTGGAAGGTTTAAAGCTAGAAGCTAAAATAAGAGGATTTTACAGTATCAATAGTTAAAGAAGATGATTAAGTAGGGTGTGTCTTCTATGGTTAAGATTGTGTGCATATTATCAAGAAGGGAGGACCCTTGTTTTTCTTGTTATTTAACCTTTATAGGAATGCAACATTACTGAATTTTATGACCATCATTGACCCATTACTCTTAAATTTAAAAAAAAAATTGGGGCTACTCCCTTGAACCCTAGACCCCTTACTTCCAAACCTAAGTAACCAGAGTGCAGAGTGAGAGCGCAAGAGCATCAAATTTCAATTTAAGATAAGGTCAAGAGCGCCGATATATATATAGGGAGAGGTACTAGAGTCATGCTCATTGAAGCTTGTAATGAGCGATCCTTCTAAAAAGATGACACATGACATACTTTTTTGAATCCGACTGTTGGATGTTAAATTGAGTCTATTGGAGACACGTGTCAAAAACATCAATTCGATCGGACATGTTTAGACCATCCGATTAGACCCTATTTTGCAGCATTAACCTCTTAGGGTTCACTAGACCCTACCTAGGATATAGAAATGGTTGATATTCCCTTCTTCGATCGGACGATCTATAAATGTTTAATCGAGCTAATTTTTTATCACGTGTCTCTCGAGCAACCCGTCTTGACATCCAACTGTCAAATTCTGAAACAACTCCACATTATTAGAGACCGCTCATTACAAGTTTCAATGAGCATGACTCATTAGAATGCTACTCTATATATATAATATTATACTTGTAAATACAAATGTCTTTTTTTTTTGTTAAAGATGTAATCATAACACACACGAGCTAACCTAAGGTAACCGCTAGGGTGTCATAAGGGTCAAATTCACTTTATAAACTAGAAGAAAGAATTGATAAAATCATTCATCATTTAAATTTGTAGTCATAGTAAACAAGATAATTGTTGATGTATTAAAGGATAAAGCTTCTAAGATCCCCTTAGGGTCGAGACCACCGAGACCGTGCTCTGAGATCACGGGATTTCAGGTGGGGCCTACCATGTGAATTGGGCCCCACCTGAAAAATCACATGCTCTTAGAGCATGGTCTCGGTGGTCTCGGCCCTAATGGGGTCTCAGTAGGAAAGTCTTATATTAAATGCATCATTATCATTCTAAATTCAATTAGAAGATCCCTAATAATTAACAAAATTTACAAGATTCTTGAATCAAACAAAGGAAAATAACAAAATACAACTCACTTAACATGAAAAATGGGGAAAATGAAACTTTACACAAAAATCACACTTTCTAGACCGGTAATCTTCAGAAACCATAAACCACACTGTGTATAAATCATACACCGTGCTCTACAAAAGTTGAAACCAAGCTCCCAAAGTGAGAGCGTGGTTTGGGAGGTTTGGGTTACTAAGCTCCAAACTCTATTATTTTTTAATACATGAACTCCCCCCCTCTAGCTCAGTACCTATTGTTTTGCATTTTTATTACTTAAAAGGGCATGTTTTAGACATATTTATTAAATGGAAAATAATCACCTCCTCTGCCCGAGGAGGTGATTTATTGTTTCACTCCCCTTTTGTGCCACAAGTCCCTTTTTTACTTCCTTTAATTGTGGTTAAGATTCACTACGCCCACATCGGTGGGTTACAACTTTGTATACCCTTTAAGGGGCCCCACCTGCCCTCTTTTTTAGAGGGTTGTGTGGGTGTTGTGCTTTGCTGCACCACCAGGGTGTGTGTGAGTGTTGTGTGTGTTTATGTGCTATATATACTACCAAAAAAAAAGATTCACTAAGCCTTAAGGTTAATACATCTAACCTTAGTTTTTAGAAGGCAAAGTTCAAAGGAGCTTTTTGAGGCAAAGGAGGAATATTCCCCTCGGCTTATCAAATAGGGCATTCCTTGCAGTTTTATTTTCTAAAAGGCATTTTTTGACATATTTACCCTTTAGGTATGCATATAAAAGTCAAACACTAATAGGGTATATTGGGAATATATACCTGTAAAACTTTTCAATAGCATACACTAAACCGTGATATTTTTTTGTTTAGGGTGAGGAAACGAGTACTTAACTAGAGCATTGAAACCCTCCACTGCCTCCCGTTGCTCACTCACCCTCTCTTTTTGGGGCCCCCTCCTTTTGGGTCCAGCCCCGCACAGGATTTTCCCGGACTAACCTGGTGTAGTGGGCTCTTCGTCCACCCTTGGGGATTAGTCCTGACCCAATGGGTAGGGACACCCCTTGTTACCAAAAAACAAACTCAGGGCTGTATGGTACTCATAAGTAACCAGTGTATATTCAAGTTTCTCTCGCTATTGAGAAAGTGCAACCTCCTGTTTACCTGCCATCTTAACCTGATACATGTAGAGATGGGGAAAGGAGAAAGAAATGTATTAGATAAATTGGAACAGAGAAGAGATTTAATTCTCACATCAGCTTCAATAGATTGTTATTTTTGGGGTTCCTTCCCAACACAGAATCCAATGGTGGGTGACAGTCCAGGGGCTACAAGCCTGGCTGTAAACACGTGGTCTATACTATCACGAACCACACGAAATTGCTGGGCTTCATTCCTTGTTTTGATATGCAGTTCATCAAATGAATTGTAACCCAATTAGACTAGCTGGGGAGCCAGATCCAAAAAGATACTCATGTCACCTCTAGCACAAGTTCTAATAATGAGAAATTCAAGTATCCAAAACCATAGCTCAATTAAGTTTACAAAACAAACAGGAATTTTTCCATAATCAAATGAAACCCAAAATATGGTCATAAATTTCCACAAGTGAAGTGACATTGGGAATATTATTGGAGTGCTTCAGCCAAAAAAAAAAAAACTGTTCATAAGTCCCATGAGCAAACAAAGCCCTCAAACAGAATTTTATTTCATCAGTGTTCGATAGATATTAACCCGTCAATGCTGATGGCTCCAGATATAAATCTCAATCAGTTCTGTGGTGATAGATGCTTGGCGGGTTCTATACAAGAAATCACAAAAACAAGGGAAACCAGTCATTTAACTGAAAAAAGATATAGAAAGAGATGAAAAATGGAAGTAATGAATTCTATGACACCAATACAAAGCAATCCAAAGTATCGACTTCCCACACCATCCAAACAGGGATAGGCCACTGTTGGTTTGCTAAACTCCATGTTCACAATGGTGATATTATTACATTTGAGTGTGTGTGTGTGTGTGTGTGTGTGTGTGTGAGAGAGAGAGAGAGAGACCTGTTATAAGAGAGTGTGAGGTCGATCAAGCATCCGCCAGCATTTCTACTAGAGCTATCCATGGCAGACGATCCTTGCTCCTTGCTCGCTGCATGCGTCTCCAAGACAGCATTGAACAGAACCTGGGGGAAGAATTTTATTTTTTCCAATTTGATGAATGTGGGGAGTACAAGCTTCAAAAATAATTGTACAAATGAATATATGAAATACCGAATATAGAATAGGGCTGCAGTCAAGCCAAGCGGCTCGTCGACTCGAACTTCGAGCTAAAGCTCAAGCTGGCATTTCAGGCTCGAATGAAATCAAACCAAGCTTTTATTTGAGCTTAAAAGCTTATATTTTTTGAGTATGAATGTATTAATTTTGTATTTTTTGTATTATATTTAATAACAAATACTTTTTTTAAATTACACAGATAAATTCTGTGAATCAAGCTTGAGCCACATGAGCTCGCTTGAATAAATCCTGAGCTTGTTCAAATTAAGCTCAGCCTAAACATTTGAGCTCCAATCAAGTTCAAGCAGAGCTAGAGTATGTTCAAGCCAAGCTCAAACTTGGCTCGTATACACCCCTACGGCCCCTATATATGAATAACAATGATATAGCCTTTAGACCTTTTAAGACCAACAGAAATAGATCAGTACCTACCACTTACAATGATCAGAAATGTATACATACATATATATATATCTATATATATATTATATATAATATGGGAAGGGATCAAAAGACATGAAAAAGAACACATGCTCACACTCACACAATCATATGATTGAGAGATTCAACAGCCACCATCACAACACCCTTTAATGTGTGAAAGGGCATTTAGGAAAATTTGATTTTTTATGTGGTGATGGTGGCTGTTGGATCTCCCGATTGTATGTGAACATGTGTTTTTTTTCATGTCTCCTGATCCCTTCCCTAAATATATATAAATCTCTGGGTACTAATGCTTCACAACTAAATAAATTAAATACCTCACTGAAAATTAAAGATATTTTAGCAGCATTAATTATCTAACGCATGGTTCAAAAACCCGAAAACCCTAATCGACTTGAAAGTTAGTTGGGTCGAGTAACACGGAAAACTCAAAAAAAACTCAACTCGATCTAATTCAGAATATATGTAATATGTGTGTATGTATATATATATATATGCACCAATTAGGCAATTACCAATTTATTGGCATTTTATCCAAGATTAAACCACAAATAACTTGAAAACTTGGGTTAAAAGAACCCAATGTAGGCTGCTTTCGCAGCCTCAAACCTGAAAATCAAGTTTAATAGAACTCATAGTAGGTTGGCTTTGCAGCCCCAAAAATATGATGAAGAAACAGTGTAACGTTCGAGTTTAGGTTTTAAAAAAAATGGAAATGAGAAAATACCCTTCGTGACTCGACCTAGTCTAGTGAGTCAAAAAACTCGACTCAACCAAGTTAGTCAAGTAACTCGCCAAATAGTGTCTTCTTCGAGTTTTGAAGCGACTTGACTCGAATTCTATCGAATCAAGTAACTCTCCAAATAGTGTGTCCTTCAAGTTTTGAGGCGACTCGATTCGAAATTCGGTCAAGTCGAGTAACTTGGCGAGTTACTCGGATGACTTGCCGAGTTGTGAACTATGATCTAACACATGTACTGATTCATACTACTGTAAAGAAAATGAGTTAGGTTGAGCTTCCAATCAGAAAAGCTTTGTAGCTTCAAATGTGGTTATGTCAAGGCAGCATTTGATCCCACATCCTGCTAAGAGACAAAGACAGAGACACAAAAGGAAAGAGAGAGAAGAAGGGATCTAGCTTCCGAAAGGCACACTCACACAAGAAAATTGGAACTCCGCTAGATTCTGAAGAATTCTCCTTTTGTCTCACCACCCTCGATTTCATAGGAATCCAAATCACCAAGCTTTCCCCCAACTTCAGCCTCTCTCTCCACAACCTAAATCCGTACAGCATCAAGTAATATCCACATCAGAAAAACAAACTTGAGGAAGAAACTAATTTGTACAATTAACAAGCACCAAAGAAATCTTGTCACCTCAGGAGACAATACAGTTGCTATTGTTGGGATAAATTGGACAACTGATTGGAACTTGTTAAAAACAATCCTCAAAGCATCATACTCGACGTTCTTTAAGATGTCATCTGCAAGAACGGAAACCTGGAGGGCCAAAATATTTGAATCAACCGTAAGATGAAGGGAGAGGCAAAAACAAATGGAAGTATTTACTTCAATTCTCTCATTAACAAATAAAGCATTGCCATAAAGCATACGAGGTTGGATATTTTAAATGAAAAGGAAACATTGCATTTATTGTGGGTGTGGTTTTCAATGTATTGAATAGACCCACATCTGAAATCTACTAAAACCTTTTCAAGTATATTAATAGTAGAGTTGGAAGAAGGCTTGGGCCTTCAAGGGGCAATGGAATTGTTTTCTTTTTTTTAATCGGTAAACATGACAGATATATATATGCAAAATAGGCAATGCAAATAAATTTTATTGAGAAATAAACTCGCAAAAAGTTAAAGCCTGAATCTCACCTAAACAGAAATCAAAATCATACAAATTGAAGAGTAAATCATAAAAATCGAAGAGTAAAGGTCAATCTCACCCAAGGAGCACACTCAAGGCCCTATTTGACCTTAATATGCAAAAATTACCAACACACACGCACGCACCGTGCAGAGGAGGGTGGGCCAGGCCGGGTTATAAGTAAAATATAAGATTAGTTTTGGTCTTTCTCACTTAAATGTTTTTAAAGACGTCCAAAACAAATTTAAATTATAACTAACTTTTAAAACTGTTTTTTGAATGTTGCTATTAGACTGTTGGGAATTGTCTGTTGGGGCATTGACAACCTTTCAGAGGGGGTGTCTTAGGCTCTATTAAAGGAGTGCCATCCCAGAGTTTATACAACAATATCATACCTCTTTCTGTCTGTCTTTTCTCTCTGTCTGAGCATTCTGGAAGTATATTGTGTTCTGGAACAAGGTCTTAATACAACAATTTGAACCCTGTTAAATAGCTTCTAGGTTGTGTCCGTTTGATTTGAGTGGGGCAGACCGACAAACATAGGTTTAAAGGCAATAGCATCTATGCCTCAGATTCAATCTGTTGTTATGTCTTCATCTCATCTGTTGTACTGTTCTCTTTTATTCTGTTTTATGAATTTCTCCAACATATGATTTTAATTTATTCAAAGTATATTAGGATTTATTAAGGAGAAATATAGGGGAAACCATCCTAGTAAAGAACAAGTTTCTTTGTCAATCAAATGGATCATTGGCACACCACAGAATGAGTGTAAGAAAAATAACTGGTCCTGATGTTGAATTCAATGATGAACATCCCTCTAGTGGAAACTGGAAGGAACAACCTAGAGACAAAACCAGAGTACACAATCGTAGGAGAAAGGCATAAAAGTATCATGCTGGATTATAATAAATTTGAAGCCAATCCAGTATTAGACAAAATTGCTAACGTGAGTTTAAGGCTTTCAGATTAAACCAATGCTTAGTTCCTGCTACAAATTACACAGTTAATGCCAACTGCCATTTAGAAGGTCTTGAAACATTTGTCCTTCCACCAAAACATCGATATGAGAAGTTAGGCCCAGTTGTCAATGTCCTTTTTAACATTCAAATGCAACAATGGAGATGAGAAACGCTCTTCAAACAAATTAAAGGAAAAGGAAACATGGTTAATTTAGTTATCTTATCTGACATAATCCATCTTCAAACAAATTAAAAGGAAAAGGAAACATGGTTACTTTAGTTATCTTATCTGACATAATAGTGGCAAGAATGCAAGAGAATAACCTGGGTATAATTCAGAGGATTCTTCTGAACCTCGGTTATGGATATCTCAATGTCCTTCTTTGAGTCACGTACAAGTTGAGCCTTTGCCTTTTCTCCCATAACGACGTATTTGTTTCTTTATCAGGACCTGAAGCTGGTAGACCATAATATAACTTGTGAAAAAGCTTCCAACAGCTGATGGTGCAGTAAAATAAACAATCAATGAAACTACAGCTGCTTCCATGAAGTACCGGAAGTCATTTTGTGAAAAGCCTTGCTTGTCTTGACTGATGTAGAATGATTCCACCACAAAGACCTTTGTCCGAGGAAATAATAATGACAACATTTTTCTTGACCTCAACACCTAGCATTGCAAAAAATCAAAGAAAACACAACGAATCTCACTAAAACCACAAAACAGGAAAGGGAAGTAATCTAATGACAAAGAAAGAATCACCATTTTGAAGCATGTGTAAGTAACATTACATGATCAGCAAGAGGTATGCTCAGTTTCTGATAACATTCCACCAATGAGAATGGTCCAGTAATACTCATCCGACACAATAAATTAAATTAGTAATAGCGTTAACTATTAAACCAGTATGTTATTTTAGATACTCAGTACACAAATTTATACACTAATCCTTCTTTAGCACCTACTAAAAAAGACTCCCTTTAACCATGTTTCCTCTCTATTTTTTTTGGAAGGTATGTGTCCTCTCTATTGTTAACACTTATAAAAGTATACAATGATTCGACTTTATTTCACCTGTAAATCTAATAATTGTTAATCTCCATACCCATCAATTCATTAGAAGCCCAATACATCACATCAGAAGAACCCCCTTCATTTTCTACAGACCATATCAAAACAAGTGGTAAGAGGGCACAAGCTTCTGCTCACTTCGATTTTTCACTCCCTTGGACCAGAGAACAATTTTAAATTTGCACTACCCTTATCATCTCTAAAAATCCCCCTGGTTCCAGCCGGTTCAAGATATCTGAACAAATGTCAGAAAAAGTTGAGCTTTGCAACTTTTTCCATACCTCCATGGAGAATCTATTGTTTATCTTGCTCCAAATGCTCCACGTGGTTGCGTAGAAACAAGAAAGTAATCCCCATCCGGCATGTCATTGTGCAAATATATGTTCATTCTTACAAAATTATTTTCATGCACGGATATTAAGTAACATTCATATGAATCTTATTAATCAAAAGTAGGTTAAGCCATTCTTTTTTCCCTATAATCTTAAATTCATAAAAACTTGGATCAGACCCCTTCTTCTTATTAAATCTACAGCCTTTAGACTAAGATCCTGCAGATTTAAATGGGGAATAGGCTTCTGGGGGTAAAGCATATGAGAAACTTCACAACTTCAATGCTAAATACAGAACATGTCATTCTTAAAAAGCTATCTCCATGCTTACTATAGAGGAGGAATGCTACAGTCCTTTTCTTATATTTCTTTAATCAAAGCAGGTTATGCCATATTTTTGAAGTCATCCATGTTAACTACACTAATAATCTTGATTGCATAAACAACAGATCATTCACTTTCTTATGAACTTGTCCTTTCGCAACTTCTAAGCTAAGATCCCAAATAACTAGAGAGGCAAGTGGACCTCTAGGGGGTAAAGCACATGCACAACCACAGTGATAAAGTATGGGGAAAGTACGGAAATGGACCCCACTTTTCGAAAAACCCCGAAAAGAAGCTTCACTTTTTCGAACTTATTTTTGTAAGCTCACACACGTGCAAGCCTACAGCACGTGTGTAAGCTTTTGTTTTTTGTCTAAACTACCCCTACCACTGTTTGTGTCCCCAAATGCCTAACTCGGAAACCCTTCATTACCACTGTCATTCCGAAACCCCTTGGTGTGTTCGAAGAAGACGAAGAGAGACCATTGGTTGCATGAAGAACACGAAACCCCCTTCCTACTGCTACTGAAATCGTATTGAAGAAGGCAAAGGAGAAGAAGATTAAAATCTCTTTTGTTACCCACAGAAAACGTTTAGGAGGAATAAAGATTTTTTCCATTTACAGTCTGGTATTCAGACACATAGAGTAAGTTTTTTCTTTTTTTAAATTTGACCTTTAAAAGTTAGTTGAAAAATGGACCCCTTAGTTAACGAACATTTCGATTCAATACATTTTCATAGATTATCGTCACTTTTTGTAAGATTTTCGACCATATTATCTTGATTTTAATCTATTGAATAAGTTTATCAAGATTTTGTTAGGTTATCTGAGTTTCATGTTTTTTCGAGATAATATAGAGATTTTGTTGAAGATCATAGAGATTATCATGATTTTAAAGAGATTCTGTGATTTTTTCAGAGATTTTTCAAATTATTGTAGAGATTTTCGAGCTGATTGTAGAGATTTTCTAGATTCAAGATTATCATAGAGATTTTCACGATTATTATCAAGATTATTTAGAGATTATTGAAATTTTTAAGAAATTTCGAGATTTTGCAGAGATTTCGAGAGGTTTCAGATGGTGATGATGACAATGATGATGGTGTTGGTGATGATGATGTGAGTTATCCCCATCTCCTTCGAAGAAGAGAAGACCGAGCAGAGGTCAAAAATGGTAAAAATATCGATAGTTAGTTAGATTATCGAGATTTTTTGAGAATTTTATAGAGATTATCGCTTTTATTGTATGGATTTTCAAGATTTTGTTTAAGATTTTTTACGATTATCAAGATTATATAAAAAATTCTAGATTATTCTAGATTTTTTTGAGATTTTTCTAGATATTTTTGGGATTTTTTTAAGACTTTCGTGATTTTTCAGAGATTTTTTCATATTTTTCAGAGGTTTTTTGGGATTTTTTGAGATTTTGCTTAACATCTTTAATTTGGCAAATTTCAAGTCCATGATCTTGATTCCATTGTTGAGCGACTTGTCCAACGACTGTCCAAGGAGATTGTTCATGGGGCCTTTGTGGACCATTTGTCCAAAAAAATAGATAACTTGTCTGCCAAACTTGATCATTTGGAGACTAAAATGGAGGACAAATTCGCGACGCAACCGAGAAACGATGATCCAATTCCTAGTGATCAACAGTCTCTGAAGGATGATAAGATGGATCCCATTCTGAGTGTCGAATACTCTGAGGGGGTTGCAGATACTGGGATGCAAAATTTAGGGAATTCTGCCGAGGTGTGTGTTTTCATTACATTATTGTAAATATTTGTCAGACTAGTATAGAGTCTAACCTTCCTAAATTTGGCAATAGGAAGGAAAATGGTAACGAAGGGTTTTCTTTCAATTTAGGCATTTGAAGAACAAACAGGGGTAGGGGTAGGGGTATTTTAGACAAAAAACAAAAGCCCAAACACGTGATACAGGCTTGCACATGTGTGAGCCTACAAAAATAAGTTCTAAAAAATAGAGCTTTTCGGGGGTTTTCGAATAGTGGGGCCTATTTCCGTACTTTTCTCGATAAAGTAGAACATTCATCATTGAGTTTTTTTCATGCTCTCCATAACAAGAATTACAAGTACGAATCAGTCATAAGGTTCTTGAAAACCAAAGCAGATAATGCCATGATGTTCATTACAATTTCCTATAATCTTAATTCATAGATCAATCATCAAGGTCCTTCTGATATTGTCTGTGTGTTCATTCACTACTTTTAGACTAAGATCTTGTAACTTTAGAGGGGGAAATGGGCTTCAGGAGTTGTTCTAGCTGAATGCACAACTTAAACCAGCACAGAATATTAAATAAATAAAATCATGAGAAATTTGGATGCAACAAGTACAATTAGATGTGTATAAGTATGGACGATTCAAAAGATGAGGTATGAGGAATAACATATAAAAAAAACATGATGTTTTCTAGTAAAACGAACAACCATAAGTGAAATTGTCAGAGCACATAAATGATGAAAGTTTATTTATAAACATACTAGGAGTGTCTCCAAGAAGTGCGGTAAATGGTTGCCACAGGCCGCGAGAATTTTCTGCTTTAACTTGAATTGCTCGTAGCTTTGAGGCTGCCACCATTTTCATTGCTTTTGTGATTTTTTGGATGCTCTTAACACTCTTCATTCTATTTCTGACTGCATAAGAAAATATAGAGCCATAAAAAATTAGAATCAATATACTTATAATGGAGTGAAATTACAGATAATAGTCAAACATCAGCCATCACAAAGGAAAAGGAATCAGGTATGAAATGACAATGATTCTTACCTATTTGAGTTGAAATAGAGCGAATTCCCTGAGGGGCCAGATCCCTGTGCAGCAAAGCTTCAGTTAGTTGTTCAAAAGAGAAAATAGAGACCATAAAACTTTGAAGACGAAGTAAGAAACAAATATGAAATTGATACAGTTGTTAGGTCTGCTCTAACATAGTAGAAGAATGAGAATGACAATTACAAGTTAAGAGAAACTCATGTTACAATGTAGTGTGTGTATGCTCGCTTTTATTACGTTTTAATCATTTTCCATGAATTCGATACTCATGAACAGATAAGGTCCTAGAGACATGCACTCATCAGTCCCATGACCTATTGTGGTCAGTTTTCTTCTAAAACTTCTCCGAGCATTTTTTCTTCGGGTACATTCCTCATCCACTAATGAAGTAGGACATATTGGATGACCTTTGTAGAACTTACTAGGATTTGAATTTACTATCTGGTAGCTTAAAAGTCTAAAACAGCAATACAAGCCTTTACAGTTTAATATTAGAACTACTGGCAGCTTACAAAAGTCTAAATTAGAAACTTAAGCCACAGTATTGTGAAGCTTTTATCAAACATTCCTTTTTAAAAAAAAACAAACCACATGAACTAGCTGAATCCTCCATTGAACACTTATAATTTCCATAAAATGCCGATAACTGTGAGATGCTGCAAAAGGCAAAGTTCTTTAAATGCTCCCTTTTATCTTCCAAACTGCAAAGCAGTTCCTACCTTTGGTGTCGTCGTTTATTGAGCTAAGAAAACAAAGGCGGAAGTAATTACTTCATTTTTTCATACATTTATCTCCTTTGATGCAATCACATTGTATAACCCAAAATCCACATACTAAATATGATCAATTCGCAAAAACATAATAAATAAAAGTTCTAATCGATTCATAACTATGCATCAAGAGAGATCAGAGAGGATTGTGATCCCTCTTAAAATCAAGCAATTTCAACGAGATAGAGATCTTACTCAGAAATGAAAGAGGATCTAGCAGCATTGATGGAATTAGAAGACATCAGAGAACCGAAACGCCTTCCTTCTCGTCTCAACGCAACCATCGCCATTGCTGATCGGATCTTTGAAACCCTAAAATGGACTTCCTTTTACAACTCCAATACCCTATAATAAAAATCACAGTGAGGTGCTTGTGGAATGCCCTTTCTCATGAAAACTCTTTACCATTTGAAAAAGAAACCCTAATAAACAAATGTTCGGAAAAAAAAAAACGGGGATAATTAACTTAAATAGAAAGCCAGGAAAACCTCATACTTTTTTTTAATGATAAAAGGCCATGAATTTTTTCTTAGATTTTGAGAGAAAAAGTACGGTTGATTCGATCTACAAGAGAACCCAAAAAAAAATTTCAAAGATCTTGATGGATCTGCCATTTTTTTCCCTGGTTCGCTTTTTTTTTTTTCCACAGTTCACGAATCTTGATAGGTTTACAAGAGAACCTAAAAAATATGGATGAAGATCTCACATCCATTTTAGAGAGAGAGAGAGAGAGTACCGTGGCGTCGTTGAAAGTCTGCCGGATCTGGTTCAACTCTCCGCTTCGCCGTCCACCCCCTTTCCCAGCGCCTTTTCCTTTTGTTAAAATTTTGCTTTTCTAGTTTAATAATAATATCGGGAACAAAGAACTTAGGGCTGTCTCCGGGCCGGGCCTACGTCTTACCAGCCCTGCCCTCACTCACCGGGGTGAGGCCTAGCCCAGAGAGCCGCAATTGGCTAGGCCCAAGCCCTACCCTCAAGGGCCAGGTTGGGCCAAGGCTCGCTGTGCATTGTATTTCGTTTCCGCTATGTATATGCAGGTACTCTGACAGGTTTCCACGTGTGCCTTATGTATCATACTGGAGGTATGATACGGCGGTCACGAGTCAAAGTATCCTTAACTCCTAGGGGGTATTTTGGGTCGCGACAATAGAGTTTAGGCATGTTAAATTGTAGTGCACCCCTCAAATTGTTATCATTAAATTGTTAGTATTGATATTGTTCAATTTATTTTAAAAAGTTAGAACTTACAAGAAGTAAGATTAAAAGATTATAATCCCCCCACCACCTCTTGCGTGAGTGGTAGGGGTGTGGCCTTCAGTGGAGGAAGGTCTGGGGATCCAATCCCCAGGTACAAGTTGCAAGAGCTCCACTACCCAAGCTAACTTCTAACCATTCTAACTTACTAATGCAGTTAAATGATAACCGCAGCAAAAAAAAAAACATTAAAAGATTATAGAAAGAGAGAACACTATTAGTTTGTTACACAAAGTAAGTCTTAGCATAAGATTTTTTTCCTAAGAAAAAAAGGAAAAATGTTACAAGTTACCATATTAAAAAGATTATAGAAAATAGTACATTATGATGTTAGTATGTTAAACACATACACAAAGGCATAGCCTCTTATGTTATTATAAGTATTAAGTTATTATTACATATTATACAAAATATTACCAATGGTATAACATAAAAAATAGAGGGTTGGGCCAATACTTACCAAACCTGGCCCACAAATAAGAGAGTCTTTAAAAATTAGGCCCAGCTCGGCCCTAGGGCCTTACAAAGTCCTCTATTTTGTGGGCTTTAAAGGACCAATCAGGGTCGGGCCGGATTGACAACCCTAACAAGAAGCCTCTGCGTTTCGTTTCATTCCAAGAAGCATCTTTTAATCATTCCATGATTTTTCCGCCCAACTGTTCCGTTCCTTTCTTGAATCCAACAAATAAATCAAGCCAAACGCGTTTCTCCCAATGGGCCCCATTTCGGAACACGAAATTGTTCCCCGAGAATGATATCAAACGGACCCTTGGCGTATAAAACGTTTAAAAGGGCAACAGATTATCTCGGACACCACTTTTTGCATGACGTGTGGTAAGGCATTTGAATAGGTGAGTGATAGCATGCATTGCACATTCCGTTGCGTGGTACATGCACACCTCCCAAGCTCGCCACATGTCCTCTTTGACATCCATTAACCGTGGTTAAGAGTCATTCATCCTTAGGGTTAAATATCTAACCTTACTTGATAGAAAAATATTTCTTTAAAAATTAACTTTGCTTATGATTCACTTATGCATGTGGTTGAGTTTTTTTTTTTAATGTTTTTTCTAGACAACTAAGGTTATATTATTTAAGCCTAGGGATGCGTGAATCTTAACCAAGATTAATGGATGTCAAAGATGACATGTGGCAAGCTTGGGAGGTGTGTGCGTACCATCCAACGGAATATGCAATGCATGCTATCACTCCCCTATTTAAATGCCTTACCACGCATTGTGCAAGGAGTGGTGCCCAAGATGCAATCTCGAGCATCTGCTAGAGATAATCCGTTGCCTTTTAAAAAGGTTTTGTTACTCCGTGGGTGGTTCTCACCTTTTGAAAACATCCATTCCTCATAGAAGGTGTTGTAGTAACGGTAAAAGGCTCTGCAGGCCCCACCCTTCTTAAACTTCCAATTTTTTTCCTTTCTTTCCATCCTATCTGTCACACTACAAATGGATTTGTATTCTCTTCCACATAAGTAACATAGTATTTCTATAACCTACACGTGTTCATCTTCTCTTCTTCCCATCAATCCATAAGCAACACACCTTCAATGCATGCTTCAATACTCTTCCCAGCAACCTCCAAATGAGGAGAAATGTTTTGTGGTTGATCCTATCAAAGAGATGTTTGAGGATTTTCTTCCTTACATCCTATCAATTGACCCTTTGAGGCATGTCTTGCACATTTTAACATAGATGACTATGATGTCGAGGGAGCCATAGAGGAAGTCAACACTTTATTAAATTTGACTCCTCTTATGGATTTTCCTCCCTAGAAAGCTCGTAAAGAATCATTGGCCACCACCTCTAGCACTCTAGTCATCCCTTCCCTAGAGGCACCACCCACTCTTGAGTTGAAGCCACTCCTTTTAGGACCAAAAGAGACTCTCGGTCATCATTATTTCTAATCTATAAGATGAGCAAGAGAGTCAATTAATGGTTATGCTCAAAAAGCACAAAGGAGTTATGAGGTGAACCATAGCAGATTTAAAGGGGATCAATCCCTCTGTGTGTATGCATTGCATCCATCTTGATGTCAAACCCTCAAGAGAATCACAACGGAGACTGAACTCCAATATGAAAGAATTGGTTAAGTTGCTTTATGCGGATATTATATATCTCATCTTGGATAGTAAGTGGGTATGTCTCACCCAAGTGGCATCGAAGAAGTCTAATATCACAGTTATTTCTAATGCGGAGGGAGAGTTAGTCCCAACACGCATAACCACAGGTTGGCATGTTTGTATTGATATTGTCGGAAATTCAACTTTATAACTAGGAAAAATCATTTTCCACTACCATTCATTGATCAAATCCTATAAAGGTTAGCAAGTAAATGTTTTTATTGTTTCTTAGATGGTTATTTTGGATATTAACAAGTGTTTGTCTACCCTAAAGATCAAGAGAAGACCACCTTTAAGTACATGCCCTTTTGGCACTTTTGCCTATAGGTGCATGATGTTCGGACTTTGCAATGCACTTGTAACCTTTCAAAGGTGCATGATGTCGATTTTCTCCGACATGGTGGAGAAATTTCTTGTGGTTTTTATGGATATTTTGCCATATTCAGGACCTCCTTCGAAGACTGTCTCCAAAATCTAACTTTGGTCTTACAAAGATGCGAGGAGACAAATCTGATTCGTAGTTGGGAGAAGATTTATTTTATGGTTCAAGAAGGCATTATATTAGGACACATAGTGTCCAAAAAGGGAATAGAGGTAGATAAAGCCGCCTTGCGGCAAATTTCGATCCTATCTCGTAGGGTCCAAAATCTTAGTGTACACAGATTATGCCGCCTTGCGGTATCTGCTTTCTAAGAAGGACACTAAGCCCAGGCTAATTAGATTGATCCTCATTCTTCAGGAGTTCAATCTAAGACAAGAAAGGTGTAGGGGGATCCGGATAAAAATTTATGTGGAAACTGGATCTCGATGATCTTTACACCATAGAAAGCAACTAAGATTATCTACTCGTTTTAGTCATATTAGCTCGGTGAATGATGTTCACCAGTGAAGCTAAATCCACTCGAACCGTCAGAATTCTTTGTAGAGATTTCTCGATGAAATATTCGAAGCTCGATCCTTGTTCTTCGCTATCCCCATGAAGCTTTGGAATCTCTACTTGGAATTGAAGAAGTAAGAAGAAGAAGAGATGTTGGTGTAGACTATCTATCACCCAAAAACTAAGGATTCAAAACCCTAAGCCTTTAATCAACTTGGAACAACCTCTAGGGGCTCACGAAAATTGAGGGGAGTGAAAACTCCCTCTAGAGGCTCACGGTTTTGGAGAGGGGAGAGAAAAAACAATAATGAATGCTTTCTCACACGATTTGGGGTATTGGGGCATTTATAGATTGGATCAAATCTAAATTATGAGTTATTAAATAATGATAACTCTTACCATTCAATTAATTAAACTCCTAGTTTATCTATAACTACTCTAGTTATGATAAACCTACTAATTAAGGAGTTTTTTTCAAAAGGGTTTCCTTAAATAAAGGGATTAAACCAACTACCTCATAATTGGAATCCTAATCCAATTAGGAAAACACCCAAAGAAGGGGGCGTGAGCCAAGGGGGGGCGTGAGCTTCATGGGGTCTTCCACTCCTAGTTGTATTCCAATTCCATCTTATCTCTATCTTTCATGTAATCTAAGTATTGGAATTTAATTCCAGATATAAGAGTTATTATTCAATAATTATTCAACTAACCTAATCCTAATCCAATTAGGAGTACTAAAGTGGGCCCCCCATTCATGGGTTTTAATCTATGGGTTTGGGCCCATTTTAAAGGTCCATCCTTTATGGGTTTATGGATATGGGTCAAACCCAATTCCCCTTTAATCAGGTTAATTAAATAATTACTAATATAATCTCTTAATATAAACTATAGATTAACTTTTAATCTATTTAATCAATGATTAACATTTAATCATTTTAAATAATTGATTAACATTTTATCAATTGTTTGAGCTTGTATTTCTTATGTGAGCATTTCTACAGATTGCTCTAGGACATTCTTACCCTGACTTACCCAATGTTATCTCATTGACCCTAAATAGGAATTATATCGGAATTGCAAGTGACGTGAGATATTCATATTGCAATTGAATCTCAGTGTATGAACATTAACCAATACGGATCCCATCACATGAACTTTTTAATTCAATTGATCCTTCTAATTACATTATTCCTAATGGACCTTCGAGATTATTTATACTATCTAACTCATAGCCCAATGCACATCATTCGGGTTTCCAAGGCTTCTGATTAAGCCATGAGAAACATTTTCTGATGTAAAACATTTTGAGAAATACATTTTTATAAGTATAATATATTTTAAATAAAATATATTTCAAACGTGTTCTGTTTCAAAATCACCTGTGTAGGATTTAAGCTTAATCGATTGTCTTACCCGGAACTTGGATAATCTCTCAAATTAATGAGTATGGATTTCTTGTTTGAAATTCATTATGACTCGAACAACTTTTTGACTATACAACTGTCACTGTATCGTATTCCCTAAGGTAGAGAATACTTTGGTGGAATCAAAACAGTCAGATTACTGTTCAGTTATAAATGAACTCATCAGATCTAAGGATCATTGAAACTATTCAATGTGAATGAGAGACCAACTATCTGATAGTATGTTTATGTAAGAGGTCTCTCATTGCATGCAATCAGTCAGTGTACATTTAAACACCCATATGCTGATGTGTAGTCTCCACTACAATAATTTGAGATACTATTGAGAACATCTTAGCATAGTGGCAGCCATTTAAGTGAAGTGTCCAGCTTCACCCATAGCTGTGACTGTATAAGGTATAAGGAACTGGAAAGTTATATTTGCCTGTGATAATCCAATCACATAATTTTCCTACAATATATCCTAAGTGAAAGTATGCCTCTTTTTAATTTAGAAACACAGTTCTTGGGGGGCATACATCGAATCCCAAGATCTGACTAAGATTCTAATTGAATTTATTCAATGAAGGTAGGAATAACATTCACCTTTGCGACTTTGAAATTGTTAAGTCAAATCCACGTTAGAATAGTACTCGCAAAACTTCACAAGTGTCAAGTCTCCTGTCGATTCACACGAACCTTCTTTTTCCTTTAAAGCTTTCTCTAATGGAAGCTAATGGCCCTTCCAAATTTCATGCTCTTTTATCTTTTCTTCTTTTCAAGATCAAAAACCAAACAAAAAGGAAGAAGGGGAAGGGTGACCGTACACCCTCAAAGGGGGAGAGGGCTGGGCGTAAACTTGAGAAGAGGGAGAGAAGAAAAAATTCTGGAGAATTATATATCTTAAAGGGCTGGGCATCCAATCCTTTATATAAGTTCCCTCTTGGTTGCTTGAATTGTTATCCAATTATAATTCATTAACCTTATCCTAATCCAATTAGGATTCCTCAATTTCCTTTATTGATTATTCTCCTAATCCAATTAGGATTAATCTTAAAAGAAACCAACCTTATCCATTAGTAACTAATCTTATCCTTATTCAATAAGGAATCTTGAATTAGTAACTAACTAATGGAATCCCTAACAATTAGGGAATCTTTAATTAGTAACTAACTAACTAACTAACTAACCTTATCTAATAAGGATATTAGTTATTAGAAACTAATTAAAATAATAACAATTATTATTCCTCCTTGAAGTGGGCGTCCCACTCTAGGTGGGTCCCACCCCACATGCCTAAAGGGTTTCGAAAACCCTCTTGGTCACTTGAATTATTCTTTTATAATAATTCTCAATGGGTCCTACCCATTTGGTTTTTCACATCTAATGTGATTCCACCTTTTAGAGCTTCACTATACCATATAGTGATTACTTAGAGAAATTAATTAATTTAATTATAAATTAAATTAAATACTTTAAGAAGGTCCTTGTGTGTGGGATCTAAAGGGATCTCCTATTTCCGGTTGTGGGACCAAGTACTTCACCTTTTTGGTTGAAGCATTGTTACTAGGAAACACTTTTCCTATACTCCATTAGGATTATAGAATTTTATCCATATCCATGGACTTCCACCAATCACAATTAATGTCCATTAACACAATGTGATTAACCTCCAGAAATTAGAGAATTGCTTGTAAGTACCATCTCACAATATATTTACAAATAAATCCTTCCACATTCCGATATCACTTGTAAGCTTCCAGGATTGGAACAATTCCACTGTGTTAGTCCCTAGCTATTGAATAGAACCCTTTCTCATGATTACTTTTTCAATGAACTGAACCTCCAAAACACTTTTGAAGAAATATTAGAAAAAAACTGACATATATATATTTATATATACATTTCCATATTGAAAATATCAACTTCGATAAAGACCATTTTACCGAAAAGCACCAGTACTGGATTTAACAGTTCAGTTCAACAAGTATCACCTTGATATCATTATCTCCAATTAAGGAGTTGTGGATTCCTTATTGAGTGTTTACACACTTCTCCAAACATAGTGTACATGACCCAACGTACCCGGAGTTAGTCCTGTGTATTGGACATTGCCGATTGGCACATCAAAGCCATATAGACAAATGTCTGAGAAGATGTTAACCTCTCAAGTCTAAGGATAATTTGTCAAATGGATAACTCTAATACAATCTGACAGTGTATTCCATAGGGTATCCACTAGTGACCCCGTTCAGTATTATGTACTTGCTACATATACTCACATGTTAGTCAAGAGTCACCACTCTCTGTGAATGAGATTCATCACACTATCTCATAGAACTACACATGTGCAAGTCATGATGAAGTACGGCGCCCAACCAGTACTCTAGAGGCTTCGAACAATATTAGGTTTACAAGGAACCGGAAAATCATATCTCCTCGCAACCTTTGCATGATTTTTCTACAATGTTACCTATAGAACTTTATGTCTTCATCATATGAGACAGTAATTAATATAAATACCCTTTATAGTTGGTTGTGTGAATATAATGCTTATCTAATCAACATAGAAAAGTCTCTTATTGGCTTTCGAGGGCATATATGTCCAACACTAAGACCTTTATCGATATCTCATATCGTATAGATCATCTGATGATTATGGTCAATTACCCATAATGAACACACAATAGATAAAGAAAAAGTCTTTATTAATCAAATTAATAAGAATCTAACAATCTAAATGACTTTTCTGGGCATCATGTCTAACAAAAGGTTCCGACAATGTGGTCACCGGCCATTTGAGGTAAACCAATTCAAACTAACTTGGTTTGCAGACATAGTTACTTTCCTCGCAGTTGGGCAGACGCCCCCCCCCCCCCCCTCCCCCTATTGGTCTAAGTAAGATAAAGCTCATTTATGTCCAAATTAAATTATATTTCTTAGAAGATCCGGAGTTATTCAAATATTGCCCAAATCAAGTGATCTGGCGATGTGTGCCTAAGATTGAGTTTAACAGTATTTTGACCTTCTCTCACTCTCTAGCATGTGGGTGCCATTTTAGAGGGAAGAAGACCGCTGCTAAGGTCTTACAGAGCGGTTTTGTAGAGACCCAAAAACTTGCTTGTCTTGAAACTTGTGCACATTGAATGAAATCAAGATATTTATGTTCAAAACATTTATGTGATGTTATTTTATGCTTATCTATGGTTAAATTTACATTAGGGTAAATGGTTATGTATTATAAAGAAGAAAATAAGCCAAAGTTGACCAAAGTCAACCCAACCGGTCGACCCCTCCCAAAACCGGTCGACCGCTCACTCAAAAATATTGAATGAGGATTTTTGGTAGAGAGTGGTCACAACACAGGTCGACCGCCCCCATTATCGGTCAACCGCCAGGCCACCAGTCGACCGCCCGACTGCGATTTTGTTAGACATGATGCCCAGAAAAGTCATTTAGATTGTAATATTTTTATTAATTTGATTAATAAAGACATCTTCTTTATCTATTGTGTATTCATTATGGGTAATTGATCATGATCATAAGATGATCTATACGACATGAGATATCGACAAAGGTCCTTAAGATATATTGTAGGAAAACTATGTGATAGGACTATCACGGAAAGATATACTTTTCCAGTTCCTTATACCTTATATAGTCACAGCTATGGGTGAAGCTGGACACTTTACTTATATGGTTGCCACAATACTAAGATGTTCTCAATAGTTGAGATGTAGTTTATCTCGAACTATTGTAGTGGAGACTATACATCAGCATATGGGTGCTTAAATATACACTGACTGATTGTATGCAATGGGAGATCTCTTGCGTAAACATACTATCAGATAATTGGTCTCTCATTCACACGGAATAGTTTCAATGATCCTTAGATCTGATGGGTTCATTTATAACTGAACAGTAATCTGATTGTTTTGATTCCACTAAAGTATTCTCTACCTTAGGGACTATAATACGGTGACAGTTGAATAGTCAGAAAGTTGTTCGAGTCATGATGAATTTCAAACAAGAAATCCATGCTCATTAAATTGAGAGATTATCCAAGTTCCGGGTAAGACAGTCGATTAAGCTTAAATCCTGCATAGGTGATTTTGAAATCAAACAATTTTGAATTATATTTTTATTAAAATATATTATACTTATAAAAGGTTTTTCTCAAAATGTTTTACATGAGAAATTGTTTCTCATGGCTTAATCAAATGTCTTGGAAACCCAGATGATGTGCAATGGGCTATGAGTTAGATAGTGTAAATAATCTTGAAGGCCCATTAGGGATAATGTAATTGGAATGATCAATTGAATTAAAAAGTTCATGTAGCGGGATCCTTAATGGTTAATGTTCTTACACTGAGATTCAATTGCAATATAGATATCTCACGTCACTTGCAATTCTGATGTCATTCCTATTTGGGGTCAATAGGATAACATTGGGTAAGCCAAGGTTAGAATGTCCCAGAGCAATCTGTGGAGATGCTTATATAAGAAATACAAGCTCAATAATAGATTAAATATTAATCTATAAATTAAGTGATTGAATGTTAATCATTAATAAAATGGATTAAAAGTTAATCTATGGTTTAAATTAATTGTTAATTTAAATTAAAGGATAATATTTATAATTATTTAATTAAAATTAAATAAGGGGAAATGGGTTTGACCCATATCCATAAAATCATAATGGTATGGACCTTATTAATGGGCCCATGCCCATGGAATGAATCCAATTGTGGGGCACCCACTTTGTGTTTCCTAATTAGATTAGGATAATGTTAGTTAATTAATTATTATTTATTAACTCCTTAAATTATGGGATTAGATTCCAATCTTGGTAAACAAAAATTAAAAGAGAAAAAGATGGAATTTCATTAAAACTTGGAGACCAAGCACCATGGGTGCACGCCCCCCATAAGCTCACGCCCACCCCATTGAGGGGTTTCCTATTTGGATTTTGATTCCTAATTGTTAGGAGTTTGTTAGGTTGTTGGGATTCCTAAAATCTGGGAATTAGTTACACTCCCTTTAATTATGAAATCCTTTTTAGAAAAGGAATCTCAAATTAGAAGGTTTGTAACAACTAATTAATTAGAAGTACATTATTTAGAAACTCTCATTAAAAGGGATGTTTCCTAATTGGTGTAGGATTTGAATTGTTCAAATTCTATATAAACCCCAACACCTAAACCGTGAGAGATATCTCTCTCTCTCTCATAATCTCCTCCTCAAAACCGTGAGCTAAGGGTGAGAGAACCCTTCCCCAAATTTTCGTGAGCCCCTCCCTTTGGTGTTTTTCAAGTTTTGAAGCTTAGGGTTTTGAACCCTTAGTGTTTGGGTGATAGAAAGTCTACACCAACATATCTTTCTCTTCTCTTTGTTTCTTCAAGATTAAGAAAATATTCAAAAGCTTTGCAGGGATAGCGAAGAATAAGGATCGAACTTCGAGTATTTCTTCGAGAAATCTCTACAAAGAATTCTGACGGTTCGAGTTGGTTTTTGCTTCACCGGTGAACATCATTCACTGAGATAATTTTACTAAAAAATATAAATAGTATTAGTTGTTTTCTATGGTGTAAAGATCCTCAGGATCCAATTTTCCGCATAATTTTTTATCTGGATTCCCTTCAGATTTTGCCCAGAAACTCCTAATTCGATTAGGATTTCGTAATTAGAAGGTTACTAAAAGGACCCTAGGCCTATGTAAGGACCTTAAACTCATGGGTTTAGGGTTTTAAACATTCTAAGAGTTTTAAAAATCCCAGAAAGGGTTTAACCTAGGTTTTCAAAAAGGGATTTTGCAAGGAAAAGAAGAAGAAACTTGGAGATCTCATCCAAGGGCATTCTCAAGCGATAAATCGTAGGTGAACTATTTGAAAGGTACCATGTACTATACTTTTAATGATGCTATGATAAGATTACTTGATGAATAAGATCTAATATGCTTATATGTGGTCTTAATGATTTTTAAAGGAATGGTATGTTATTGCATGATGGGAAGGGTATAAGAATCGAATTGGAGATAATCTATGGAAAGAGGAATATGATATACTACTAATGTTATGGTTTTGAATCATTACTAATGATGAGAATTGTTATATAATGGTGGCAGTGATGATTTAGGGTTTGGAGATGTATGGAATAAAATGGTAATGATGGAATTATGTTTATGAAATTATGATGTTGCAATTACAATTACTGGTAATTGATTATAGAATTGTGTATATTGAATTGATAAGTTGTTAATAACCCTATTAACATGATTGAATGTAAATCACTTATATGACTGGTAAGTACTACGGGTATGATGTTTACATGCTAAATTATGAATAATTATGTATTATGATGGTTAAATTTCAAATGGGTAAAACTTAGAAGAACATATTAATAACCTAGAATTCTCCAACTATCGTTATATGGGTGGCTTTAGCTGGGTTTCAAAGGTGAAATATCGAAATCTAAGGGATAACCTAGATGAAACTTAATCATGACACTCAAGCACATTGTTCACGGCATGGTAAGTTGTTAAGGATACGAGTTTCATATGATCATGTATGAATATGGAAACTGACATAACTCTAGTATGGACCTTGGTATGGAAAATCTGGTATGAAACCTAAAATGGCATGGACCTTGGAAACCTGGTATGGACATGAGAATTGACATGTAACCGTTATAACTTTTCATGCATATGCACAAGTATCACAAGTCTTGCACTGAATGATGATATGGATATTGCTCACATGTTTTCCACACTCTAATTATGTAAAATATGAATTTGTATGGAACTGCATGATATGATTTAGTATATTGTTAACTGTACTTTACATGCACTGAGCGTTGTAAAGGCTCAGCCGAATTATTGTTGTCGGTAGTTTCAGGAGGGTTCGACATCTGTGCTCTCGGACCTTAGATTAAGGAGGAATATCCAGAATAACCTGAAGGTGACTACAAGGAAGCAGATGTGGATCTGGATCATTATCCATATTATTGATCCAATATTTAGTTAGTTTTATGTTAATTTCAATTGAAAGAGATGTAATAAGATAATTAAAGATGTTGCTTAGGTTTTAAATTTCATACTTGAGATCATAATGAGTGATCAGATTGTTTATGTTGAGTTGGTCATTATATCATCAGAATATGGATGTTATTCTATTTTGAGGTTATTATTAAAAGAAATTTTTAGACTCATTATTAGTTTGGGGCGTGACTGGTTTTTACTGGCCCTCACTTTTAAAAGATGCCCATGACTTTTGTTAGACTTGTTTAAGGTGCCAGCAATGGGAGCAATGTTCCGAATAAACATGATGCCTTTTATCCCAATTCTAGTGGTAAAATTATTTGATGTTCGGGGTATTGACTTCATGAGTCATTTCCCGTCCTACTTTGGATTGGAATATATCTTAGTGGCGGTGGACTATGTCTCCAAATGGTGGAAGCGGTTGCCACCAAGACAAATAACCACAAAGTTGTAGTCAAGTTCCTTCAAGAGAATATCTTTTGTCAGTTTAGCACCCCGCATTATCAGTGATGGATGGAAGCACTTCCTGAATCGTTATTTTGAGGCTTTAACCCTCAAATACTCCATCACCCACAAGGTAGCTACGCCATACCACCCCCAAATCAGTGGCCAAGTCGAGGTCTCAAACAGGAGATTAAGAACATTCTCATGAAAATAGTGCAGACCAATTGAAAGGATTGGTCTTTGAAACTGAATGATGCCATTATTAGCCACTTGTCATTCAAATCTTAGGGTGCTCTTCCTCGAATCGAGTCACAATGAGAAAAAGATGGGCATCGATCAGCTATAGATATCTTGATTCCTAGTAAGTCGCTCTCGATCGAATAGAACCTTTGATTACCCCTTTCTCTCGATCGTCAACTCATTGAATCGGGTTCTTTCACTCATGATCATCGAAAGCTGGGTGGGAAGTGAAGATGGTTTCTTTGCAGGGGTCAGTCATCCAGAAGGGGGATGACAATTCTCAACCCCACCCAGTTATTCAATCATCACCTACCTCTCAATTCAGATATGAAATAGAAGTGATTCGACCTGCCTTTGATGCGCAGATTTTTTTGGGAGGGAAATTTTGATTATAACTTAAATAATGAAATAACTTTTGTACTACTAATGTCTACTTTCAAGTGTTTATGAAAAATAGTGTACAAGAGCATTAGCCAATCATTCAACTCAAAAGTCTTGAAATTGTCATCCAAGTCAAAATAAAAAAGCACAAAGCAATCAAAATCTAAAGAACCTTCAAATCATCCTAGAAGATCAAGTTGAAATTCATCCCAAAATCCACATAAAAGATGAAGTCAAGTCTTGGAAGTTCTCAAGATTGGAACTATCATTGAAGATCCAAGAATCAAGTTTGAAGACTCTCAAGAAGGTTTAAGAAGTTTACTTTTTAGTTTTTGAGAGTTCCTAGGACTTATGTAAAAAGTCCTCGATAGTTGGTTGTTAGAAAAGCTAAAAAACCTAGATTGACCAGAGGTTCCTTGAGACCTAATTGAAAATTAGTTTAAGGACCTAAAAAGAAGTTAATTATTTTCATAAAGATAAGGTACAAAACCTTGAAATTCAATCCTATCATTCAGGTTATGAAAAAGAAATTCAGGCAAAATTTACACCATCCAGTCGATTAGATGGAGCCATCCAGTTGACTTGATGATGGCCAGAATTGAATCTGACCTCTATACCTTATGATCAAATTGAAGATCATTTTAGATCATTTAAAGATGTTAATTATTTAAAATGAGGTAGAAGACTTTGGAATTCATTATTATTTTTAAAGTCTTGAAAAATAGATTTTGTGCAAAAATTACACCATCCAGTCGACTAGATGGAGTCATCCAGTCAACTAGATGAAAGCCAGAAATGTAACTTGACCATTGTGATCTTCCAGATGACTAGATGACTCATCCAGTCGACTAGATGACCCGAGAAACGCAATAAATGTTCCTCAACGACTATTTTCAAACGAGAAGTTTGCATTAAATGATCCTTCAACGGCCATAAAATTTTATAGGCTACAAAATGAGATCTTGTATGAATGAAAAACAACAAATGATCATTCCATAAACAATTATCATTCACTACAAGTTGATTTTCTCACATTTTTAGTGAAAAACTCAAAATCCCCAATTCTCTGTTCTTGAGCGATTCAACTCCAACTGTTGGGAGATTTTTATTAGAGTTTCAAAGAGATCTTAATCAGATCATCTAAGGAGCATATTTCAAGATTGTAAGCACCTCATACTTGTTGTATTGAGAAAGTCAAGAATCGATGGATTCTTGAAGTGAAAGCTTTGGGAAAGACAAGGGAGGATTGTTCTCTTGCAAGTAAAGGTGTGATCCTCACCTGTAAAAGGATTGTAAAAGGTTTGGGCTTCACCCAGGAAGAAGTTTGTACGATAATCAAATCGTGGTGAATCCTCTTGCGGGTAGCTTGAGGCGGGGACGTAGGCAGGATTACCGAACCTTGTGAACAAATTCTCTGTGTTTGCACCCTCTAACTCTTTCCTCTATTTCTCTAAATTACATTATTTAGAATTGCTAGTTGCATTCCCTTATTAATTTAAATTTGCCTAAAAAAGGAGCTAAGTTATATTTTGTATTTGCCAAGACCCTATTCAGCCCTCCTCTAGGATCAATACTTGGGCAACAATTGGTATCAAAGCCTAAGACTCTAACTTTAGATCTAACAAATCTTAGAGTAAAAGATATTCAATAGTAAACATTTTTGCAACCAACCTAGGAGAGGGTCAATCAACCACTAGACCTCCATTGTTCAATGGAGAAAATTATAATTATTAGAAGACCCGAATGATGTACTACATTCAAGTGCTTGACTATGAATATTGGAAAGTCATAGTCAAAGGGCCACATCTTCCTACAAAAACTCTTGATGGGGTACAAATACCCAAAGTAGAAGAAGAGTGGAATGAGGCAGACATTAAACTTATCCAAATAAATGCTAAATTCATTAGCAATTTATATTGTGCCTTAAGTCCCCAAGAGTTTAATAGGGTGTCGGGATATGACTCGGCCAAAGAAATTGGGACAAACTCCAAGTCACCTATGAGGGGACAAATGAAGTAAAGGAAGAGAAAATAAGTATGCTAGTTCATATATATGAACTCTTTAAAATAGAAAAAGATGAGTCCATAGGTGATATGTTTACTCGCTTTACTAACATTCTTAACGGACTAAAATATTTTGGTAAAGTGTATATAAATACAGAAAATATGAGGAAGGTACTTTGCTCACTACCAAAGGAATAGACTCCCAAGGTGACAGTTATTCAAGAAGCTAAGGATCTCACTAGATTAGCTATGGATGAGCTTCTAGGATCACTCATGACCCATGAGGTCATAACGAAGGGTCAATAAGATGATGAGCCAAAAGCCAAGAAAGGTCTATCCTTAAAATCCTCTCAAATAGATGAGAGTGAAGAGGAAAAAAGTGAGGGAGATGAAGACATAGCCCTTATGGCTAAAAAAACTCAAGAAATTCCTCAAACATAAGAAGAACTTCAAAAAGAGACCTTACAAAAAAGAATTCTCCAAGGAGGTGTCTAAAGGAAAAACAAGCAAAAAAGAACCTCTCATTTGCTACGAGTGTAAAAAGCCGGGACAAATAAGAACCGTCACGACCCAAAATACCCCCTAGGAGTTAGGGATACTTTTGGCTCATGACCGCCGTGTCATACAATCCTGTCATGATACATAAGGCGTACATATCATCCTGCAAGAGTATACAAGGCACGCTAAGAGGCGAACCTAAAAATTTCTTCTTTATAATGTAATTTTCCACGTGCGAATATAAACAAATTTCTGAATTATAAACTAAACCTGTATACAAGGTCCATCACTTGAGTTACCAACTCAAATTCAATATAAAACTCCTACAAGGTCAACCAAAATACATATCTCTCCCTTTCATCACTCAATCATCACTGATGACTGCCCATCGGCTTCTCGACATACTCCTCCTCGAACCCTGGTTCAGGAGCACAACCATCCAACCTATGACCTACCGAAGATAACAACTTCAGCTGAGCATTGAATACTCAGCGTGTACAAGATACTAACTAACCATGCTATACAATATTAACATATCATATAGTATATAGTTTATCATATAATATGCTAAATCAGAGTATGGAAACCAAAATGAATTAACAATTGTATACATGAATCATGGCGTATTTCGATATCTTAAGAGTTCCTTATGAATCTTGTGAGTCTCTTATGAGTCTTTAACTTATGAAATTCAAAACCATACGAGTCTTATGAGCTTTTACACTTGATTTACTTGGCTTTTCATTTGGAAACAGATGACAATGCTTACCCTGCTTGTGGTAAGAGCCCACTGTCATCCTTCCCATACATATACTTTTGACTTGGAATCGGATGATAATGCTTACCCTGCTTATGGTAAGAGCCTACTATCATCCTTCCTATACATATACTTTTTACTTGGAATCAGATGATAATGCTTACCCTGCTTGTGGTAAGAGCCCACTATCATCCTTCCCATACATATACTTTTTACTTGGAATTAGATGATAATGCTTACCGTGCTTGTGGTAAGAGCCCACTATCATCCTTCCAATACAGTGGCATTTGGCCTTATCCTTACTTGTGAACTTGTGAGCTTGTGAGCTTTGAGCTTGTGACATTTAACCAAAACCTTGCTTATGAACTTTATAAAACCTTGTTCTTGTGAGAATCATCGAATCATGCGAGACTTGCGAACATTGTGCGAGACTTGTGAACATCATGCGAGACTTATAATTATGCGAGACTTGTGAACATCATGTGAGACGTGTGAATCATATTTATGAGAGTAAGTGTGAGCAATTCAGTAACCGTATAACAGCCTCAAAATATGGTAATAGGCATAGCATGTAAAACATGATTATCATGCCCAATTTCTATCAAGAATATACCTCAAAATCTACTATTCAATTGGAATTCATAGTAAACCAATTTAGTGGAGTTTAACTACTAATTGTCTTATCAAAATCATGCTTTATAACTTACTTATAATATAGGAATTATAAATATGGCCAAAACATCCTATGTTTCATCACAACCATTTAGTTAAGCCATAGAAACCAATTTAAACATCGATGAAGTATAGCAAGGCAAGTTAGTAGATTTTTCTACCTCTTGAAGGATTGAGTTCCTTCAATTTCCGAGTGTTTAGAAGGCTGGAGAAATCCAATTCCAAGGTTGAAGAGAAAGATCCAAGCTCCTCCTTTAACCACCAACTCAAACTAAGAACAACACAAGAGAACCCAAGTTTCTCTTCTTCCTCCTCCTTCAAAATCACTCTCAAGCTCTCTCTAGGGTTCTAGTTACCCTTATGAATGAATTTTGGGCTTATATAGGTGTTTGGGGGTTGCCAAAACCCCAAACCACCCTTAAAATATCTCTGGGAGTCAGCCACTGTGAAAATGAACAGTGCACCGGTCGACCCGGTCATAAATCCGATCGACCGGATTGGTCCTCATTTTCCCGGTTTTTCCTGTCTTAGTATTTTGGCCATAACTTTTGACTTGCTTATCCGATTTTGACGATTCAACTTGTGTTGGATTCGTCTTTCAAAGGGGAACAATTTTAATGTTTTATATAACTCCTAGTTTCAAGTTTTGCATAATCTAAATGGGCACACAAGTGGACCAGTCCAGAATGACTGCTGAATTGACAGCAGACCCACTTTCGGAAAACCCCCATTTCACCTAACTTACACTCAAAATCAGAAAAAGTATAAAGCATAAACCTTGAAGAGGACTTTAATATATTTCTAATGGCTCAAGAATCACTTAATTCCAATAGGCATTGACCCAACTAGAGCTTCCACAAGTTGAGGGTACGTGAAAACATCCCTCTTTTTCGACACTTAGAGTATGTTATACTCTTGGTTCTTCATCCCAAACACCCAAAAACAACCCTTAACCTAATTTCCACTAGTCTTATCATGTCTTATAAACCAAGTTACATAATTGACCCTTGGCCTTTACCAGACTTGTGCCCATGGCACTATTCACAACATTATGAAATAGGTTCTCGGATTCTACATTCATACTTAGAGTATTTTATACCCTAGATACTTGAGTATTATTATACTCTTGTTTTAAGACTCAACACACACATACAAAAACCCCACGTCATTATCCCCAATATCAAGAACACATGGTAGGCCTTAGGCCTTTACATGCACTGTACACAAACACTATTCACATGAACAGTGTACCTAAAATCTGGGCTTCTACATCCTCCCCCCTTATAAGAATTTCGTCCTCAAAATTAGGATGGTACACAAATAGCATTGATTTGGATTTATAGCCAAAGGGTGTTCAAAGACCCTCATATCCTTAAAATATCTCTAAAGGGTCGGTTCAAAGCAAAAGCCCCATGATCGGTCGACCGGTAGAGAGGAGCGGTCGACCGATCAAAAACACCCTCTTTGTCTAAATTTCTCATACAAGTTTTCACTTCATCGGTCGACCGGTAGTGAGTATCGGTCGACCGATAGTGGTTCGGTCAACCGGTTTTGCCTATTTTTCCTATCTTGTCTATTTTCTCCATTCTCTACACTTAAGAGTATCCTACATACTCTTAGTTTGAACCCATAGCTCACCTAGGGTACTTGTACCCACGCTTTGAACACCCAATACAAACACAACACCAATCACACCTCGGGTCATGTGAAACCCTCCTTCCATAAATCAAATACCAAGGTCACCTATATGACTTTGGCTCAAACAGGCTTAGTGCGAAAGCACTATTCACTACACAATCCATTAGAATAATAATTCTTGCATTTAACACGCATAAGTTCATACATCACAAGATATAGTACCTGTATCCTAGAATTTCACACTGGGTACCTACTTCTTCGATTGTTACGTCTCATGACAAGAGTCCTGAGAGCCACGACATGACGTGAGTCTAATTTACATCAAGCTCCTTGAATAGTTCAATGAGCATATAGTGCTTATATAGCACATCATATACATCAGAGTATACAATTAATAGTATAGACATACCATAGAGATTCTACACTAAGCTCTTCGATTTGGTTAAGGTATTAACCTATCACAAACTTAGGCCATTACCCAACTTAAGACTAAGACTAATGAATCATTGACGTCCTTGAGTTGTTTGAGCAATTTCCTTTGAATCTTTGTGACATGTATGATGCTTTTAGGACATGCATGATGCATATGAGATGTTCATGATGCTTATGACATGTGTGTGATGTTTATGCCATGAATGAAATGCATGTTATGTATGAAAATGTATGATGTGAATGATGTGTATGATGCTTGTGCGATGCATGATGCATATGTCATGTAGGATGCTATGTAGGATGCTCATGTATGATGCTATGTAGGATGAAAATTATTCTTGGAGTTTTAATTTGTTTATAATTTTGAACGGAGTAATAAGTCTAGAACGTGCTGCAGAATGAACGCGCATCTGTATCTAAACTTTGCATCGAGCACTGAGTCTAGAACATGCTGCAGAATGAACACGCATCTGTATCTAGAAGCGTGAATCAGACATCTGTGAGCTTGTCCAAAATCAGATGGGACTGAGCACTGAGTCTAGGACGTGCTGCAGAATGAACACGCATCTGTACCTAGAAGCGTGCATCAAACATCCTTGAGTGTTTGTTAAAATTCATGCATATATATTTATTCATTTATTATTATTAAGTTTTCTTCTGGGGTTCCTAAACATGATGTGACACCGTACATATAGTAGACACATAGCAGGGATTTCTTAGATAATTTAGCAAAGCTAGGAACCAAGTCGGTTGAAGTATCCATGCAGTCCATATTTTGAATACCATTTCCTATAAGGATCTAATGTCTTGCTTTGTATCTATTTTTTCATTTGTATCATCCTAAAATTTAAGTCATCTGAGTTCTAAGTTCAACTCAAAGGACTACTTCTACCTATACCGTTCTAATGCCTAACATAATCCAACTTGAAGGAGACATGTCTACCTTAAAACAATTACCCCAGCTTGAGGTAATCTAGAGCCTAGGCTCCGATACCAACTCTGTCACGACCCAAAATACTCCCTAGGAGTTAGGGATACTTTTGACTCATGACCGCCATGTCATACAATCCTGTCATGACACATAAGGCGTACATATCATCCTGCAAGAGTATACAAGGCACGCTAAGAGGCGAACCTAAAAATTTCTTCTTTACAATGTAATTTTCCACGTGCGAATATAAACAAATTTCTGAATTATAAACCAAACCTGTATACAAGGTCCATCACTTGAGTTACCAACTCAAATTCAATATAAAAACTCCTACAAGGTCAACCAAAATACATACCTCTCCCTTTCATCACTCAATCATCACTGATGACTGCCCATCGGCTTCTCGACATACTCTTCCTCGAACCCTGGTTCAGGAGCACAACCATCCAACCTGTGGCCTGCCGAAGATAACAACTTCGGCTAAGCATTGAATACTCAGCGTGTACAAAATACGAACTAATAATGCTATACAACATTAACATATCATATAGTATACAGTTCATCATATAACATGCTACATCAGAGTATGAAAACCAAAATGAATTAATAATTGTATACATTGAATCATGACGTATTTCGATATCTTATGAGTTCCTTATGAATCTTGTGAGTCTCTTATGAGTCTTTAACTTATGAAATTCAAAACCATATGAGTCTTATGAGCTTTTACACTTGATTTACTTGGCTTTTCATTTGGAAACAAATGACAATGCTTACCCTGCTTGTGGTAAGAGCCCACTATCATCCTTCCCATACATATACTTTTCACTTGGAATCAGATGATAATGCTTACCCTGCTTGTGGTAAGAGCCCACTATCATCCTTCCCATACATATACTTTTTACTTAAAATCAGATGATAATGCTTACCTTGCTTGTGGTAAAAGCCCACTATCATCTTTCCCATACACATACTTTTTACTTTGAATTAGATGATAATACTTATCCTGCTTGTGGTAAGAGCCCACTATCTTCCTTCTCATACATATACTTTTTACTTGGAATCAGATGATAATGCTTACCCTGCTTGTGGTAAGAGCCCACTATCATCCTTCCAATACAGTTGCATTTGGCCTTATCCTTACTTGTGAGCTTGTGAGCTTGTGAGCTTGTGAGCTTGTGACTTTTAACCAAAACCTTGCTTATGAACTTTATAAAACCCTGTTCTTGTGAGAATCATCCAATCATGCGAGACTTGCGAACATTGTGCGAGACTTGTGAACATCATGTGAGACTTATAATTATGCGAGACTTGTGAACATCATGTGAGACTTATAATTATGCGAGACTTGTGAACATCGTGTGAGACTTGTAATCAATATGCAAGACTTGTGAACATCGTGTGAGACGTGTGAATCATATTCATGAGAGTAAGTGTGAGCAATTCAGTAATTGTATAATAGCCTTAAAATCGTGTTAATAGGCATAGCATGTAAAACATGATTATCAAACCCAATTTCTGTCAAGAATATACCTCAAAATCTACTATTCAATTGGAATTCATAGTAAAGCAATTAGTGGAGTTTAGCTACTAATTGTCTTATCAAAATTATGCTTTATAACTTACTTATAATATAGGAATTATAAATATGGCCAAAACATCCTGTGTTTCATCACAACCATTTAGTTAAACCATAGAAACCAATTTAAACATCGATGAAGTATATCAAGGCAAGTTAGTAGATTGTTCTACCTCTTGAAGGATTGAGTTTCTTCAATTTCGGAGTGTTTAGAAGGCTGGAGAAATCCAATTCCAGGGTTGAAGAGAAAGATCCAAGCTCCTCCTTTAACCACCTACTCAAACTAAGAACAACACAAGAGAACCCAAGTTTCTCTTCTTCCTCCTCCTTCAAAATCACTCTCAAGCTCTCTCTAGGGTTCTAGTAACCCTTATGGACGAATTTTGGGCTTATATAGGTGTTTGGGGATTGCCAAAATCCCAACCCACCCTTGAAATATCTCTGGGAGTCGGCCACTACGAAAATGAACAGTGCACCGATCGACCGGTCACAAATCCGGTCGACCGGATTGGTCCTCAATTTCCCAGTTTTTCCCGCCTTAGTATTTTAGCTATAACTTTTGACTCGCTTATCTGATTTTGACGATTCAACTTGTGTTTCATCTTTCAAAGGAAAACAACTTTTATGTTTTGTATAACTCCTAATTTTAAGTTTTGCATAATATAAATGGGCCCACAATTGGACTGGTCCAAAATGACTGTTGAATTGACAGCAGACCCACTTTCGGAAAATCCCCATTTCACCTAACTTACACTCAAAATCAGAAAAAGTGTAAAGCATGAACCTCAAAGAAGACTTCAATATATTTCTATTGATTTAAGAATCACTTAATTCTGATGAGCAGTAACCTAACTAGAGCTTCCACAAGTTGAGGGTATGTGAAAACATCCATCTTTTTCGACACTTAGAGTATGTTATACTCTTGGTTCTTCATCCCAAACACCCAAAAACAACCCTTAACCTAATTTCCACTAGTCTTATTACCAAGTTACATAACTGACCCTTGGCCTTTACCAGACTTGTGCCCATGGCACTATTCACAACATTATGAAATGGGTTCCCGGGTTCTACATTCATACTTAGAGTATTTTATACCCTAGATACTTGAGCATTATTATACTCTTGTTTTAAGACTCAACACACACATACAAAAACCCCACGTCACTTTTCTCAATATCAAGAACACATTGTAGGCCTTAGGTCTTTATATGCACTGTACACGAACACTATTCACATGAACAGTATACCTGAAATTCGGGGCTCTACAAGAACGGAGTGTCCCCAACTTAAAAAGAGCAACAAATTCAAGAAAAGAGCTATGAAGGCCACATGAGATGATTCCGAAGAAAGTCGGTTGGAAGATTCAAGTGATAAAGATGTTGCATATCTGTGCCTCATGGCTAATGAGAATGAGGTAAACTCTTCTGCAAATAAATCTCTCTTATGATGAAATTAGAGACGCATTTGATGAATTGTATTGTGAATTTAGAAGAATTGTCCTAATGAATAAATTCTTCAAAAAAAAAATCATTGCTCTTTCAAATAGATGTGAAAAATTTACAAAAAGAGAAGGATATCCTACAAGATGAGAATGAGGTATTAAATATAAAAATAAAGGAAATTCAATCCTTACCTCATGACTCATCAAGTGAATGTGATGAGCTTAAAGCTAAGGTCAAAGATTTAACTAGCATTATTCACACATTCACTAATGACCAAAAGAACTTAGAAAGACTTTTAGGTCAACAAAGGTGTGTGTTTGGTAAAACCAGTATTGGCTATAATCATTCAAATAAACAAAAGGATTACAAAAAAAATTTACCAAACCAAATAGTCTCTTACCCACACCTTCTATTTTTTACACAGTTAATGGTAAGAAGGTGATTAAGAAAATTTGGGTTCCAAAGGGAACACCCCCTCCCAAAACTAACCATAGAGGACCTAAGATGGTTTGTGTACCAAAAGGAGTTACATGAACTTATCTTGTAGGTATGCCTCAAGTCAAGTTCCTCCATGATAACATAGTTCTTGGATAGCGGATGCTCAAGGCACATGACTAGAAACAAAAAGCTTTTTATCTCGTTCACTCCTAAGGATGGAGGGCATGTGACCTTCGGGGACAACACAAATGGGAAGATCATCGACATATGTAATATTGGTAAGAACAACTCTACATTCATTGAAAATAGTTTACTTGTTAATGGTCTTAAGCATAACCTTATTAGTATTAGCCAATTATGTGATAAGGGATTGAATGTGTCTTTTAAATCAAACATTTACATGATTAAATATAAGGATAACATTAATACTATGTTCATTATTCATTGAAATGAAAATGCTTATACTCTAGAATTTGATAAAATACTATCTCAAAATTTGATATGCTTTTTTGCTTTAATTGAAGTTAGTTGGCTTTGGCATAGAAGACTAGGACATGCTAGGATGGATCTTCTATCAAACATATCTAAGAATGATCTAGTAAAAGGACTATCTAGAACAAAATTCACCAAAGATTAAATTTGTGATGCTTGCCAACTAGGAAAACAAATAAAATTATTATTTAAGAAAAAGAAAGAAATTTCAATTACTAGGCCTCTAAAACTCTTACACATGGACTTGTTTGGGCCAAATGATGTAGCTAGCCTAGATGGTGAAATATATGCCTTTGTCATTGTGGATGACTATTCAAGATTTACTTGAGAATTATTTTTGTCGCATAAAAGTGGAGCACCTATTTTATTTAAAAAATTATGTAAAATGGTACAAAATGAAAAGGGCTATGCTATCAATAATGTAAGAAGTGATAGAGGAGGAGAGTTTAAAAATAAAGAACTTGAACTATTTTATGAGAAAAATTGATTCAACCATAACTTCTCTGCATTAAGAACTCCTCAACAAAATGGAGTAGTTGAAAGGAAAAATAGATCTTTTCAAGAAATGACTAAAACTATGTTGAATGAACACAAATTACCAAACTAATTTTGACCTGAAGCTATTAATACCTCATGGTATGTAATTAATAGAGTAATAATAAGAAATAGATTAAATAAAACCCCCTATGAGCTTTGGAAAGAAAGATCTCCCAACATAGGATATTTCAAGGTGTTTGGTTACAAATGCTTTATTCTAAATGATAAGCACTATCTAAGAAAATTTGAGCCTAAGTCTAATGAGGGAATCTTCTTAGGATATTCAATGAATAGAAAAGCTTATAGGGTATTTAATAAAACTTCTTTAATAGTAGAAGAGTCTATTCATGTAGTCTTTGATAAATCAAACTCTTTTGAAAAGACTAAAATTGATGAAGATGAGATTAGTGATAAAGTTGAAAATCTTTCAAAAGAAATCAAAAATATAGAAATTGAAAAAGAAAAGAGTAATGAACAAGAAGACTTCAACAATAAGGATAAATCCATTGAAGTTGAAAATAAGGAAGAAAATGATAATGAAAATGAGTATCAACTTCCTAAAGCATGAAGATTAATAAAAGATTACACTAATGATCTTATTCTTGGTGATATAGGACAATTAGTCAGGATTAGAAGAAATATTTGTAATAACCTTACATTCCTGTCTCAAATTGAACCCCAAGAATGCGTTAGAAGCTATTGAAGATGAATCTTGTGGGATTGTAATGCAAGAGGGATTAAACCAATTTAAAAGGAACTAAGTATGAGATTTAGTACCTAGGCCAAAGGATAAATCTATTATTGGTATTAAATGGGTCTTTAGGAATAAAAATGATGAATCTAGAAATATAATAAAAAATAAGACAAGATTGGTAGCTCAAGATTACAACCAAGAAGATGGTATAGATTATGAAAAAACTTTTATCCCGGTTGCTAAACTCGAAGTCATTAGAATGCTACTTTCCTTTGCAAGTTATAAAGAATTCAAACTCTTTCAAATGGATGTAAAGAGTGCCTTCTTAAATGGATATATTTCAGAAGAAGTTTATGCTAAACAATCCCCTTGCTTTGAAGATCATAAATTTCCTAATTATGTCTTCAAACTAACCAAAGTCTTATATGGACTAAAACAAGCTCCTAAAGCTTGGTATGATAGGTTATGTGGTTTCTTGCTTGATAATGAATTCATTAGATAAAAGATTGATACAACTTTATTTGTAAAGACCAAAAATGAAAATATGTTAATTATTCAAATATATGTGGATGATATCATTTTTGGATCAACTAATAAATCACTTGTCAAGAGTTTGCTAAATGCATGCAAGATAAATTTGAAATGAGCATGATGAGAGAATTGACCTTCTTCCTTGGACTTCAAATTAAGCAAACTACTAAATGAATTTTCATTAATCAAGTCAAGTATACTAAAGAGTTACTTAAGAAGTTTGGTATGAAAAATACAAAAGAAATGGATACTCCTATGAGTCCATCAACCAAGCTTGATAAAGATGAAAAATGCAAAAATGTTGATGAGAAAAAGTATAGAGGCATGATAGGAAGTTTGCTATATCTGACAGCAAGTAGGTCAAACATAATGTTTAGTGTTTGCATATGTGCTAGATTCTAATCTTGTCCAAACGAATCACATATGGTGGCTGTGAAAAAGATCTTTAGATACTTGCTAGGAACAATGGATTTAGGATTATGGTATCCAAAGAACACATCACTTGAATTAGTTAGTTATTCGGATGCTGACTTTGTCAGGTGTAGAGTTGATAGAAAAAACACAAGTAGTACTTGTTACTTCCTAGGACACTCACTTATCTCATGGTTAAGTAAGAAATAAAATTCAGTTGCTCTCTTTACAACTGAGGCTGAGTATGTAGCAGTTAGGAGTTGTTGTGCTCAAATTATGTACATGAAACAACATTTGGAATACTTTAAACTTTACTATACAAAAATTTCAATTAAATGTGATAACACTAGTGCTATTTGCATGACCAAAAATCTTATTCAACACTCAAGAACTAAACACATTGAGATAAGATATCATTTTATAAGAGATCATGTTCAAAATGGAGATGTTGTATTGAATTTGTTGATACAAATAACCAATTGGCTGATATATTTACAAAACTCCTTCGACATGATAGATTTAGTACCTTGAGAAGAGAACTAAGGATAGGTAAGCCCAATGATCATTTATGATATCCAATGATGCTTAGTGATGCTAAATGTTGATTAAAAATGAGCTTAGTGCTTAAAACTTTTATTTGATAATATTAATTAAATTATGATAAAAAATAAATTAAAATATTGATTTGAGTGATTAATCATGATTATTGGTGTTTAAAAGATGTATTGGAATGGTTAATTGATGAAAAATGCACTGGTGATTAGATTTAGAAGAAAATAGGAAATTTTCTGATTTTTCCTTCTATCCAATCGACTAGATGGAGTCATCCAATTGCCTAGATAAGAGGAAAATCTTGCAAAGTTGGTTTTAGAACAAAACAAGAAAATTTTGTGTTTTTTCTTCTATCCAGTAGACTAAATGGTGCATCCAGTCGACTAGATAGTTGAAATTTAGGAATTTTTAAAGTTTTGTCCATCCAGCTGACTAGATGCCTCATCCAGTCGACTAAATGGACTGGGCTATAAATATAAACCCTGAAATTCCCAACTTATCCGATCATTGCAAACGTTTCCATGTCCAAAACCGTGTGCTCTTCTTCCCTCCAAAACCTTTTTCCAAAAATTTAACCATTCCAAACCTCCATTAAAACTTCAAAAATCTTTCCATTTCATTCAATCAAATCCGAGATGGCTAAAACCAAAAATCCTAGTGAAGAACCAAACCCTAAAAGGCAAAAATCAGCAAAAGGAAAGGCCGTAGCCTCTTCCTCTTCCATAGAGAAAGCTTGGAGCTTCAAGACAGAAAAATCTGAAAGAAATTCAAGGAGATTTTCAGCAAAAGAACTGTGGTCTACGATAAGTTCCTTGACCCAATCACTGAACCCTTCCAACCTACAACCAAAGACCTCACACTTGAAGCTAGGATCATCCATCACATCATCTCATACAATTTGATTCCTAGATCAGGAAGTAGGAATTATCTATCCTACTTTGATGTTTTTCTAATGTGGTGCATCCTCACCACCCAGCACATAGATCTCACCTTATCTTATCCTTCATACCATGGTAGACAGTGTGAAGAAGAAAAGTGCTTGTCTCCCTTATGACCAAACTCTTACCCATGTCTTCAAGTATCTTGACCTTCCTTTGGACTCCTTTTCTAACAAGGTAGTTTCCTTTGACCATGACTTCTATGGTCCCTCCACCATCATGAGGATGGGCTACCAGTGGCACAATGTCATGAAGGAATGGGTACCTAAGTCCTCTACTTCACGGGCATCCATACCCACTCCTGCTAGTCAGCCACCTCCAGCACCTCCTGCTCCTGAGATAGCTCCTATTAGTGAGCCCATCATATCCACTGCAGCAGTTCCAAACTCTTTTGCTCTAAAGACCACATCTGCTCCTGGTCCATCATCTCCAGCTATTCCATATGAGACCCTGGTAGCAGCAGAGCATCTTTCTCCTGAGCATTTAGTGCACTCCCCAGCTAAGTCTCCAGTACCATCTTCACCACCCAAAGTACCTCCACACCATTTTGAGATAGGAGGACCCTCTACTCATCATGAGTCTCCCTTGAGACCATCTTATAATAGTGATCTCCTCAGTCTTATGATGGGGAAGATTGATTCTTTGAGTATGAGCATGGTCAGCTTCCAGTCTGAGGTTAGGGAGAGACTAGCCTCACTAAAGACCCATGCAACAGGATTCCAGTCTGAGGCCAAGGACAGATTAGTCTCACTTGAGACCAATGTAGAAGGGCTTCAGTCAGATAGCAGAGACAGATCCGAGGCTACCATTGCTAGACTTGAGGATTTGAGTGTAGAGACGGAGGATAGTAAAAGAGAGAGTGGATGCCACTACTTCTATTATTCAGAGGAGAGTAATGGATACTGCAGAGCATCTAGTCAAGATAGATGATGTTATAGGTATCATCAAGGGGAGAGCTGAGTCTTCAGATCAACATCTCAGGGCACAGGGCCTTATGGTTTAGAAGATGACATCTATGATTGGAGCTCAGGCACCTATTATACTCCAAATGGCGACACAGGTGACTTAGCTTGCTCTTGAGGTTACAAATGTGAAGACTCAAACCTTTCAAATGGTTAAACCCAATGCAACCAAAACACCCTCTTCATCCAAAGAACCAGGAGGCATCTAAGACACTCACAGTTACTTCCAGTGATTTCAGTGACTCTAGTGACTCTAGCTCATCTAATGAGGATGGTTTCTTTGTGAAGCCAAAGGAAGAAAAGAGGAATAAAGAAGAAGGGAGAGAAGAAAAAGGAAAAGAAGAAGTAGAATTTTTTTGTTCTGTTGTTTGTTATGTATTTTTTTTATGATGCCAGAGGGAGTAGAGAAAATGGCAATGAAATAGAAAATGGAAATGCATAATTTTTCTAACTCATGTATTTTTGTAATGAACCTCATTATATCTTTTTTTGGAAATATATATGACATGACTGATCTTTCTTTTAGATCTTGATTCTTTATGCTTATTTGTGCTATTTTTTTTTTATATCATGACTTGAATGTAATCACTTAAACTTTTAATATATATGTGAATGGTTTATCTAAACAATATGCAAAGAAATTGAACTTATTGTCTAAATATGAAAATCCATATGTTTAGGGGGAGTTTTCCTCGAAATTTAGAAGAATTCATATATTGAGGGGGAGCTTCGTCTCATTTGATTCCATTATTTTGGCATCATCAAAAAGAGGGAGATTGTTAGCCTAAAGGTTACAACCTTAAGTATCCTTATTAATTTTGATTATAACTTAAATAATGAAATGACTTTTGTACTACTAATGTCTATTTTCAAGTGTTTATGAAAAACAGTATACAAGAGCATTAGTCAACCATTCAACTCAAAATTCATGAAATTGACCAAGTCAATTTAAAGAAGCACAAAGCAATCAAAGTCTAAAAAAGCTTCAAATCATCCTAAAAGATCAAGTTGAAGTTTATACCAAAATCTACAGAAAAGATGAAGAACAAGTCTTGGAAGTCCTCAAGATTGGAACTATCATTAAAGATACAAGAATTAAGTTTGAAGACTCTCAAGAAGGTTTAAGAAGTTTACTTTTTAGTTTTTGAGAGTTATTAGGACTTATGTAAAAATTCCTCAATAGTTGGTTGTTGGAAAAGCTAAAAAACCTAGATTGACCATACGTTCCTTGAGACCTAATTGAAAATCAGTTTAATGACCTAAAAAGAAGTTAATTATCTTCATAAAGATAAGGTACAAAACCTTGAAATTCAATCCTATCATTCAGGTTATGAAAAAAGGAATTCAGGCAAAATTTACACCATCCAGTCGACTAGATGAAGGCCAGAATTAAATCTGGCCTCTGTACTTTATGATCAAATTAATGATCATTTGAAAATCATTTTAGATCATTTTAAAGATCCTAAAAGATGTTAATTATCTTAATAAAAATGAGGTAGAAGACTTTAGAATTCATTCTCATCTTTAAAGTCTTGAAAAATGGATTATGTGCAAAAATTACACCATCCAGTCGACTAGATAGAGTCATCCAGTCAACTAGATGAATGCAAAAAATGCAACCTGATCACTGTGATCATCCAGACGACTAGATGACCCATCTAGTCAACTAGATGACCCAAGAAACGCAATAAATGCTCCTCAACGACTATTTTCAAATGAGAAGTTTGCATGAAATGATCCTCCAACGGCCATAAAATTTTATGGGCTATAAAATGAGATCTTGTATAAATGAAAAACAACTAATTATCAATCCATAAACACTTATCATTCACTACAAGCTAATTTTCTTATATTCTTAGTGAAAAACTCAAAATCCCTAATTCTATGTTCTTGAGCGATTCAACTCTAACGGTTGGGAGATTTTATTAGAGCTTCAAAGAGATCTTAATCAGCTCATCTAAGGAGTATATTTCAATATTGTAACCATCTCATACTTGTTGTATTGAGAAAGTCAAGAATCGGTGGATTCTTGCATTGAAGTGAAAGCTTCGGGAAAGACAAGGGAGGATTGTTCCCTTGCAATTAAAGGTGTGATCCTCACCCAAAAAAAAGATTGTAAAAGGTTTGGGCTTCACCCAAGAAGAAGTCTGTACGATAATCAAATCGTGGTGAATCCTCTTGCGGATAGCTTAAGGCGAGGACGTAGACGGGATTGACAAACCCCGTGAACAAATTCTCTGTATTTGTACTCTCTAACTCTTTCCTCTATTTCTCTAAATTGCTTTATTTAGAATTGCTAGTTGCATTCCCTTATTAATTTAAATTCGCCTACAGAAGGGACTAAGTTATATTTTATATTTGTCAAGACCTTATTCACCCCCCTCTAGGGTCAATACTTGGGCAACATGTTGGATATATGAGCCCTCGAAAGTCAATAAAAGACTTTTCTATATTGATTAAAGAAGCATCATATTCACACAACCAACTATAAAGGGTATTTATAATAATTACTGTCTCATTTGATGATGACATAAAGTTCCATAGGTAATATTGTAGGAAAATCATATAAAGGTTGTGAAGGATATATGATTTACAAGTTCCTTGTAAACCTAATATTGTTCGAAGCCTCTAGAGTACAGGTTGGGTGTCATACTTCATCCTTGCTTGCACATGTGTAGTTCTATAAGATAGTGTGATGAATCTCATTCACAGAGAGTGTTGACTCTTAACTAACATATGAGTATATATAGTAAGTACATAATACTGAACGGGGTCACTAGTGGATACCCTATGGAATACACTGTCAAATTGTATTAGGGTTATCCATTCAACAAATTATCCTTAGAGCTGAGAGGTTAACATCTTCTCAAACATCTATCTATATGGCTTTGATGTGTCAATCGACAATGTCCAATACACAAGACTAACTCCGGGTACGTTGGGTCATATACACAGTGTTTGGAGAAGTGTGTAAACACTCAATAAGGAATCCACTACTCCTTAATTGGAGATAATGATATCAAGATGATACTTGTTAAACTGAATTCAAAATCCAGTACTGATGCTTTTCGATAAAATGGTCTTTATCGAAGTTGATATTTTCAATATAGAAAAGTATATGTATATGTCAGTTCTTTTCTAATGTTTCTTCGAAAGTTTTTTAAAAGTTCAATTCAATGAAAAAATATTCATGAGAAAGAGTTCTATTCATAAGCTAGGGACTAGACAGTGGACTTGTTCCAATCCCGAAAGCTTATATGTGATATCGGATTGTGGAATGATTTATTTGTAAATATATGTAAGATAGTACTTACAAGCAATTCTTAATTTTTGGAGGTTGATCACAATGTGTTAATGAATATTATTGTGATTAGTGGAAGTCCAGAGACTTAGATAGCATTCTATGATCCTAATAAATTATAAGAAAGTGTTTCCTAGCAACAAGGCTACACCTTAAAGGTGATAAAGCACTTTGTCCCACAACTGGAAATAGGAGATCCCTTTAGATCCCACACACTAGGACCTTATCAAGGTTTTTAATTTGATTTAGAATTAAATTAATTAATTTCTCCATGTAATTCACTATATGGTATAGTGAAGCTCTTATAGGTGAAATCACATAAGATATGATTAACCAAATGGGTAGGACCCATATGAGATTTTGATAAAGATCAAAAGGTAACATCATTAGAGTTTGGAACTCTATAGGGGGCGTGAGATTGTGGGGCCCACCTAGGGTGGGACACCCACTTCAAGATAACATTATCTTGTTAATTGGTTAGTTATGATTATTTCCTAATAAATAAGGATAAGATTACTTGGTTGCTAATTAATGGTTTCCTATTAAATAGGGATAAGATTAGTTTGTTACTAATTATTTTTCCTATTAAATAGGGAATGGATAATGTTGGATTCTATTTTGATTAAATCGTAATTAGATTAGGAGAATCATTAAAAAAAAGACTTCTAATTGGATTAGAATTAGAAGGAGGTTATTGACTTGGGCTACAAGATAGCTAAAGGGGATCTTATAAAAGGACCCCACCCATAGTAAAACATCAACAAAAGGGTCTCCCTCTCTCTCTCCCACATTTTTCCTCCCCTCCCCTTTATGTTGTATAGCCACCTCTCCCATCATCCTTCTTTGCTTGATTTTTGATCTTGAAGAAGATCAAGAACAAATCCTTGATAAGTTTAAACCACATTTTCCATTCTCCTTCCTTCTCTTGATTTTTGTTTTGATTTTGGATAATATCATAACCAACCTTGAATAATATTAGAACCAATCTTTATGAAAGGATCTTGCATTCAAGAAAATAATAAAAGGCTATAGAGTTTGAATGGAAGGGATTGATCAAGAAAGGTTCTTGAATCAAAGAAAAGAAGAAAAGACTAATGCTCTGTTTGTTTGCACGGAAATGGTTTTACTACGTAAATCATTTACGAAGGAAAAACAATTACTGTAAAATGTCAATTTTCCACTCAGTTTTTGTTGTTTGGTTGCATTTTGGAAAATAAGGCGGAATTTTAAAAATAAAAAAAATTAAAAAGATGAAAAAAATAAAAAAATAAAAAATAAGAATAATGGCATTTTTGTAATTTTTAAAATATATTTAAAGAGGTTGTTATTTTACAGGAAAATGACTTACAGATTTTTGAAATGTAAGTCATTTTTTGGAAAAGTGGTTCCTTTTCTGTAAAATATTTTACTTACGAAAGATTTTACGTACAAATAAACACATGTAATTAACATTTTCCATGAAATTGATTTGTTTTCTCCTATTTTACGTCGAAACAAACGGAGCATAAAGAGTATTGATCGGAAGGGTCATTAGCTTCCATTGGAGTAAAACTTTGGAGATTCAAAGAAGGTTCGTGTGAATAAACAGGAGACTTTACGCTTGAGAAGTTTTGTAAGTATGGTTTCTCATACCATGATTTAATATGATCATAAGATGACCATTGAGAAGATTTGGTTAGATCAAAATCAAGTTTGAATTTAAAATAGTGCTTCAAAAAATTTTATATTCATGTCTTTCATAACAGTTATTTGGGTTTATCGAACAACTTAGAAGACTCCTATTGGGATGTCTCCTTATCACCTTATATTTGGCAAGACTTGCCACCTTCTGGTAGAGTTGGAACATAAAACCCTTTGGGCCATTAAAAAGTTTAACTTCGATATGATCTTAGCAGGATCAAATTGAAAACTTCAACTCACCGAATTGGAAGAGATGCGCAATGATGCGTATGGAAGTGCTAAAATTTACAAAGCCAAAACCAAAGCTTTCTACGATAAAATTATCCTCCGGAAGTCTTTCGTACCTACTCAGAAATTTTGGATTTTCAATTCCAAGTTGTGTCTCTTCCCTGGTAAGATTCGCTCTAGATGGAATGGCCCATACATTGTCACCTCTGTGTCCCCTATGGAGCATTTGAGATCCAAGACCCCAAGGATGGGCGTCTATTCAAGGTAAACGGTCAAAAATTAAAGCCCTATGTTAAGGGTATTGTGACCGGAGAGCTGATTGAGGCCATTGATTTGATGGATCTCGCCTATCTAGACGATTGAGAGTCTTTAGTTCATCCTAGTTCATCCGATTGAAGACAAGAAACTTAGCTCTTGTTGGGAGGCAACCAATCTTTTTTGTAGCTTTTTCCTTAAATTTAGTTGAGTCTAAGTTTGGGGTGGAAGCTGAGGAAACCACCCAAAGTCCTCGTGTTTTGAGTTCTTCTTAGTTTGTAGGCAATCTGTTTTATCTGCGATCGATTGCCCATAGCATGCGATCGATCGCCCATTTTGGAAAATCTACAGTGCCCATTGTTTAATCAACAATCGATCCAACCTTTAAATTTAAAGTCAAAATTTTCTACTGCAATTGATCGCCCCATACCCTGCAACCGATCGCAGGCGGGCAGGAGTCGTTATAAATGCGAATCCTAACCATTTTTTTTATTTCAAAACTCCCTCAATCTCTCCTTCCTCTCACTCATTTCCCACGATCACAGGCAGGTGGGAGTTGTTATAAATGTGAATCCTAACCATTTTTTTGATTTCAAACTCCCTCAATCTCTCCTCCCTCTCACTCATTTCCTTCCTCCCCAACTTTGGATTCTTTTGTGAGGTTGTGGAGGAGGGGATTGTTATTAGAAATTGGAGACCGTGGTTTGGCGTTGTATAGGCGAGTTGTGAATCTAAAGGTGGTAATCACGAGGCTTGTTAAGAACGCCCACCGACTGTTTGTGAAAGTGCCACAGAGAGGATTTTTGAGTAAAAATGGCCCTCAAGAAGAAGCTAGCGGCCAAACGAGCATAGGTCCAACTAGAGCAACCCACGGGTGAATTTGAGGTTCGAGTCATGGGGATCCAAACCTCTTTTGATGTTGAATTCTTTCGAAGTAAGTTTGAGACCGAGTTGACCATGCTCTAACTTCAGAGGCGGGGTCTATAAGGATTATTTGCTCCATAAGCCCCGACATATCCACGATTGGTACGCCTCTTCTACCAAAATATGTAAAAAGGTACCAAATTGGATCCAGGCATCCTTAAGGTCTCCATTGATGGTCACTCATATGATGTAACTGTAGCGTCCATTGCCCAAGCCTTGAGATGTCCGGTGACTCAACTAGCCGATACTCGATTTGAGAAAGCACCTGAGCAGCGACCGACGCTCGTGGAGATGGCTGACAACATGTGCGAGGAGTGATACCATGACCATAAGAGGAAATGCACTTGCCAAGCCCTTCTCCCACCTAACGTGTGGCTTGTTGACTCGATCTTCAAGAAGAAACTATACCCGATTGCTCACAAGGAAGAGAGGAGGAGTGACCTCCTCGTGGCCCTATATGCAGTATGTAGAGGGCATTGGTTTGATGAGGTGGAGTTTATTTGGAAGACTAGGGAACGGATCTATTACGAGGTAGTCTGAAAGGTGACCATCGCGGGTGTCAGCTTGGAGCTACACTTCGCGAACCTGATCACCCAGTTGCTTGAGAATGTGGGGTACGCCATCAGTGCTAATGAACCCGCAATCACCATGGCACCCACATATGGAGAGGTCCAATGGACCAAGAGTTATGATGCCCTTATTCGCTAGATGGGTCGGGAGATTACTCCACCTAGGCAGGCTCTCCCGCAGAGGCCATCCGACGCAACTAGTTCTGTAGATCCCCCTACCTCCATAAGCTAGTGAGCCTATTTACATGACTCGTCAGGAGTTCGCTGAGCATCTACCAGTTCTATGAAAGGAAAGGTGCCACCTTAGCTTAGCAGTCTAGGGATATCTATGAGACCCAAAGTATGATGCAGGCATAATAAAAGGCCCAATTTCCCCCTCCCCCACCTCATGATGCTCCCTATTAGTCTGCCATTTCCGGATGTTTAGGATTTTATTTTTTGGAGTCTGATGTTAGGATGTTTAATCCTTCGACTGTAGTTTGTTTTCTTGTTTTTAGTTTGAGTTCGTCTTGGTTGTCGTAGCCTTGGGCTACTTTACTGCCTTTTTACCCTGTTCATTGTATTGACATATGCTATTTTGCAATGCTATATATTGACTTTCTTATCTATACTTTGTGTGAGTATTCTTTTTTTATTTGTTCTAACTGCTTGCTAGGTATGGTATGGGCGAAGTTTGGGGTAGGTTTGTGATTGATGGATTTAATTTTCCCTCCTTCGTCATTTTTCACTTTTGGATTGTCTCTCACCCGACAAGTACTATTGTTCCTACCCTTATTTGCGCTTAATTCTTTTTTACATTGAGAGTAATATAATCTTTAAGTTTGGAGTTGGAAAATAATATGCACTATTTTTGGTGATTGTGTAACCATGCAATATGTTAGGACATGCAAAACACTTCAAATTTTGAGATTGAACTATTTTGAACTCTAAAAATTGTGATACATATAAGATAATCCAATACTTATTGATAGGCTTAAGTTTGAGAACACACGGTCCAAAGTATACACAATTTTTAACCCTTGACTGAACTAATTATGCTGAAAAATTGTGAAAGTCATTAGTATGCTTGAAATTTTGCACAAGCACTCTACCATGTATAGTGAGTTTGAAACTAAACTTTTCAACTAGTGTTTTTCTTCATGAGGAGATGAATGACCTAGAGATTGAACACAACCCTTGGCTTAACTTTTTAAAAAAATTATGAAAAAAATAGTTTACTTGACTGGGTTTTGTACTTAGTAACCGATCCGCTTGCTTCACTGAGCAGAGAGTGTTCGTCAAACCGTGAGAGCTTTGGGATGGATTAAAAACTTAAGAAAAAAATATTACTTAGATTACTTTCTCACCGAACCTAACTTCCTACCTAGTAATCACACCTAACTTGCCTCACTAAGCAGAGAGTGTTCGTGTCAAACAGTAGAAGTTTTGGGATAGAATTCTATCATAGTGTGACTAGTCAGAGCCTATTTGACTCGAGTTAATAAGCCCTTAGGGGTGTCTTGACACCTGGTGCCCTAAAGTCTTCTGGTTTAGGAGTCACTGACCTAACACTCGCTACACGGGTTGTCTAGAATGCTTAAAGAAAAAGAAAAAAAATGAAAATTGTCAAGTGAATGCTTTGGGTTGGTTGTTTAAATTGATAGAAAGTCTAATGACAAGTGGGCTAACTGAATAACTGTTGGGATTCTAGATTGAGATCACATATTCAATTGATAGTCACACTACACATCGAAGAGAACTGATGAATAATATTTAATAAGCTAAAATGTTCAGAATTGGGTGAGATTGAAGATGTGGAGAGTTGAAAATTTAAACTTGTTAATAATTTGCGGATTATGTGTATGTGTTGTGATTTTAAGGATTTAGAGCATGTATTAGTTACTATTTTGAAAATTGCATGTCCTACTTAAGTATATGTGCAAGATTATAGGTTAGGACTGTTGTTTGTGGTTTTCGCCTCTGGTAAACCTCCAAGAGACTCAACTCATCCACTAGGACCACCTAGGACTTTAAAAGGCTTGTTGCATATTTCAAATGCAACCGAGGATCCCACGAAAGGGGATGTAGTTTAGCGTAGTTTGTTTTTGTTTTTATTTTGCATTGCTCGAGGACTAGCAATGTGTAAGTTTGGAGTAGTGATCAGTGCTAATTGTTACACATTTATGCACCTCTAACTATACTTGTTAATTTCTTAGAGTTCGTTTAAAAACTGTTCAAAGGTACTTGATTGTTTTTGTCCATTTCAGGTTCATGTGAAGAAAAGAAGAAAAAACTTGAGCTTTATGTGCTCCGAAGACTTAGAAGAGCCTTAACCAAGATAAGAATAGAAGAAAGAAGGAAGAAAGATCAAACCAAGCAAATATTCAAGTTGCAATCGATCGCAAGATTAAAGGCGATCTGTGACGCCCCGAACCCGCGCCTAGGGAATCAAGTTCCGAGACGCGTGTCCGTTCGTCAAATCATGCAAGCGGAAGACTTTACCCGCAAAAATGCGGGAAATTTAAACATTTATCAGATGCTCCCCAAAAGCAAATAATACCTGTCATCACAATAGCCATCATACAAACCATATACCTGTATTATTTACATCAAGTTTGTTTTACAAAAGTAGGCGTCTCTATCACGCCAGGTACAACTTGTACAAGCTTCCAAAACATCCAGATAGATTTTGCACTTATGGATCAGCAGCTCCAAGATCTGCTGACACAAAAAGTCAGTGAGCTATGAAGCCCAATAAAACCACAATCCTTCTAAACTATTTTCTACATAATAACACGCATCAATAATGATATAATAAGCAGTTCAATTTGCATGTTACAGTAAAATAGAACAGTATATAATAAATTGTGACCCAAGGTCACTTAGGGTTACGTCACCCTAACAGAGGTTCTCGACCTCACATTACTTTCCAATTATGAGGTTCAGTTATGAATGTATTATATTACCAAATTATCGTTTCAATCATCAATCATGTTTCATTTCGAGTCCTAAGACTCTATTAATTGGCCACAGCCCACAAATGTTTAGCTTAAAGTCTCTAAATCATAACCATAATACATTGAGTCATTTAGACTCACACACGCTGTTCCGGCTTTCACCCGAACATGACAAAACCTTGGGTATACCAACCCAACTCACCTGGAATCTGATGATTCCATACCGAACTATGAGTCCACCAACTCAAACAAATACACCAACTCTGAGTATACCAACTCAGACCACTTCGTATCCGAAGCTTACACACACAACATGGGCATTCACCTAATAAGGACATATTTTTCCATTCAATTGACTGGCCACATCTACCGTGTATTCGCCGCCATCGCCCTGGGTATCAGTTATGAAGGAACCCCGACCAACCTGCCTACCGTCACCTTCTGGCTAGTCTACGGAGGAACCCCGACATCTATACCAATGCTGACATCTCCTGACGTTCCACCAAGAAGGGACCACGATAGACACGGTGCCGACATCTTCTAACCCACCCAGAGAGGAACCCCGGACTATACACTATCTGATGTTTAGCCACTTTAAACTCCCTAGGACTCCGACATCTCCTGACTACCAGTCACGGAGGAACCACGAGCCATGCAGGACACCGCCACTCCTGACTTAGTCCAAGAGGCACCACGGACGACCTAGACAAACAGACCGACATCTCTCGACTATCAGTCACGGAGGAACCCCGGGCCTTACTGGGCACCGTCTCTCCTGACCTAGTCAAAGAGGAACCACAGACTATACTTAACCCTGGTTAGATTTTCTAACCACAGGTTAACCCCAGTTAACCCAAGCCTCGCTTGATTAACTGAAATACTTGGGCCTCGCGCCCGTGAACCAACTCCGGTAACACACCGTCCCGTTAGGGAACGTTTTCAAGCTAATGGATGTCTCCATAGCCTTACAAGACATGCAAAACAACTTTTCGTCACCCTAGGGTGGCAATACAATTTACTCGGGACCCGATCTGGGCTCCCCGAGGGACCACATAAAATCACAACATCATATAGGGGTCTCCGCCCCTTTTTCATTCACGTCAAAAGACATGCATATACATCACATGAAATAATATAACAAAATAAGTGGAAAAAAGAGAAGAAAAGATAGGGGTTTTACCGTTTCACGCGTTTCGAGGCCTCGTAGGCAAAAACGGATGTCACCAACGCGTTCCCAACGACGATCAACCCCGGGGTAGAGCGCATGCAACTTTCTCTCTCCACTCTCTCACTACCTTTTTCTCTCTCTCTACACGCAAAACGAGACGCCGGAGAGAAAATCGGACGCCGCTAACGCGTCGGGGACGCCGAAAAACCTCAAGGAGACCTCCCTTTCCCTTTCTCTCTCTTCCTTTCTCTCTCCTCTTTCTCTCTCTTCCTTTCTCTCTCCTCTTTCTCTCTCTTCCTTTCTCTCTCACTTTCTCTCTCTAAAATCTGTTGTGGCAGATTTTTTTTTTTTCTTTTCTACTGTTGCAAAACGTGAGATTGCAAGGGGCTGTCCCCTATTTATAATACAAGGGTCATGTGCCATGCACATGACCTCCATTAATGGTCCCCGTTGACCAAGTCAACGGGTTGACCATTTGACTATTATTTCGTATTTTTTCGCATATACGGCCTACGTAATCCTACTTAATGACATCTGATTTTGACGAAACTTTAGGTGACCGAACTTGGGGCAGTCCGACACCTACTGTAAAAATTTCGGGGAAAAATACTGAGTTTTGACAGCTGCACTTTAATCCGGAAGAAAATTGCAAAACCCACTAATTTTCTGATTTCGGACACAAAACACGCTGTCGCTTTTTCGTTTGAGATAACTAACTGCCGTGACGACAGACATTAGTCCCCACGGCCGACCGACACGCATTAGTGCTAACCGCACGGATTTTTATTAGGATCTCCAACAGATATTGGGTCCCACTTAATTTCTGGAAATATGAAAATTTCCCGTTTCTCTCAATTTTATCACACATAATGGCCCCGCGGTCCCGCGAAATAATACTTGACGGAACCGATACGGTAGGGGTGTGTCCCGGCAGTCGACCGGCACACTGTGTGCGAATTTTTGCCAAATGATACTGAGATTTCCTCGGTGCACTTCAACCCTGAGCAAAATCCCCTTCTTATTAATTTAACAATTAATTAACTAATTAACCTTCATTAAGGACCCATAAACACATAATTTTATTATATTAAAATTCCGGGTCGTTACAATCTCCCCTCCTTACAAAAATTTCGTCCTCGAAATTTATATATACACTAGTCATCAAATAACTGAGGATGATTGCTTCTAATGACATCTTCAAGTTCCCATGTGGCTTCCTCTATGCTATGGTGTTCCCATAAAACTTTAACTAGCTTAATCGTTTTGTTTCGTAACACCTGTTCCTTGCGGAACAAAATTATCACTGGCTTTTCTTCAAAAGTTAAGTCCTCTCTGACTTGAATTGGTTCATATCGTATCATGTGCGAGGGATCATGTACATATTTTCTCAACATGGATATGTGGAATACATTGTGAACCCTTGCCAGCTCTGGTGGTAACGCCAAATGGTAGGCTACACCTCCTATTTTAGCCAAAATCTCAAAAGGTCCAATGAATCGCGGACTTAACTTTCCCCGCTTTCCGAATCGTACAATACCTTTTGATGGAGAGATTTTCAAGAAGACATGGTCGCCGACTTGAAACTCTAAGTCCCGACGCTTTCCATCTGCATAGCTTTTCTGTCAACTTTGTGCAGATAATAACCTCGATCGAATCAACTCGATCTTCTTTGTTGTTTCTTGCACCAACTCAGGTCCCAGTAGTTTACGTTCCCCTACTTCAGTCCAACATACTGGTGACCGACAACTCCTGCCATACAAGGCCTCGTAAGGAGCCATTTGAATACTTGCCTGATAACTGTTATTATATGCAAACTCGATCAATGGCAAGTGATCATCCCAGTTTCCTTGAAAGTCCAGACTGCAAGTGCGCATCATATCTTCTAGAGTTTGTATTGTGCGCTCAGACTGTCCATCGGTTTGCGGATGATAAGCTGTACTCATGTTTAGCTGCGTACCTAAAGCTTCTTGCAAGCTCCTCCAGAATCGGGAAGTAAATCGCGGATCGCGATCTGACACAATAGATACCGGCACACCATGCAGCTTCACAATCTCCTTGATGTACAACTTTGATAAATTTTCCAAGGTTATGGTATCCTTTATAGCAAGAAAGTGAGCCGACTTCGTCAATCGATCAACTATCACCCAAACGGCATCATGTCCACTCCTTGTTTTTGGTAACCCTACCACAAAATCCATCGTAATGTGCTCCCATTTCCACTCGGGAATAGGCAATGAATTTAACAATCCAGGTGGTTTCTGATGTTCTGCCTTGACTTGCTGACAAACAAGGCATCGAGATACATACTCTGCAATTTCTCTCTTCATGCCGTTCCACCAGTAGTTATTCTTCATATCCTGATACATCTTTGTACTTCCGGGGTGCACCGCAAAACGAGATCGATGTGCCTCATTGAGCAGTTCATTCTTCAACTCAGGATTTCTAGGCACACAGATTTGACCTTTGAATCGAAGTATTCCATCTTCAGATTCTTCAAAATCACCCATTTTTCCTTGAAGAATCTTATCTCTGATAACTTTGATCTCCTGATCTTCCAACTGTGCTTCTTGAATCTTTTGTAATAACACTGGCTTGGCCTGAATACTAGCCAACTTGGCACTATTACCCTGGACTCCTAGACTCAGATTCCAACTCTTGAATTCTTCGATCATCTTCCATCGCTCGGCCCTCATATATGCTACAGATCCAACTGTCTTTCTACTCAAGGCATCAGCAACCACGTTACCCTTACCAGGATGATACTGAATTACATAATCATAATCTTTCAAGAATTCCATCCAAAACTCGCACTTGGAGAACTTAGCATACAGCTGATTATCTCTTAATGTCTGTAGCGTAATCCTCAAGTGCTCAGCGTGCTTCTCATGACTAGGTGAGTACACCAAGATATCATCAATAAATACCACAATAAACTGATCCAAGTACGGCCTGAAAAGACGATTCATCAACTCCATAAAGGCCGCAGGTGCATTTGTCAGTCCAAAAGGCATCACCAAGAACTCGTAGTGACCATACCGAGTTCGGAATGCTGTCTTTTGAATATCTTCTTCTTTGACCCTCAATTGGTGATAGCCGGACCGTAAATCAATCTTGGAAAACACTTGGGCGCCTTGCAACTGATCAAATAGATCATCGATCCTGGGGAGAGGATACTTATTTTTGATCGTCGCTTGATTCAGCAGACGATAATCTATACACAGACGCAGACTCCCGTCTTTCTTTCGGACAAATAGCACCGGTGCTCCCCATGGTGAAACACTAGGACGGATCAAGCCCTTATCTAATAGGTCTTGCAATTAAATCTTCAGTTCTTGCAACTCAGCCGGAGCCATCCGATACGGTGTTTTAGATATCGAGTCTACACCCGGAGTAACATCGATTGTAAAATCGATTTCTCTAGTAGGAGGGAGTCCTGGTAATTCATCAGGAAACACATCTCGAAACTCTCTGACCACCGGGGTATTCCCTAAAGTGTCATCTTCATCTTTATCGACCACCACTAGCAGCTAAATACCCAGTACACCCCTTGTCTAGAAGGTGACATGCTTTAATTGCGGATATTAGCTTGGGTGCTTGACCTCGGATAATCCCCTGCATTTCGAACTCTGGGATGTCCGGAATTCGAAATATCACTTTCTTGGCATTACAATCTACCACTGCATGGTAATTAGCCAACCAATCCATCCCTAGGATAACATCATAATCCTTCATGTCTAACACGATCAGATCTACTAACATCCGTACACTATTGACAAGTATGGGACACCTATCATAGACTGTTTTTGTGCACAGAACTTTCCCTGATGGTGTAGATACAGACATCATGCTTTTGAGTGTATCAGGCTTGTAACTTATGTGTTTAGCAAAACGAGTAGAGACAAACGAATGTGTAGCACCAGTGTCAATCAAAGCATAAGCAGGTACTTGAAATACTAAAAGTTTACCTTCGATGACACCTTCGGTCTGCTGTGCCTCTTCCTGGGTAATTGCAAACACTCTTCCTTTTCCGCCTTCCAACGCTAGTGGTTGAGCCTTAGGGCAATCCTTCTTGAAGTGTCCAGGCTTTCCGCACTGGAAGCAAACCTTCGCTCTACAGTCCTTGGTCAAATGACCCTGACCACATTTCTCGCACTTAAACCCCAATCTTCCTGTAGACCCTTGATTTTTCATGTCCTCGAACTTTCTTTTCCCAGTAAACTGCCGGTTATTCTCCTTTATCCAGGGCTTCCCAACTGTCCCTTTGCCTTTGCCAGCACTAGACTGTGCCAGTTCTTCATGCACTCGCTCTACTCTGAGTGCTCTATCTAATATCTCTGAGAAGGAGGTAAATCGTTGAGCTGCCAATTTCCCTCTGATAGCCGGCTTCAATCCTTCTTCAAATTTCTCAACTCTCCACTGCTCATCCTCGACAAATCTCGCAGCGAACCTCGAGAGTTGATTAAACTTTTGTTCATACTCGCTAACCGACATGTTTCCTTGGGTCAGCTGAAGAAACTCCATCTCTTTCCTCTTTTTCATTGACGCTGAAAAATAACGCTCATAAAACAATTCAGTAAATCTTGCCCAAGTCACAGGCCTCTGATGCGGTGGAACTGTCCTTTCCACTGTGGTCCACCAATGTTCCGCTTCTCCTTCAAGTAGAAAGATAGCGAACTCGGGCTTGTCATTTTCTGGCAAAGACATAGCCCTAAAAACTTTTTCCAAACTTCTAATCTAGTTCTCCGCCTTCAACGGATCAGTAGTGCCCAAAAAGGCCGACGGTCCAAGCCTCTTAAACTTCTCCAATCGGGTCACATTCCCATGCTCTGGCATGGTAGCAATGGGGATACGACTACCATTCCCATTTCCATTCATATTCTGGGCCTGTTGTTGCTGAATTAGGTTGGCTAGGGCTGTAATAGCCTCAAATGCCCCAGCCAAGGTATTTTTGGGTGCTCGTCGAGGTGGCATGATTCACCTATAATTATAAAGTAACGAACTTTTAATGAATGGGCATCTATTATATTCCAAAACGCCAAAACGATATAGATGCACCACGCTCTTCCACCATGATCCTATACTTCGTACGTCTCAACCTCTATCGGTGAGACTGCTACACTACCCTCCTGCGGTGCCTAATCCTCTGTCTCAGGTCTAGCCTCTCTCAAAATCCAATCAATCTCGCTCTTTCTTAGGGATTCGCGCATTGCTTGTGCGGTCAATCCCTTACGGAGTGGTTTTACCGCCTTTAGGTATATAGTGCGGTAACACGACCATCCGGCGTGACGTCTTCTCTGCATAGTCACCGCCCATTCAAACAGAGCTATCTCCCTCTTTGTGGGAATTCGGTGCGTCCTTGCCATTCCTGCACATGTACATATTCTAAATCAATGTCTGATTTCGAAACATGACATGTACAACAATCACTCAACTAGGAATATCAAATAAATCTCTAAGGGATCGCCTATCCAACGGTTCCTAGGTGTATTATGCTCAAGTATGATTTGTGTGATGGTTATTGCTATTGGCTTTGATACCAATTGTGACGCCCCGAACCCGCGCCTAGGGAATCAAGTTCCGAGACGCGTGTCCGTTCGTCAAATCATGCAAGCGGAAGACTTTACCCGCAAAAATGCGGGAAATTTAAACATTTATCAGATGCTCCCCAAAAGCAAATAATACCTGTCATCACAATAGCCATCATACAAACCATATACCTGTATTATTTACATCAAGTTTGTTTTACAAAAGTAGGCGTCTCTATCACGCCAGGTACAACTTGTACAAGCTTCCAAAACATCCAGATAGATTTTGCACTTACGGATCAGCAGCTCCAAGATCTGCTGACACAAAAAGTCAGTGAGCTATGAAGCCCAATAAAACCACAATCCTTCTAAACTATTTTCTACATAATAACACGCATCAATAATGATATAATAAGCAGTTCAATTTGCATGTTACAGTAAAATAGAACAGTATATAATAAATTGTGACCCAAGGTCACTTAGGGTTACGTCACCCTAACAGAGGTTCCCGACCTCACATTACTTTCCAATTATGAGGTTCAGTTATGAATGTATTATATTACCAAATTATCGTTTCAATCATCAATCATGTTTCATTTCGAGTCCTAAGACTCTATTAATTGGCCACAGCCCACAAATGTTTAGCTTAAAGTCTCTAAATCATAACCATAATACATTGAGTCATTTAGACTCACACACGCTGTTCCGGCTTTCACCCGAACATGACAAAACCTTGGGTATACCAACCCAACTCACCTGGAATCTGATGATTCCATACCGAACTATGAGTCCACCAACTCAAACAAATACACCAACTCTGAGTATACCAACTCAGACCACTTCGTATCCGAAGCTTACACACACAACATGGGCATTCACCTAATAAGGACATATTTTTCCATTCAATTGACTGGCCACATCTACCGTGTATTCGCCGCCATCGCCCTGGGTATCAGTTATGAAGGAACCCCGACCAACCTGCCTACCGTCACCTTCTGGCTAGTCTACGGAGGAACCCCGACATCTATACCAATGCTGACATCTCCTGACGTTCCACCAAGAAGGGACCACGATAGACACGGTGCCGACATCTTCTAACCCACCCAGAGAGGAACCCCGGACTATACACTATCTGATGTTTAGCCACTTTAAACTCCCTAGGACTCCGACATCTCCTGACTACCAGTCACGGAGGAACCACGAGCCATGCAGGACACCGCCACTCCTGACTTAGTCCAAGAGGCACCACGGACGACCTAGACAAACAGACCGACATCTCTCGACTATCAGTCACGGAGGAACCCCGGGCCTTACTGGGCACCGTCTCTCCTGACCTAGTCAAAGAGGAACCACAGACTATACTTAACCCTGGTTAGATTTTCTAACCACAGGTTAACCCCAGTTAACCCAAGCCTCGCTTGATTAACTGAAATACTTGGGCCTCGCGCCCGTGAACCAACTCCGGTAACACACCGTCCCGTTAGGGAACGTTTTCAAGCTAATGGATGTCTCCATAGCCTTACAAGACATGCAAAACAACTTTTCATCACCCTAGGGTGGTAATACAATTTACTCGGGACCCGATCTGGGCTCCCCGAGGGACCACATAAAATCACAACATCATATAGGGGTCTCCGCCCCTTTTTCATTCACGTCAAAAGACATGCATATACATCACATGAAATAATATAACAAAATAAGTGGAAAAAAGAGAAGAAAAGATAGGGGTTTTACCGTTTCACGCGTTTCGAGGCCTCGTAGGCAAAAACGGATGTCACCAACGCGTTCCCAACGACGATCAACCCCGGGGTAGAGCGCATGCAACTTTCTCTCTCCACTCTCTCACTACCTTTTTCTCTCTCTCTACACGCAAAACGAGACGCCGGAGAGAAAATCGGACGCCGCTAACGCGTCGGGGACGCCGAAAAACCTCAAGGAGACCTCCCTTTCCCTTTCTCTCTCTTCCTTCTCTCTCCTCTTCTCTCTCTTCCTTCTCTCCTCTTTCTCTCTCTTCCTTTCTCTCTCACTTTCTCTCTCTAAAATCTGTTGTGGCAGATTTTTTTTTTTCTTTTCTACTGTTGCAAAACGTGAGATTGCAAGGGGCTGTCCCCTATTTATAATACAAGGGTCATGTGCCATGCACATGACCTCCATTAATGGTCCCCGTTGACCAAGTCAACGGGTTGACCATTTGACTATTATTTCGTATTTTTTCGCATATACGGCCTACGTAATCCTACTTAATGACATCTGATTTTGACGAAACTTTAGGTGACCGAACTTGGGGCAGTCCGACACCTACTGTAAAAATTTCGGGGAAAAATACTGAGTTTTGACAGCTGCACTTTAATCCGGAAGAAAATTGCAAAACCCACTAATTTTCTGATTTCGGACACAAAACACGCTGTCGCTTTTTCGTTTGAGATAACTAACTGCCGTGACGACAGACATTAGTCCCCACGGCCGACCGACACGCATTAGTGCTAACCGCACGGATTTTTATTAGGATCTCCAACAGATATTGGGTCCCACTTAATTTCTGGAAATATGAAAATTTCCCGTTTCTCTCAATTTTATCACACATAATGGCCCCGCGGTCCCGCGAAATGATACTTGACGGAACCGATACGGTAGGGGTGTGTCCCGGCAGTCGACCGGCACACTGTGTGCGAATTTTTGCCAAATGATACTGAGATTTCCTCGGTGCACTTCAACCCTGAGCAAAATCCCCTTCTTATTAATTTAACAATTAATTAACTAATTAACCTTCATTAAGGACCCATAAACACATAATTTTATTATATTAAAATTCCGGGTCGTTACACGATCGATTGGAGTTCAAAATAGAGACCAAGCCAGAAAAAGAATCCAAGCAAGAAATTTCATTGCGATCGATCGTAGGATGCCAAGCGATCGATCAAAGGAAAACAGTAGGTGTACACGGAAATCAAGACAACTGCGATCGATCACAAATCAGCATTTTCAGCCTCGGGATGCCTGCACAAAATTGTGAAGTAGACCCCAATTAGAAGTCCCTAAAACCCTAATTATATGGCTACCTGAAGCTCTATATATAAGAAACCATAAGGCCTTGCCTAGGGTTCTCATTCTGTTCCCTTACTGTTCTAATTGTTCTACATTTTGGTGAAACTGAAGAAAGAAGGTTCCCTTGAGATCCGTGAAGGTTTGATGATGTGATCTTTATCGATGATGGCGTTCTCTTCCCTCTTCATGAATTAATCTCTTTTCTAGGATTTAGATGAAACTCTAGCCAAGTAAATTGTATTTGTGTACTTTATTTAGGTTTTTCTTATTCGTATAAATAATGATTGCATAATGAGAGGGTTGTTCTTCAACCAATTTTAATAGATTCAATATGATTTCAACACGATTCTATCCTTGTATTAGGTTTTATTATGTTGAGATTGAAATCATTCATGTTATCTTTCTGTGATTGCTAATGTGGATTTTATGCAATGGTTTAACTGTTCAATAAATTGAACTATGAGATGTTTCTATGCTTAAGTGATACGAGTGATTTCACAATCCTAGTTTAGTTTGGATCACTCATACTAACTACAAATAGGGCATACTTGGGGTTTGATTCCTTGCATCATTCTTGATTTAATGAGTTGGGACTTATAATCACACTCATTCTTATTGTTTACACTTGAGAAACCTGAATAAATGTATTAAGGTTCAATTAGGAGGCTAGTGGTTGATTCAAATCCTCAAGATCTTCTTTCTTAATTATCCCCAAAAATCTATTTAGTTAGTTCTATTAGCCAGGTAATGACCCTAAAGGGGGGATGAATAGGGTCTTTGGCAGATTTAAAAATTATGAACTATAAGTTCAAGATGCAGAATAAAATAAAAGTGCAGCAAGCTAAACAATAGAAATATTAAAAGAAAGAGAGGAAATAAGGAGAGTGCAAACTCAGGATTTGTTTATGAGCTTCAGCAAACCAGCCTACTCCCTGCCTCAGCTTTCAGCTAGAGGATTCACCACGATTCCTTAATCGCACAGCTCCTTCACAGGTGGAGTCCAAACCCTTACAATCTCTCTTATAGGTCGAGATATTATCTTTACAAGCTCTCCTTTAGGCTGAGCTAGAACCTTTCAAGAGCACAACCCTCTCTTGATAAAAACTGAAGCAACGGCTTCAATGCAAGAATCCTGTATTCTTGACTAACCTCAATAAATGAGTAGAGATTGAAAATCAGAAATGAAAGCTCCTCAAATAAGCTGGATAAGAGTGAAATACAAAAATATAATAAAGTTTCTCAAAGAGAAATTGGATTTGAATGAGCTCAAGAGAGATTTTAGGGATTTTCTAAGTATAAGAGTGAGTGAGAATCAATAGCAATGAATGAATGATCAATAGGAGTTATTGTTGTGATCAAGAGTTGTTATGAGTTCATAAATGAACTCCTTTTATAGCATCTGATCCAAGAATGCCGTTGGAGAAGCATTAAATGTTTTTTGGTTCATTGAAAACTAGCCGTTACAACGGTTTTTCAGTTTCAGACATGATTTCGTCGACGAAATGGAGTTCCCACTTGAATTCATCGCCGAATACATAAGGCAGAATTGAATCTTGAAAAACCCTGTTATGACTTCGTTGCCAAATTCAAACTAACCATAGAATTTGTCGCCGAATTCAAGAGACAGAATTGAATTCTAAAAATTTTGTCATAACTTTGTTGCCGAATTCAGCTTTTACTGAGGATTCGTCGACGAATTCAGAGAGAAAATCCTGAATTCTATTTTGGATCATACCAATAAGATGGGATTAATTTCATAGGTCAATTTGCTATGTTTTAACATGATTTTATGATCCCTTAGGGCCTTAGATTGATTTCTAAAAAGTGTCCTAGGCTCCTATGGTCAATCTATGATTCTTGAGCTTTTCAACTTACCATTCTTTTTTAGGACTCTTTACATAAGACCTATGAACTCTCAAAATAGAAAACAAATACATTAAGATCATTGAGAGATGGTCTTGGCTTGACTTGGGTCTTGTGATTTTGCCTTTTATCTTTAATGGACCCGACTTGGATTATGGTCTAGTCTTGGATCTTCTTCTTGTATATACTGAGTTGAACTTCCTCTTGGGTAATTTCCATCATTTTTTATGATTGGAGTGTTGTCAACTTTATCTTCTGAAAAATTCAAGCACTTAAACACGATTATTAGTACCAAATATTTCATTTCATTTTTATGTTATTATCAAAATTATTAGGGGTACCCATGGTTGTAACCCTGAGGCTAACAATCTCCTCATTTTTGATGATGACATAACAATGTAATGAAATGGGGTTAGGCTCCCCCTCACAACATACCTTTCATAAAGACTATGAGGTAAGCTCTCCCTAAACATATGCATTTTAAAATAAAAAATCAAAGTTGAGATTTGGATGCATATTTTAGATGGATTAAGAGACATATCACCATGTTTTAATACTAAGAGAAGTTCCACAAAGATAAGTGTCAAAACTTAATTTCTATTCACAACACATTGGATCAAGACAGATTAATCAAGGATAAAGGATTGATCAATTTGAATTGTGAATCAAGAGAAGTTCCATGAATTTAAATAAGATGTTATTTTTGAATAACCAAGAGAAATTCCATAACCAAAAGGCATATCATAGTTGTATGTATATACTGCCAAAGATGCAAAAAAAAATATAAAAAAAATCAAATGATTCAAAATTTCAAATTTCATTTCATAAAAAAAATGTCAAATGTTATTACATCTATTATTGTCAAACTCATCTACTATTATCAAACTTTCATTACATTTTCTATTATCCCCCTATGTCAACATCAAAAATCACAAAAAAAATTATAATCCATCTTGTTTTTGTTTCTTGATTAATTCTACAACTTTTGAGAGATAGTCTTCTGAGGGTTCTTCATCTTCATTATCCGGGGCCTTGGTCACTTCTTCACTACTAGAGTAGATAGGAGAGTTAAAGGAAGAAGAGTCTTCATCCGAGGATAGAAGAGAGATAATGGAGCATCCTTCTTGGAAGGGGTCTCCTTGGTCTTCATTGGCCTCTTGCCTTTAGAAGAAGAAGGAGGAGCTTGAGAGGGAGGTTGGGAAGGAGAGGCTCCACTAGCCAAGCTAACCAGGAAATTGTTCATTTTCTTCAACTCATCAGTGGCTTGCAAAATAATGAAGGCTGATATAGAATCATGCTTTGTCATATCCAGGAGAAGCTTGCCTTGAGTTTTCAACTGAAGAGCTGAGGAATCCACTTGACCTTGGATTAATTTAGTGACCTTCTCCCTTCTGATACTTTCTTTTGATTGATCTACCTCTAATCTATGAAGGAGTGAAGACACAGAGTCAACCCTATCTTTGGTGACTGATGAATCCATGTTAACTGTCCCCAAGACTGAGTAGGTGGCATCAGCTCTCTCTCTTAGATCATCATGAACAGCAGCTAAAGAGGACTGCACTTCCTTGGGGATGTTGATCATCCCTGTCTCAAGAGTTGCAAGTCTGGAGGAAGTGGCTGACTGAAGGGTCTGAAGGCATTCTCTTGATTCTGACTGAATGGCAGCAAGGCTTGCCCTGGTCTCAGTCATGAAGGAGACCATGGAGGCTCTCATCTCCTCCTGAAAAGCCTGCTGGCTCAACCTCATCTCCAGTTGAAAGTGCTCCAAGCTGGAGGACATGGAGGCAATCTGCCCTGCCATGATGCTTAGTTGCTCTTCAGAGGCAGCTGGCCTACTGGGCACCTCATAAAACTGACCAGGGTCCTCAAAGTGAGGAGACTCCTGTCTATGAGAGCTCTCAGGTATCTCTCAAGCATCCATGAAATCAGACCAATCAAGCATCTCATCCCTAGGGTGCTGCTCACCTTGAGAGTCCTCTGCTGGGACAGAATCTAGTTGCTGCTCAGCCTGGAGTTCCTCCTCTGGCACTGAATCTGGCTGCTGCACAGCCTGCAGATCTACTGTTGGTGCTGCTGAAGAGGAAGAGATAGAGGAAGAGGGAGCAGAAATAGGGACTAAAGAGGTAGAAGGAATGGTGGAGGACTGAGAGGCGGAGGGTTTGGGAATCCAAACCTTTTGGGTTTCATTCCAAGTATAGCCCATTCTTTGAATGGTTGCCTTGCTATAAATGGAGGAGTCATCAGGGGTGACAAAAATCTGTTTCAGAGGATAGGGGAACATTGAAACGTTTAAAGATTTTTGTCAGGGCCTGACCAAAAGGGAGACACCCTGATTTTCTCGTAAATGCATCATCCATACAATGGACAATGATGTAAGAGAAATCAATAGGTGTGGTGGTTAGGATACACCACATGAGGAATACATCAAAATAAGTAAGGTATTCCCTACCACCAGCTCTGAGAACTAGGTTATAGGTTATGATATAATGAATGAGTCTAGATGTGCGGGTAAGGTCTTTAACCTTGGGTTGAAAATGAGTGATGAAATCTTGGTTTATGCACATTATTTTTAGTGCGTCTACCATATCAAATCCTTCATGTCTGGTCCACTGACCATTCACAAAAGTTTGAATGGTGCACTGAGGGATTTTCAAAATTGAGTGCAATTGATTTAGGTGAAAAGAAATAGTTTTACCTAAGATAAAAGAAGTGATGAGAGATTCAGATTGATTGAAGTGAAAGTGTGTGTAAAAGAGATTCAGGGAACATGAGTTCGTTTGATTTAAGGAATTTGTCCCATTTTAGGGCAGAGAAGAGGGTTTTTATGGGTTCTAGGCCATAAGCATCAAGATTAACGAAATTAACAATCTTACCATAAAGAGGGGAACGAGGTAAGAATTTTTCCCTGAACAACTTCTCGAATTTTGGTTCCTTGAATTTGACTGGAACTGGAGTTGAGCTTGTGGAAGGTTCCTTCCCTTTATCAGTTCTTGATTTCCTCTTTGGTGGATCCACTGATGCATTCTTCATTCTAGGAGGCATTTTCTCATGGATTGGAAGTGATTTGGAAGGAAGAACGGTGTGAGAGCAATGTAATAGGAACTTCGGAGGGAAGGAATTAGGTTTGAAAAAAATTCAGATTTGGGAGTCACTATTTATACCCACGACTCAATTCGTCACCGAAATTGGTTTCAACCCAGAATTCGTCACTGAATTAGAGTCAGGAAACCTACTATTTTACATTTCGGATTGACTTCATCGATGAAATGGATGAATCATCCAGATTCGTCGCCAAAATGGGTACAGAAAACATTCTGTTTTCCATTTTACCCAAGGATTCGTCATCGAAATCAAATTCCAGACTGAATTCACCGCCGAATTCAGTTCTGAATTTGAAGAATTGATTTTTCTTGAATTTTTCAACTATTTTTCTTCAAACCAATGGTTCATTAAGACATCTAAAATCATCACAAGGCATTCAAATCTTTCTTCTAAAATAATTACACATATCAATTCAAAGATTTGATTTTTGATTACTTTTGTTTTTGATTAGATTAGCTCACTAAGACTAGCCATACCCAATTCTCTTCTCAAAGCACTAAACCTAGCAGATTGTAGAGGTTTGGTAAAAATATCAGCAATCTGATTAATTGTATCCACAAATTCCAAGATAACATTTCCATTTTGCACATGATCTCTAATAAAATGATATCTTATTTCTATGTGTTTAGTTCTTGAATGTTAATGAGATTTTTAGTCATACAAATTGCACTTGTATTATCACACTTAATAGGAATTTTAGTATAGATAAGTTTAAAATCTTCTATTTGTTGTTTCATGTATAGAGTTTGAGCACAACAAAGTCCAACTGTCATATACTCAGCATCAGTTGTGGATAAGGCCACTGAATTTTGTTTCTTACTAAACCATGAAACAAGAGAATGTCATAAAAAGTGACAAGTTTCACTAGTGCTTTTTCTATCTACTTTGCATCCATCAAAGTCTGCATTTGAATAGCTTATTAAATCTAGATTTATGTCTTTAGGATACCATAAGCCTAAATCAATTGTTCTAAGCAGGTATCTAAAAATTCTTTTTACAGCAATTAAGTGAGATTTTTTTGGACATGATTGGAATCTTGCATAAATGCAAACACTGAACATAATGTCAGGTCTACTTACAGTGAAATACAAGAGATTTCCAATCATGTCTCTATAGAGTTTTTCATCAACATTTTTGTAGAGCCCGGAATTTGAGTTCACTGTTCATGTGAATAGTGCCCTTACATGATGTGTGTAAAGGCCTAAGGCCTTCCTTGGTGTTTTAGTTATTATGGTGAGTCAAGTGAGGGTTTAGGTACATGTTTTGAGTCTCAAAGAGAGAGTATAAATATACTCTAAGTTAGTAAAAGAAAGGGGTATAAAATGCCCTAAGTGTTTAATGAGTTATAAGTGAATAGTACGGTGAATAGTGCTAGTGCGCAAGGCATAAAGAGGCCAAGGCATCTCATGCATGTCGATGTGAATTTAACGATCACCAAGGTGGGTTAAAAACCTATGGAGAACAAGTTATATGGGTGTGAGTAGGGTTTTGGAACCGAGGGAAAAAAGTGTGAAAGCACTCAAAGTGTTCTAGGTGTTGAAGAGGCATGTTTTGACATTTCCCTCAACTTAAAGAAGCTCTAGTGTGATCACCGATGATCAGAATCAAGTATTTCTTGAATTTTTAGAAAGGTATTGGAACTCTCTTCAAGGTTCATGTTGATCACTTTCTCTAATTTTTAGCCAGGGTTGAGTCAAAAGTCCGATTTCCAAAGTCGAGACTGTTGAAAAGTTGGACTGTTGAAACCCATTTGCAGATCAGTCGGATTTAGAGCCATTTTTGGAAAATTATAACTTAAAATTTGACAATTTATAAAACATAAAAATTGTTCCCCCTCGAAAGAAGAATCCAACGCAAGTTGAATCGTCAAAATCCAACCACCGAGTCAAAAGTTATGCTCAAAATACCGAAGGGCATTTTTGTAGACAAACTCACTCGAGCGAGATCCAAACCCGCTAAAGCGAGATAGACCAAAACTGAATTTTTGAGTCCCGGGAGCAACCCGCTCGATCAAGATGGAAGCCCGCTCGAGCGAGATCGTCCAGAAATGTTTTTTTTAGGGTTTTTCTCAACCCAAACACCTAATTTTCATTGTGATTGGATGATGTAATGTTATTGTATATGGATTATTGTGATGGGTGAATTATGTTAAGCATTAGCCATATGATCATATGCAAAGTGTTTCCTTTAAATGTCTACTATGTTATATCACAATTGCTACACGGACACATATGCATATGCATGATCGAGTTTTTCTATATTATGGGTATCCAAAAGAAGAAGTACATGTATATAAGATGTAATACAAGAATAAGAAGAAGAAGAGTATAAGATGTAAATGAACCACATGAAAAGTATAAAATGCAAATGAACCAAATGAATAGTACAAGAACCAAAAGAAGTATAAGAAAAGTACAAGAAGCACAAGATATATATGGAAAGTACAAGAAGTACAAGATGTTACAAGAAATACAAGAAGATGGAAAGTATACGGAAAAAGCCGACGGGGATGCGACGATAGCAGGCCGCCTGAAAGGGAAATGGATACTGGCATCGGACTCTGATGATAGCAGGCCGCCCGGAAGGGAGATGGATACAAGTCATCTACCCTGAAGGTAGCCGAAGGTGAGGAGAACATTAGGCCACCCAGCTTACGTGGGTACGGGTACTAGTTGTCCGACTCCGGAGGTAGCAAATGATGAATACCAAGGTATTTTAAATACCCGTACCGGATAATAAAAGATAAAGCCAAGGTATTTTAAATACCCGTATATGCAAAAGTACAAGATGATAAAAGATGACAAGAAGATGTTTTCAACAAAAGATGATAAGAAGATGTAAAAGACAAAAGATGATAAAAAGATATTTTCCGATAGTATTTTTCGAGATATATGCATATGATATGATTTTGTTTTCCTCGCTCTGATTTCAGGAATGCATGTGAGATGATTAAACTGTGATATGTATGTTGTATTCTTGTTTATGATATTACTATCTAGTGGTTTATATACGCTGAGTATTCCATGCTCAGCCATACATATTATGCCGGCAAGTCTCTTCGACATTTGTGACGAGCATCCTCAAGAACCGTGGGTCGAGGAAGGGTATGTTGAGGAGGAGAAGACTTGGGGTAGTCTTCAGAAATAGAGGGCTCAGGAGGAGCAGAGGGCTTTTGTTAGGTGGCCCCATCATGAGTGACGAGAGCGAGAGACTTGTACATAAATTTTGTTGAGCGAGTATGTTCACTATTTATTTTGGGTCATGTATAAACTGAGACATATAGTATGGATAGAAATTTTGTAGTACACTTCCGCTACCATATATAGATTGGTATTACGCTTCCGCTATCACATGTCTTATACGTTGTACAGGATTTACAGGTTATATGGGATGGTTTGGTAATGAGTTCATGTCACCAGAGTATCCTAACTCATAGGGGGTATTTTGGGTCGTGACAATTTTTTCCTTTTTCATCCTTATCAAGTTTGGTTGATGGACTCCTAAAAGTATCGATTACCTTAGTCTTTTCCATTCCAAATTTTTTAAGTAATTCTTTAGTATATTTAGCTTGATTAACAAATGTTCCTTATTTGATTTGTTTAATTTGAAGTCCTAAAAAGAATGTGAGTTCACCCATCATACTCATTTCAAATTCTTTTTGCATTGTTTCAGCAAATATTTTACAAAGAGATTCATTTGATGAACCAAATATAATATCATCTATATAGATTTATTTTATTAACATGTCATCATTTTTTGTCATTATGAATAAAGTTGTATCAATTTTATCTCTTGTGAACCTATTATCAATTGAGAAACTACTTAGCCTATCATACCAAGCTCTTGGAGCTTGCTTTAGTCCATATAAAGCTTTAGTTAACTTATATACATGATTTGAGAATTTATGATTTTCAAAATAAGGTGGTTGATTCAAATATACTTATTCATTAATATAACCATTTAGAAATGTACTTTTTACATCAATTTGGTATAATTTAAATTCTTTATGACTAGCAAATGCAAGTAGTATTCTTATAGCTTCTAGTCTAGCAACCGGGGCAAATATTTCATCATAGTCTATGCCCTCTTCTTGGTTGTAACCTTGAGCTACTAGTCATGTTTTATTTTTAATTACATTTCCATTTTCATCATTCTTGTTTCTAAAGACCCATTTTGTATCAATTATAGATTTTTCATTTGGTCTAGGTACTAAATCTCAAACTTGATTTCTATCAAATTGATTTAATTCTTCTTGCATAGCAATGCCCCAAGATTCATGTTTAATAGTTTCTAAGGCATTTTTAGGTTCAATTTGACTTAGGAATGCAAGGTTCATTAGATTTCTTCTGGTTCTAACCTCTTGTTCTATATTACCAAGTATTAGATTCTTAGGATGATATTTTATTGATTTCCAAGCTTTAGGAAGTTGATAGGATTCTTCATCTACATTTTCTTCTTCATTTTCTATTTCAATGGATTTATCATTTGAGTGTTCTTTTTCTTGATCATCTTTGTTTTCTTTATTAATTTCTAAGTTGGATAATTCTTTCGGAAGATTTTCAATTTCATCAATATCATCATTATTAGAAGTTTTGTTGAATGGATTTGATTCATCAAATACCACATGAATGGATTCTTCAATAATTAAAAATTTCTTATTAAACACTCTATAAGCTTTGCTATTGGTAGAATATCCTAAGAAAATTCTTTCTACAGATTTTACATCAAATTTCTTAAGATGTTGTTTATCATTAAGTATAAAGCATTTACATCCAAACACCTTAAAATAACTTATATTAGGAATTCTTCCATTCCAAAACTCATAGGGAGTTTTATTTAACTTATTTCTTATAACAAATCTATTAATTACATAACATGAAGTATTAATGGCTTCAGCCCAAAAATAATTAGGTAGTTTATTTTCATTAAGCATTGTTCTAGCCATTTCTTGAAAATATTTATTCTTTCTTTCTACTACATCATTTTGTTGTAGAGTTCTAGGAGTTGAAAAATTATGGTTAAAACCATTTTCATCACAAAATGACTCAAGCTCTTTATTTTTGAACTCTTCTCCTCTATCACTTCTTATGTTGTTAATAGAATAACATTTTTGATTTTGAACTCTTTTACAAAACTTTTTAAATAGAGAGGGTGCTTCATTTTTATGAGAAAGAAATAGTACCCAAGAGTACCTTGAAAAATCATCTACAATTACAAAGGCATAATTTTTTTCCAGCTAGGCTAGCTACTTCATTTGGACCAAAAAGATCCATATGCAAAAGTTCTGAAGGCCTAGTGGTAGATATTATTTTCTTGGATTTAAATGAAGATTTTGTTTGTTTTCCAAGTTGGCAAGCATCACACATTTTGTCTTTAATAAATTTAGTTATAGGTAATCCTTTAACTAATTCATTTTTAGAGAGTTTAGACAAAAGATCCATACTAGCATGTCGTAGTCTTCTATGTCATAACCAACTAGTTTCATCTATAGCAGAAAAACACATCATGTTTTGAGATTTAAGTTCATCAAAATCTAAGGTATAAACATTCTCATTTCTATGTGCTACAAACAAAGTATTTAGATTATCTTTGTCCTTAATCATACAAATATTTGATTTAAATGAGACATTCAATCCCTAATCACAAAGTTGACTAATACTAATGAGATTATGTTTAAGACCATCAACAAGTAAAACATTTTCAATGAAAACAGATTTATTTTTACCAATGTTACCTATGCCAATGATCTTCCCTTTAACCTTATCTCCAAATGTCACAGTAATTGATGCAAATAGCTCATTGTTCCCGGTCATATGTCTTAAGCATCCACTGTCCAAGAACCATGTTGTCTTGGAAGTCCTTGACTTGAAGCATACCTACATATCCAATTCAAGTAACTCCAAGATACTTTCCCCTCGATACCCAAACTGTTTTGGATGGAACCCAAAGTGATTTGGGTTTTGATTTGGAATGATTAATTCCCTTGGGAACCCATATAATTTTGGAACCCAAATTGATAACTCCAAAAGGAACATCTTCATCATAGTCTATGCCTTCCTCTTAGTTGTAATCTTGAGCTACTAGTCTTGCTTTGTTTTTAATTGCATTCTCATTTTTATCATTTTTATTTCTAAAGACCCATTTTGTACCAATTATAGATTTATCATTTGGTCCAGGCACTAGATCCCAAACTTGATTTCTATTAAATTGATTCAATTCTTCTTGCATAACAATGCCCCAAGATTCATCTTCAATAGCTTCTAAGGCATTTTTAGGTTCAATTTGACTTAGGAATGCAAAGTTCATTAGATTTCTTCTTGTTCTAACCCCTTATTCCCTATTACCAAGAATTAAATCTTTAGGATGATCTTTTATTAATTTCCAAGCTTTGGGAAGTTGATAAAATTTTTCATCTTCATTTTCTTCCTCATTTTCTATTTCAATGGATTTATCATTTGATTTTTCTTTCTCTTGATCATCTTTATTTTCTTTATTAATTTCTAAGTTTGATATTTCTTTTGGAAGATTTTTAATTTTATCATCAAATTCATTATTATTAGAAGATTTGTTAAATGGGTTTGATTCATCAAATACTACATAGATTGATTCTTCAACAATCAAAGATTTCTTATTAAACACTCCATAAGCTTTGCTATTTATAGAATATCCTAAGAAGATTCCTTCTACTGATTTTGCTATCAAATTTCTTAAGATGTTGTTTATCATTGAGTATAAAGCATTTACATCCAAACACCTTAAAATAGTTTATATTAGGGATTCTTCCATTTCAAAGCTCATAGGGAGTTTTATTTAATTTATTTCTTATAACTACTCTGTTAATTACATAACATGAAGTATTAATTGCTTCAGCCCAAAAATAATTAGGTAGTTTGTTTTCATTAAGCATAATTCTAGCCAATTCTTGAAGAGATCTGTTCTTTCTTTTTACTATACCATTTTGTTGGGGAGTTCTAGGAGCTGAAAAATTATGGTTGAAACAATTCTCATCACAAAAGGACTCTAACTCTTTATTTTTGAACTATCTTCCTCTATCACTTCTAATATTATTAATAGAATAACATTTTTCATTTTGAACTCTTTTGCAAAACTTTTTAAATAGAGAATGTGTTTCATTTTTATGGGAAATGAATAGTACCTAAGAGTACCTAGAATAGTCATCTATAATTACAAAAGCATTTTTTCCAACTAGGCTAGCTACTTCATTTGGACCAAAAAGATCCATATGTAAAAGTTCTAAAGGCCTAGTAGTAGAAATTATTTTTTTAGTTTTAAATGATGATTTTATTTGTTTTCCAAGTTGGCAAGCATCACAAATTTTGTCTTTTATAAATTTAGTTTTAGGTAAGCCTTTTACTAATTCATTTTTAGAGAGTTTAGACAAAAGATCCATACTAGCATGTCCTAGTCTTGTATGCTATAACCAACTTGTTTCATCTATAGCAGAGAAACAGATTATGTTTTGAGAATTAAGTTCATCAAAATCTAAGGTGTAGACGTTTTTATTTCTATGTATTACAAATAAAGTGTTAAGATTATCTTTGTCTTTAATCATGCAGAAATTTGATTTGAATGAGACATTTAATCCCTTATCACAAAGTTGACTAATGTTAATAAGATTGTGTTTAAGACCATCTACAAGTAATACATTTTCAATAAAACAGATTTATTTTTACTAATGTTTCCTATTCCAATGATCTTCCCTTTAGTATTGTCTCCAAAAGTCACATGTCCACCATCCCTTGGAGTGAGTGATGCAAGCAGCTTCTTGTTCCCAATCATATATGCCTTGCGCATCCACTGTCTAGGAACCATGTTGTCTTGGATGTTCTTGACTTGAAGCATACCTACACAACCAATTCAAGTAACTCCAAGATACTTTCCCCCCGATACCCAAATAACTTTGGTTGGAACCCAACTTGACTTTTGGGTGTTCTTGGGAGGATTAGTTCCCTTTGGAACCCATATCATTCTTGGTCCTTTATGTTCAATTTTTGGGAGAGAAGATGTTTCTTTTGGAACCCAAACTTTTCTAACTATTTTACCATTATAAAATGAAGTAGAGGGTGGAGTTTGGTTACTACTTAATTTTATAAAGAAGTTTTGATAATCTTTTTGTTTTGAAAAAGTATTATAACCAAGTCCAGCTTTGTTAAAAACCCATCTCTGATGTACTAAAAGTCTTTCTAGATTCTTTTGACCATTTGTGAATGTGAGAACAGTATTAGTCAAGTCCTTGACTTTAGCTTTTAACTCATCACATTCACAAGATGAGTCATGAGGAGAAATTTGAAAATCTTTTAATTTCTTACTCAACTCCTCATTCTTAATAGCCAACACTCTTTTCTTTTTGCAGGATTTCACATGAATGTGTGAGAGTGTGAATTTCCTTTTAAAAATATTTATTTAATTTAGCTATTCTACCAAATTCAATATAGAGTTCATCAAATGCTTCTCTTATTTCATCATATGAGAGAGAATTATTTGGGGAAGAAGTTACCTCATCCTCATTTACCATGAGACACAAGTTTGTCACATCTTCATCACTCGAATCTTCTTACTTGCTTCCCTCTGAGTCATCCCAAGTAGTCATCATTGCCTTTTTCTTGTACTTTTGGCTCTTCTTGAGTTGAGGACAGTCAGTCCTTATATGGTCTGGCTTCTTGCATTCATAGCAAGTGAAGAGTTCCTTCTTGCTTGATTCAGCCTTGTTCATCTCTTTTGAGAACTCTTTCTTGTATGTTCTTTTCTTGAAGTCTTCTTATGCTTGAGGAACCTTTTGAATCTTCTTGCCATCAAGGCTATATCTTCATTATCACTGCTGGTTTCCTCATCACTATTTTTAACTTGAGTAGTCTTGAGGGCTAGCCCTTTCTTGACTCTTGGTTCATCATGCATTTGATCCTTCATTATGACTTCATGAGTCATAAGAGATCCCAATAGCTCATCCATAGGTAGTTTGGTGAAGTCCTTAGCTTCTTGGATTGCTGTCACTTTTGTAGTCCATTCCTTGAACAGTGATCTCAAAATCTTTCTCACATTTTCTACATTTAAATACACTTTACCAAGAGATTTTAAACTATTTAGAATGTTAGTAAATCTGGTGAACATGTCACCAATACAATCTTCTTTTTCCATTTTGAATGATTCATACTTGTGAACAAGCATGCTAATCTTTTCTTCTTTAACCTGATTAGTCCCTTCATAGATGACTTTCAGTTTATCCCATATTTCTTTTAACATAGTCATACCTGGAAACTCTGTTAAATTCTTGGGGACTTAGAGCATAGTAGAGGTTGCTAATAGCTTTAGCATTGATTTGAATGAGCTTAATATCAACTTCATTCCATTCTTCCTCTACCTTGGGGATTCTAACATCATCCACAAGTTTTGTGGGAAGATGAGGACCATTGACTATTACTTTCCAACACTCATAATCTAGAGCTTGGATGTAATACATCATTCAAGTTTTCCAGTAGTTATAATTTTCTCCATTAAACAATGGAGGTCTAGTGGTGAACTGTCTTTCTCCTAGGCTTGTTGCAAAAATATTGTTTGCATAATAAAATCGATTACTCAGATTTTTTAGATCTATTTAGAGTATTAGGCTCTGATACTAATTGTTGGCCAGGTAATGACCCTAAAGGGGGGGGGGTGAATAGGGTCTTTGGCAGATTTAAAAATTATGAACTATAAGTTCAAGATGCGGAATAAAATAAAAGTGCTGCAAGCTAAACAATAGAAATATTAAAAGAAAGGGAGAAGAGATAAGGAGAGTGCAAACTCAGAATTTGTTTACAAGGTTCAGCAAACCAGCCTACTCCCCGCCTCAGCTTCCAGCTAGAGGATTCATCACGATTCCTTAATCGCACAGCTCCTTCACGGGTGGAGTCCAAACCCTTACAATCTCTCTTATAGGTCGAGATATTACCTTTACAAGCTCTCCTTTAGGCCGAGCTGGAACCATTCAAGAGCACAACCATCTCTTGATAAAAACTGAAGCAACAGCTTCAATGCAAGAATCCTGGATTCTTGACTAACCTCAATAAATGAGTAGGAATTGAAAATATGAAATGAAAACTCCTCAAATGAGCTGGATAAGAGTGAAATACAAAAATCTAATAAAGTTTCTCAAAGAGAAATTAGAGTTGAATGAGCTCAAAAGAGATTTTGGGGATTTTCTAAGTATAAGAGTGAGTGAGAATCAATAGCAATTAATGAGTGATCAATAGGAGTTATTGATGCGATCAAGAGTTGTTATGAGTTCATAAATGAACTCCTTTTATACCTTCTGATCCAAGAATGCCGTTGGAGAAGCATTAAATGCTTTTTGGTCCGTTGAAAACTAGTCGTTACAACAGTTTTTCAGTTTCAGACATGATTTCGTCGACAAAGTGGAGTTCCCACTTGAATTCGTTGCCGAATACATAAGGCAGAATTGAATCTTGAAAAACCCTGTTATGACTTCATCGCCAAATTCAAACTAACCATATAATTTGTCGCCGAATTCAAGAGATATAATTGAATTTTAAAAATTCTGTCATGACTTCGTCGCCGAATTCAGCTTTTGCTGAGGATTCGTCGACGAATTCAGAGAGAAAATCCTGAATTCTGTTTTGGATCAAACCAATAAGATGAGATTGATTTCATAGGTCAATTTGCATGTTTTAACATGATTTTATGATCCCTTAGGGCCTTAGATTGATTTCCAAAAAGTGTCCTAGGCTCCTCCTATGGTCAATCTATGATTCTTGAGCTATTCAACTTACCATTCTTTTTTAAGACTCTTTACATAAGACCTATGAACTCTCAAAATAAAAAATAAATACATTAAGATCATTGAGAGATGGTCTTGGTTTGACTTGGGTCTTGTGATTTTGTCTTTTATCTTCAATGGACCTGACTTGGATTATGGTCTAGTCTTAGATCTTCTTCTTATATACACTGAGTTGAACTTCCTTTTGGGTAATTTCTATCATTTTTCATGATTGGAGTGCTATCAACTTTATCTTCTGAAAAATTCAAGCACTTAAACACGATTATTAGTATCAAATATTTCATTTCATTTTTATGTTATTATCAAAATTATTAGGGGTACCCATGGTTGTAACCCTGAGGCTAAAATTATGTTTTAGATTAAAAAAACTCAATTCAATCAACATTCATCATTGACTTATAAATAAATCTTGAGAATAAGGCAATGAACCCAGCGCAATCCTCGTGGATTCGACACCCTCGATACCTGTCACTGTTCTCCAGAATTAGTACACTTGAGAGGTACAAATCTTATTCGATCAGCTACCTATGTCAACAAGTTTGTTATCTTTTTGTGTTGCAAGATTTAAACCCCTATTGTCAATAGAGAATGGCTACTTACTCTATTAGTGTGAAAGTTATCATTGTAAGAAAAGAAATTATTAGAAAAAGAAAAAATCAAAATCAAAAGAATTTTTACAAAGTTCAGAGGTATTTAACTGAAAGAAAAAATATATATTATTTAGTCAAATTAAAATGGAGAAAAGTGCACAAAAATGTAAAAAATCAGCATAACTGAATCTAACTAGGTTTGACTTCTAGGATTTAAGACTCCTAGACATCCCGTAAGTGGTATAATGTCACATCCTTAGATAGGGATAAAAACCTTGATTTAGTATCTAGTCAGCCCACCACTATACACAAAGCTTCACTATTGAACTATTCAACAAAAGTGACAAAGTAAACTGGCTATGCTTTAGCATTTCGTGAGATTAGGTTAGATGTTTATCATTTTCCGTACATAAATTCATGATATCTTGACGTAAAATATATGTTGATGAAGTAACTCTTTGTTCAAAGATTGCGGTATCAATTGTTATTAGTGAAAGTTTACCGCTGCTTAATTTTTCATTAAACCAATGAATAAATTTCTCAAAGAATTATTCAATTAGTTGTGCAGCTTCAACCTATGAGAGGTGAAATTTATTAACTCAATATGGACAATGATCAAAAATTTCTATTCAACAAATAACAAAAATATTTAGCTAATAAACAAATAACATGCATTTACGTATCATGTGACATGAGTTAGCAATAGATAATTGTGCTCTTAATACTTGCGACTCAATAGCAGTCACCTTAGCCATTAATTGTGCTACCTCTTGCTTTAGAAGTCGTAATTGATAGCAAATATCTTCTATATTTTGGTTATCCTCATTTTCTTCATTCAAAATTTCTGATTTGAGTTGTTAAATTTCATGCACATGTTATTTCTTTAATTGTTCCTCATGAGTACGAAGTTAAGTAATTCTAATTATTTTGTTCTGAAGAAAATATATTGATTTAAAATAAAAATCACCATCAACACTCACAATTTTTCTTTTCAAAATAGAAGGGCCACTAGTATTTAGCTCTATGCCAAAATGTTGTTTTCCTGAATGATTGTGTAATGAAGAAATGCATAATATTGAGTTTAAAACTATCCACCAGTGTATGTATACATTCTTAACATTAGGAGGCTTTGAAATAAAATATTTATTTTTATATAAGAATAATCATTAATTTATTTAATCATTAGGGTGAAACCTACTATTAAAAAAAAAAAATCCTCATACCTAAAACAGGAGCTAATGCCAGAGGTTGAACTAAGCAAAGCTAGAGGTTGAATGGGGCATTTGATGGCGAGTACTAGTTGCATGAAGACTTTGTGAGGGTTAGAGATTATGTTCAGAATCCACACGCGAAGAGAAAGCAAGTGAAAATTTGAGGTTTTATAATATTAATCTATTATCACGTTTACAATACAAAACTTTGATCATATTAACAATCATATCATTTTTTAATACGATTAGTCACAGAAATGAAAGGTCAGAAAATGAAAAATTAGAAAATAAAAGTCAAAAAATGAAAAACTCAATCGGAACTTTGTTATTATTAAATTTAAAGTTCTTTGGATACCACGGTTATAAAACCAAATGGTGATTGTAATAAAAAAAAACTCAATTAGAATTAACTAGAAGATATTGTCGCCAG